>NW_019290425.1:24084-44537 GCF_000500325.1 Leptinotarsa decemlineata
GAAAATGTCCTGCATATGCAATTGGCAATACAACTGAAAGAGTCGACCTTCAATTTTGGAACGGGCACACTTGCAGACCGGTTTCGGGCTCATTAGCCACTCATCAGTGCAAGATAGTGGCCATCATCGACCTAAAGTCAATGATATTCCCTAATTGAAATTCGGAATTCTTACAGAGTATTTCATTCCTCTTCCTAAGTTGGAGCGAACAACAAAATATCACTCTATCTAGCGGACGAGGAACTAACCCACTGCATATCCGAAATTTGCCCGATTCCTCTGTTCCTATATTTCTTTATTCCTCTAATAAAAAGTTTTTCTTCTTCGTTCAGAAGAATCGGGCAAATTTCGGATATGTAGTTGGTTAGTACCTCGTCCACTAGATGGAGTGACATTTTGTGATGTTCGCTCCAACTTAGGAAGAGGAATGAAATACTCTGAAAGAATTCCGATTTTCAATTCTGGAATATCATTGACTTTAGATCGATGATGGCCACTATCTTGCACTGATGAGTTGCCAATGAGCCCGAAACCGGTCTGCAAGTGTGCCCGTTCCAAAATTGAAGGTCGATTATTTCAGTTGTATTGCCAATTGCACGTGCAGCAAATTTTCTGTGAAGATCCCTGCACTGACGCCTGTCGGATATAATCCAACGCCCTTCGAGATATTAGCCAGGGGAGTAGTAGTTCATTCAACCTACTGTGTAGGTATATTCGAGACTGACTTGAATGTTTAAAGTTCATTTCTTTAGATTTGTTTACTGACAGTCTTGAAACATAGCCCACTGACTAGTAAGAAAGTTTTAGTTTTTGGAAAACGTAGACGAAGAAAGGTTTTATGAACAAACTGTTTATTTCGACAGGTAGATTCGGAGACTCTGACGTATTTGAGTTACCTCCTGATGATACTAACATGGTTAGCAAAACCAGTGTCGGGGTACGTATTTTCGTTCAGGCGTGGGAAAAGTATTTTCAATACAAACTGTATTATAGTTTTTCAAGAGAATAATCTTCAAAAGTAGCTACTCGTTACGAGGCTCTTGAGGAGTACATTGCAGATGCTAACTACGAAGACGACATGAAAATTGACAAGCTAATTGTACTTGCCGTCAGGAACAGGCCAAAGGCACTAGGGGCGAACCAAGTTAGGTTAGGTTAGATCAAAAGTGAGTGGGTCTATTTGACCCTTCATCGGAACCCGCAAGAGTTTATTGCGGCTCACACCTATTCACACTCGACCAAGTAAACCCAGCTTTCTAACGAAGCCAATTAGTTTGCACGGTGAGTGGTCTTTCAGGTCAAATGGTGAGAGTACGGCTCTGCCAAATCCTGAAAACCTGATTCGGTCCCCAGCAGGGCAGGCACAAAGTATGTGCTCTGCTGTGTCATTATTTTCCAAACAGTGGCGACACACACTGTCTTCCGACAGTTCAAGTCTCTGCATATAATGATTCAAATGACAGTGGCCTGTGAGGAGGCCTGTTAGACATTGTAGTTCATCTCTACTATAGACCAATGACTGTTTGGTATCAAGCTTCGAAGAATAAATGAACGTCTTGGAGTGAGCCAATCCTGGAAGACTCTGCCAGAAGTCCATAAATCTTCTTGCCAAAGCCTAAAGCGATGCCAATGACAGGTTCTGGTCCGATAAAGCTGCTTGCAGCACCCTCTTTTGCAAGGGAGTCACCAGCCCCATTACCTTTTAGGCCAGTATGGCCAGGAATACAGACTAGAGTCAATCTGTCTTTTTTGTCAATTTGCTACCGATTTAGACGTTGCTAGATAGGAGCCAAGAGCTTCCAACGTCGCTTGACTGCCCGCGAATATTTTCATTGACTTGGGCATGAGGTTGGATTCTTCCATTCTCTCCGCACACAATTCAATAGCGTGAATTTCCTCTTGAAGTGCAGTCTTATGAGTTCCTTGGCAGGTTGATATCTCTGTCCTGGGTCTGCGACTGAAAACAGCTGCAACAGAACCTGAAGGTGTTTTGGATCCATGTGTGAACCAACAACTATCTGCTCTTATTAATTACTTCTCTCGTAAGATCTAGTCCTCTCTATTTGGGAATAGTACTTTATAAGGCAGTTTGTAGTTGACAGTTGAAGGCATAAAGTCAGAGGTTATTTCCAGAATGCTGTGACTTCCAGTATCAAGCAACAGTCTGTTGCACTTTGCATTACATTGATTTGTGCAATTGGCAATGTTCACAAGTCTATATGCAGTCCATCTAACCTCTCTTTCCAGAAAAATGTGGAGAGGAGGTAGATCTAGAAGGATATCCATGGCCGCTGACGGTGTGGTACTGATGGCACCACAGATAGCCAGACAAGCCTGTTTCTGTAAGCCAGAAAGCTTCGCCTGAGCCGTTTATTGTAAAGCCGTCTGTACTTGCCGTCCGCAGTCAGGAACAAATTGAAGGCACTAGGTAGTCACGTCACATTGCTTGACCTTATATTGAATCGACGATACTGGAACTAGCTCATGTAGATGAGGAGCCGTTCTATACACTTTTATTTCAAAGTGTCCAGTAAACTTAACCTTTAAAGCCGCAAATGAGTGCCGTAAATCGAACATTAGGGTACCTGATACCGTAATGTGTTGCCTTGCAACACTTTTTGTTTTTGAAAGCAATGATGTTTTGAAACTCATTAAAACAGTTAATTGTATGATTTTCACTAAAAAAAGTTTTGCAAAAACTGCGACACGTGTTTCGCTATACAATGGCTTCCTCAAGCGTAAAATAATAAGTTACTTCGAAATTACTATTTCAAACTATTTTATACTATCACATATTAATTACTTGTATGAATACTTTTCAATGAATGAATCTACCTGAAAAGGTCAGGTATAAATCCATCAACTATATGAATGAATTGAATTTTCAAAAGTTCCGTTATTATACCTAACTTTTCTTACCTGTAAATAAACAGATTCAATAATGGCGAATTATTCATTTCAGTTTAATCGTTCATAAGATACTGAGAGTTTTTGAATTTGTTTATTTCCATCTTCTCCTCCATTCTCTCCTTTCTTATGTGAATGGAGGGGCTTCAATTCATGGTTGAAATCATGTCACTCTGTGACTAAATGAGAGGCATATGTGGAGTTTATTTTTCCATTGTGAAAACTATTTATGTGTTCCTTTATGCGGGCCTTGAACGTTCTTCCAGTTTGACCCATATAAAACATGACCCACATGATAATTCATACACTCCCGATTTTTCTGAAAATTAACTTTTATCTTTGTTCGTTCAAAGCCGGCATAAATAAACACAGAAATAGTTTTCACATTGGAAAAATAAACTCCACATATGCCACTCATTTAATGCATTTTTACCTGATCTTCTCAGGTAGATTCATTCATTAGAAAGTAGCACACAAGTAGATGCAATGTTTAGAGTATAAAATAGTTGTAATTTAGAATCAACTTATTATTTCACGCCTCAGGAAGCTATTGTATAGCGAAACACATGTCGCGGATTTTGTAAAATCCTCTTTAGTGGAAATCATACAATAAACTGTATTAATGAGTTTTAATATGGATTTTTATCAAGTACCGATCTGTTCTATTCAATTAATGATGTTTTAGTTTTGACTTTTGACTAGTTCTCACTCAAAAATGATAACTAGAAATGAAAACATCGAAGAAAAATGTTCCTTCTTCATACGCTTCATGCTAGGGTAATGTAAGGTGAACTTTATGAATATTATAACGCCACATTTCAATAGAGCCATTTGAGGATCGTCCGTAAAAATAAAAGGTCGCCCTCTTATTCAAACTAATGCAGAGGGACATGACGAGATGTATTTGAATCTCTTTGGAATTTGCTGCCTTCAAATTATAACTTAATACTTTCAAGACGAAATGATTTTTTTGTGCTAATCGCAAAATTACAATGTATAGTGTGTACGAATTCAATTCGGATGGCATAAAAACTAGATAGTTACCAAACGTTGGCAGTTTATTTGCGTGGCATGGGCGGCGTGGTATAAGTTTTTTTCAAAATCAATTTTATTTTTCATAAACCCACTGGGATTTTTTATGAGTAGTAAAGTGTAATGTCAAGAAAAACAGTTTGTACTCACCTGAGAAATAAATAAAAACTTTAGATACATTATCTAGATCCTATAGATTGAATCCAAATTAATTCTTCTTTTCTATGACATGCTGGACACATTTCTTCCATTCACCACTGTCGTTTACTTCATTAATAACCGTTCGTATATTTCCTAGTAAGGAATCACAAACTAATGTCATCAATATGTTTTCTTCGTCACATCTCCAATAAATTTTATTCCTGAACTTATTTATGTTTGCCATTCAGCAACAGTTTGATTGTTAGTGTGTTTGAAAATCCTGTTCATGAACCACCAATCAAGAAAACGAGATATACATTCTTTATCGAGAAATATGTCGCAGTGGGGGTGAATTATGCAACCCAAATCCCTAAAACAGAACATAACGTTTCGTCTACAACTGCAGTAGACTTTATCAAAGACGATGAGGCAACGGACATAATGTCATCTTAAGACAAACACATATGTCTGATGCTTCATCGTCTTCGATGATGTCTTCGTATTTGTAGGACGAGACGTCAACTGCTCCTGGAACTCTTGAAGGACTATTGAATAAGCAATAACTCCGATTTCGAGTCTGAAGAGACTATATCTGTCGACAAAACGATTTCAACAGCCCTTTCTATAACATAAGATCAAGGGCAAGAAAAGGAGCTTCTCAGTTATCCAACTCTTGATCCTGGTAACAAATCTTTGAAGCTGGGTAGTGCATCCCGAAAGCGACTTATCGCCTCTGGAAGAGCAATATACCCTAGGAATATGCTTCGAACCAAATTCTTGGGCAGCAGAAGCGAAATCTGCATCATCAGAGAAAATAAGCTCCTCCTGAGCAGGTCAGCAAATGTATATGCTCAAACGATAATTCACCAGAACCTGAGGCGAAACAGCCCAGCATGAATCTAATATGTCAGACTCATATGGAAAGGTTGTTGCTGTCAGTAGAGTGAGAAATTCGAACCTTAAATATCCAACAATATCAATATCAACCAATCAACTGGAATCTCTTCAGTGTGCTACAATGGCTACCGTAGAGGATATTCCAGAAGACGGTTCACAGAGCTGCACATTTCGGTCTGGACGACCACAGGTTGCCTGAGAGGATCGTGTGAGAATTTCTTGGCTAATGGGTGCAGCTACTACCCTGTAGGCTTGAGTGAGCATCCCCCTGAAATGCGTCACAGGAGACCTACTTCTTAGTCACACATTTGTGTTACTTACCTTTCCGAAGGGCGTCGCAGACTTACCGCTAGTCAGTTCTACACAAGGTGGTAAAATGTACTAGAGTCTGCCAACCTCGAAGTTGACAAACTATTCGTCACAAGGAAATTTAGGCCCCGGTAACAAAGCACATATCTGTGCTTGTCCCGATCAGATTTCCAGCGTTTGACAGAATTCCACTCTTGCCATCTGACTTGAAATGCCACTCACAAAATGAAGTAATCGGTATGCTCCGCTTCAAAGCTGGATCTATTTGATCCAGTTTCATTAGGTGTGAGCCATAACAAACCCTCGAGGATTGCAGTTGCAGCTCACATTTGACCTACCTATTGCTCCTATTCTCATTGTTCATTTCCGAAATCGATAGAATCATATTTATTTACCGATCCTGGCATAGGTTTACATTTTATTAATTTGTTTTTCTCCCTTTCTGAAGAACGCGATATTTTGCCGGTATTCGAGACAACTGCGCAACCGAGATTAGCTGCTTTGTTCAGTTTTCATGGAGGATATTGACAATATAAGGGTTTCTGGTAGATTAGGCTAATGAAATGTACGAAATTTCGATCAAAAGCCGTTTTAAAGGTAACGATCCAGCGCTGGTGTTTCCACGATGCGGAAAATTTGAAATTATGGTTTCCATTTTTTCATTTGGGGATGATTGTTTTCCATCAAGAAATAATTTTTCCATCATTCACACAATATCTTCACATAAATATTTTGTTAGGAAATTATAGCGTTGCAAACTTTGAAAGATTCAGAGTTTGTGAGGCATCAGGCAAAGTTTATTAACCCATCGCCTCCATTTTGCTTTCGATAACTTATTGAGAGAGTTTGACTTTCTGTGGTTGAATTATTGAATTGGAGTCTGGATTCAACACCTGAGCCTAGGTATTACTTTTTCAATTACTTTTGTACAATATGTAAAATTGTGATTGAAACTTTGCACCAGTCATGTTAAAATTTTTATAGCACATTTTCAATTTATCTCTTAAAATGTCCGTATAAGTAAAAATTTATCAGAAAAATTAAACTCCATGATGAGTTTGTTATGTATACATGAATTGATTAAAATTAACCGAACTTGTTTTTTAAAATAAAGGGGATATCTGTCAAAAATAAGCAAAACCTTAACTTTATCCTAGTTGCATAAAATTTGGCATATGGATATAAAATGGCCGTAGACACAACTTTTTCAAGAAACTTTTTGTTAAATTCGATCTAGAAATGCACTTTTTCAATTTTTTTCAAAAAAAAAAGTTGAATTTGACAAACACTGAAGGTCAGCGGGTCGCAGTTGGCCACTTCATTTCAAGTTGAATTCAAAGCACAAACAAGTGCCGAAGTTGAACTTCATTGAAACTTTTCGAAAAAAAAGTTTCCAATATGATGCGCACTTTAATGGTGACACTGTATATATTGTTACGTATTCCCCGTGGGTGGAACTCGGATTCTGTACATCAGATCGTTCATCTTTTTGGTTACCAAGTAAGGTCCTTGCCATGGTATCTGCAACTTGGGACATAAACCTTTCAGACGTTGGGGTTGGTAGAGCCACACTATATCGCCCTCCTTGAATTTCATTGGCAGCAACTTTTTGTCAAATCTCATCTTGATCATGTCGCTGAAAAGCTGTAATTTAGTTCCGGCAACTTCGTGTACAGTTTCCACTTTCTCCTTCAGATCATTCACATACTCTGAAAGATGTACCTCTTGAGATTCATCGAAAGGACTGCCACACAATACATCTATCGGAAACTTCAGTTCCCTACCAGTTAACAACATGGATGTTGTGTAACCTGTATGCCAATAGAAAAAGAGGAACCAGTTTTTCCCAGTCTCTTTGGTTTTTGGAGACAAATATCGAAAGGTAGTTATTGAGGGTGCGATTATGCCTATCGACCATTCCTTCGGTGTACCCCAAGAACTACACTCGGATCAGGGCCACAATTTTTAATCGAATTTATGGAAGAAAATGATGACTCTGTTGGGAATAAAGAAGACAAGAACAACTGCTTTTTCACCACAGTCCGCTGGAATGGTCGAGAGGCATATTCGCACCATCAATAACTACCTATCGAAAACCAAAGAGACTGGTATGAATTGGTTCCTCTTTTTTTGAATAGTAGTAATTCACGATCTTCAATTCGGCGTAATTGTTCTCCCTCTCTCCTTCGTTCATCTTGCTCTCTTATGCGTTCATCTTCTTCTCTTCGGCGTTTTTCATTCTCCGCCAGGCTCGCTTGCAAAGCCTCAAACATTTTCTCATGCTTTTCCATTCCGTCGGAATTGACACCCCTTGTTTTCACCATAAAACAGAAACATTTCTGTCAATTATTCCACTTCCGACACCAAATGTTACTGTTTCCCATGGGTTGACCAATAATTGGCTACACTGAACAATAATCAAACCTAACTTTATTTCACTTTAAATACAACAACGCTTGAACTATTATTCGAATGTATATCGCCTTACTAGGTCGCTTCGCGTACCGCACTGTAACTTCCACTTGACTGTGTCGATATGCTCGTGGCTAGCGTTTATATATCTTAATCGAATGCGGTAGAGAATTCGCCAGAATTCCATCGAGGTCGGTAGCATCATTCCCGCTACATATATAGCGGCAGCGAATATCGTACATTCGCGCGTTCTTAGCTACGTCACAATTGGTTTACTGCTACCAGTAGCGGCCAGCGTTATTTTCTTTGGAGCATAATTACAGCTTTAAATGAGATCTGGACTGAAATTTGAAAAATGAGTTTTTTTCAAAGAACGTTATTTAGATTTAATATTGCTAAAAACTCACAAGATTCTATAATAACTTAGATTTCGTACTATACTTTGTAGAATTACATGCAATTTCTCTAAGATATGCACAAGAAAATACAGAATCGCCTTCACATATCTCTTCACTTCGTTATCAGCATACTTATCGAAATATTTCGCTACAGTAACAATCATAGGTTCAGCATATGATGGAGAAGTGATTTCTTGAAAATTCTCCGTAGCAGTTCTTACTTCTTCTTCCACTAACGTATTCAACGTATTCATTAGTGCCACTAACATTGGTTCTACGTATTCCATAGATCTTTTTCTTCTTATATTTTCAACTGTTACTTCATTATTCAGACGATCATTGAAATGTTTCTGACAATTTTCGGATATGTAACACATTCGGAAAGAAGCAATTACATTCATGAAGGTGGCCATTACAAAGCTTACTATAAATAAGGCAGTATTGAAAGTCGCAAGTTCTCCATGTGTACTCTTTCTTGACAGTTCCTTACCATATTTAATTTTGTCAGATTTTTTCTCCACTGGAGAGGCAGATGTTGAGCAAAGGAGGTGAAGGAAAATCAATAAGGTAGCTATGGAACACATTACCTACCTGAAAAAAAAGAGAGTTTTTTAAACCTTTGCAAGAGAAACGTTGAATAGGCGAATATGGTAAATCTGTGAGTTCAGTTGAACTGTCTTGAGAGTTAACATGTAGGTTGAGAATAACATAATATTGTTGACAATGCTCCTTGTGGGGTATTAGAGGTCAGACTTCAATCGTCTGAAATTATTAAAATAGACCACTCGTGATACTAACAATCAAAACTTTGTGAATAACTCTTTTAGATTTTACAAGTTTTTTTTCACTATTCTACGGATTTGAATGTAATATTAGGTTGATTCAGAAGTTTTGTCCGTTTTAATGAGTCTACTATAAACTGTAATATCTCACTGAATTCTAATCCAATTAAATCGAAATAAGCGCCATGTGAACCAGTGTACTTTTGCCAACGAGACACAAGTCGATTATTTCCGTCAGCATGAAAATTGTGTGGTCGGGATTTGATGAAGTAGAACAAAGACAATTTTTGCCTGCTCCTGATTGGCGACGGTACTACTGGTGAGAAAGTTGTCGAAGTGTTTGAAAAGATGGTAGTCGACTGGTAGCCTGGTGAATTACACCTAAAGCAACCATGGTCTTTTTTGGTGGAGTTTCGCCTATAGGAAGTACCTGTGTGACCAACTACTGTCCTGAATGTCTGCTGTTGTCATAGAGGATCCACTTTTATCACACATGACGATCTGATCAAAAAAGGATCGTTTTGGTTGCGCGAAAGCAAACATACTTCGAAACGTGACAGTTTCTGTCGTTTGTACAAATCATGGGAGACCCACTTTTCGAGCTTTTCGAACTTTCCAGTACATTTATAACCATCAAAAACCGCATTGTGATAGGTCAGTCTCCACCAGGGTTCTCAAATCCTCGTCATGGATTACTTTAGGTTGACCACTTCGGGGCTCATCCACGAGGCTAAAATTTCCGGAACGAAATTTCGCAATTTCGGGCTGTTTCGGCAGCGCTTTGGTTCAATTTGTATAAGTAGAGAAAAATTGGCCAAACGACATCATATAGTGATGGGATGAAAAGAGGCAAAACATTGACATTCAGAAAAAAATCAATGTATAGAGTACAAACTTCTCTATCGATCAGTAAGTTTAAAAAAAAACTGTTTTTCCGTTAATCAGCTGTCGCCCCCATACGAACGACAACTCTCAGAAGTTGAGAAACTTGTGCGGGCTAAGGACTAACGAGGTCTTACCTTTTAACGGATAAAACTTCTGAAACAACCTAATAGTTATTATCCTCATAAAATTTTCAAAACAATATATCTAATTTTTATCAGAGAATGATTTGTTCTCCCTACAAACTTGATACTGGTTTACTCGTCTTTTCAAATTTATGTATATTTCATATGATTTTTTACCAACTTATTTTCATTTTTCTTATAAATTTCAGTGATCAAAGGTTTCATTCAGATTGATAACTTATTCTGGACAATGGAATTTTTAGTACAGTATAAATCACTATTTGTTGTCCGCGGATTCGACCGCGTAGAATTTGGTTTGTCGCATTGAGTTCCGTGACAGACCATTTTAAATAAATAGTTACAATATTTTTTTATCAACTCAAAATTTCAGGTTTCCAACTTCAAAACTGACGAAATTCAATACAATCTTTGAACCTATATTTTTCCTTCTTGGATGTGTAAATTCCTGGTTTCCTTTCTTGATGCTTACGCTATACAAAAAACCTACCTACCTATTTCAAGGTTATATGTTCAGTAGCATCGGCTGCATGTCAATATAAGAGCGGGCAACAGCTAGTAATATATATTTTCAATTAAAAATACAGTAACTAAAAAAATATGCCAACTGCACTTAGTAATGAATAGCTTTGAGAATCGAATTATGTTAACTATGAAGAAATTCGCAAAATAACACACCCGTCAACGACGTCAGCCTGCGTTCGGGTCGCGTTTTTGGCGATGGCGCTTCATTGCTCAGACCGCCCCTCTACATCCGCGCATCGTCCCCCGTCGTCTTTCAGTATACGTGACGCGTAATGGCTTACTGCGTTGCATCAAGGAAATCTTATCTTGATGACTTTCAAACGATTCCTCCAAATTACTTAGTGTGAAAGACAAAGCTCATCTATATTAAATAATTAAAACGACAATTGTATCTTTTTTTGAAAGAATTTGACAAATATTCTAAAATGTGCATTGCAAAAAAGTAATCCAATTTGAATGTATTCATGGCCCAGTATTTTGCATATAGTGGCTAGCACATAAGAGGCAGGTATATGCTATTGCGGACCTTTATTTATTACTATTTAAGATAAACAATCTTACAGTACATTATCTGCATGTAACTCTAACGGTATAGACAGAGCACGCCAAGATAGCTCTCAGAGAGCAAAAATTTTTCCGACTTACTTAATACTCATGACCAAAATTACACAAAACCTTTGTAAATCGTAGCCTACATGTTATTCTGATGTATAAGCTGTATTTATGTGAAATCCGTTCAGTCGTTTAGGCGTGAAAGAGCCACAAACATACATACATTTATCCATTCTCACAAACTTTCAAATTTTCAATATTAGTATAGATGTAGATTATTCGCTATTCGCTATCGCATCACAAAATGACAAAATTTGTTATCTTTAAGCTGTCCAGTGAAAATCTCACAACAAGGGTGTTTTTGAAGAATATATACAGAAGATGGAACGAAATAGGTATAGTTTTATGTGCATAAACATGAATTGAGGAAAAATCATTACATCAAGTCATAATCTTGAGAAGACAAATCAATCTAAATGTTTTGATCGAGAGTGAAATCATGTTTGCGAGATTATTTCTAAACGCTGATAGTGAAAGCAAAAACATCTTTGTTAAGTATAATCATTTTCGTAATATCTTCTCAACTTAATCAAAGAACCACAATGAAAATAGTTGAGAATGAAACAGTAGTAGTAGAATGAATAAACAATTAAAGAAATTGGACTTACCTACATGAAGGCTGTTGCACGTACCTAGATTTCTTGAAAACTAGTGACTGCATCGGGGATATGACCCTCAGAACAGGTAGCAGGTAGGTAGATTTCATTGACACCTTGTCAAATTGAAGCGGGTTATCGGGTTCCCAATGAGCTTTTAATTTTCGAAAACTACCGAAAAACGTAGTTGTGAGTATGTATTAGTGAAATTTTATGAATGATGACCTATATATCTTGTTGAAAATTACTGAAGGTTTTTCTAACACCAAACCGTTATTTTAACACCTCGACACGTGTTTCGATCACTTAGTGATCATCTTCAAGAGGAAGATCAATCCGTTTGATCTTCCAGTAATATTCATTACTACACTAGAGGTTCCAAACAGTGCATCAAAAGTATATACAGTGTTCTTCATATAGAGAATATTTCTATAAAAATCTTTCCATGAAATTAACTATATACAATTTCTTTTGCATTCTCAGAAATGTACTTGTGATGCACTGTTTGGAACCTTTGGTGTAGTAATGAATATTACTGGAGTTTCACCCTAACACCAAGACGTTATTTTTAACACCTCGACATGTGTTTCGATCACCAAGTGATCATCTACAAGAGGAAGATTAATCACTTGGTGATTGAAACAGTGTCGAGGTATTGAAAATAAATAACAGTTTGGTGTTGGGATGAAACTCCGGTAATATTTATTTTCAGAAATCTCGAAACCCTTCAGTAAATTCTTGTTGTAAAGTAGTTGCTTCCTGTTCAGGCGCAGTGGACCAATTTCACAATGTTAAGTTTAAAGTAACACCATATGAAACAAAACATATTTTATCAAATTTTCAAGGAATAAGTTATTTATTTTTGATTTAATTATGTAATTTTTTTGTCATTACTACTTACGAAATCAATATTTCTGATAAATTTAAGAAAATTTGAGATTCTTTCGGTTTTATTATCACTGAAAATAAACTTGAATCCTCTTTTCATTCCTTTGTTTCATAAATAGATACTGTAGTACATATTGTGAATCAATAATATTCATTTCTGTTGGCAAAAATTCTTTTACAGCCTTTTGTTTGCATTTGTTGACATTGTTTGTAAAGAAAATACGCCAAAATTCAGTTATGTGGAGTATTCATGTGTGTTGTACCGGTATTTGGCATCGGAATATGTTTTTTCATTACATAATTGCCATTTGTTTTTAATTTACATTTATTTATGTATTAATTATTCGAGGCTCGCGATATTACTACAATTGTACATTCAGTGCTTCTGCTAGAAAGTCTTTGTATCCTGAATGATCATTTGAAAAATGTGTTTTGAATTTCTAACGCCATCGATGGGATCGACAGAGAACTCAATTCTCGAATCAAAGATAAAGGAGGCTCCCCAAGGCGGTCAATTGCAAAGCCAAGTTTCGAAATTCGTCCTGTCTCTCACAGCCACTTTCACTGAAAGACTTCGTTGTTTCCATAACCCCTTGAAATTTTTTAAAATACACCTCATTTCCAGTAAGATTTCTCCACGTCGTCCAACTTCCAGTTTGATAGGGAGGCAATCAGTAATCAATTATTGTTTGAGTGGAACGAGCTAGTACTGACTTCAAACTATAAACAAATCAATCAATCTTTTACGATTCAAGTTTTGGTCAATATCAGAAAGCAGATCGAAAGAACCCATTTATTGAATGCATTTCTGGCACAGCCTGCTCTAACCGATGAGGGTAAATGATTTATGGAACTCAGTGACTGCAATTACCAGCCTATGTTCAAATGACGATTTTAGTCTAGCAGAATATCCATGAATAGCACGTTAACTGCATTTGCTGATAGATCATACCATTTTCTCATATGCTGTTATCTACCGAAGTCAATTCTACAATAAATTTCGCCGATTTTCTATATTCAGTCAGACCTCCAAATAACGTTACATTTCAACGATATTCATGATATCAACCTAAGCGACATATAAAACAGAGCAGACTACATCAATTATTTGAAATTTCGGACAAGCTGTGATGACAATATCCATAATATCAACTGGTTAAAATTTTCCAATATTAGTGATGAGCCAGATGATGAAGCCGAGGCTTTTGTAATAAGCAAAAGCCTTAGTCATATTATAAACGAACCAATATCACCAGGGCACCAGAAAAAATTTAGTAGTCCTCCGGATCAACCTTCAATTATTCATCCTACACAGTTATCGTAAATTCTCCAGTTGAAATTTATTGTACTGAGTGTCAAATTGGATACTAATGTCTTGCACAATAATGAAATTGTTAAGGGAAAAGGAGCTTGTCAGAAATTTGGACACCAAGGGCAAAACACAAGCACTACAGAAAAATCCTTGAGGCGCTCCAAGATCGGTGTCTGTGTGAATGTAGCGATACACATTGAATTTGAAACGTTGTCAGGAAGTTTAGTCCACATAAACGCAGTTCTGCAAAGTGAAGAGTTCTTGAACAGTGAAGTTCGAGGTACACTAAGTTGAACATCAAAATGATGAGCAGCCACAGTCCGTCACGTATTTCTGATATGGACCTACTGCTCTTGGTGTAACCAAATGTGCCACGTCACTTGAACACTTCCCGTGAAAGTATCTCTAGAAAAGAGACAAATCTCCAACCTTTCTTCGATTTCCACACTATTAAGGTTGCAAGTGATGTTCGCGTCTCCAGTCAGGCGAGTGGCTCTTCTCTGGATGGAATCCAGCAGCTTCAGGTTATGCNACATAATTGTACCAAGACATATTGGTGTCCATTTTAATCCCCAACAAAATTATCGCAGCACAAAGCGGAATTGTCTGACCTGACATTATTATATCCGGTTCGGAGACCTTTACCTTTTTAGAGAAAACCGATGCCTGAATTTTTATGGCATTGAATTGACCCTGGTTACTTTCATACCAATTCGAAATCACTTCTAGATCGTCATTGAGATATGCAACATCCTGTTGTCGGTGAAGATGTGCATCCGCAGTCGAGTCCTAGAATCCAAATGGAATGACGAGGCAAGTGTGCTGTCGTCAGCAAAGCAATATATTGGATCCTTGTGTGTTTCGTTGATATACAATAAAAAGAGGGTTGGAGACAACATCAGCGTTGATGTTATTTTTTGAAGTCTATTTCCGACTTCATTCACATAGACAGAGCCATTTTCTAAACATACTCAGTATGCATACATTCCATTCAGAAAAGATACATCTTCCTGATTAGAGACCCAAACATCAAAAATAATTTTGATAGGCTGATACTTCATCAGGAAATATTCATTTGCCTCGATTTCACTGCAAGCGTGATTACCCATTTGTCATTACACATTCTGGTTATACAATTGTATACTTTCAAGTGAGATTTTTTGGCTCAGAAAAAATTAACATAAATGTCAGAAGTACACGGTGATCTGTTTCATAATTGAACTATACTATTCCTGAACTCTTTTATTTTGATAAAATTCTAAGGATTTCTCTATATTACCTATACCTATATATTCATCAAAGAAAATTTAAAATTCAACTACCAATCCAATTGGTGCATTGAAAAAATAGCATTGTTTGGAACCTTTGGTGTAGTAATGAATATTACTGGAGTTTTATCACAACACCAAACCGTTATTTTAATACCTCGACACGTGTTTCGATCATCAAGTGATCATCTTCAAGTGAAGATCAAACTTTCCTCGTGAAGATGATCACTTGGTAATCGAAATGCGTGTCGAGGTGTTGAAATAACGGTTCGGTGTTGGGAAAAACTGTCAATGGAATTCAGAGAATTATTCAATACCAGCGTGGATGTTGTAAGTAAATTTTGGAATAATAAAAAATTTCTTTTTCCACTTCCTCTTTGCTTCCTCTCACCCTCCAAAAAGATTTGACCCCGAAATCCTAGTATCGACACGGAATAAAATATTTTATTATTAAGTTGAAATGTTGGTTTTTTGAAGATAATATTTGGATCGTTCAAAAGAAAAAAAAACAACAGAAATTAAGTTTCTCAGTATTCTTCATTTTTTCAATCCATTCCCAGAAGGATTCTTTGAGTACTTCCTAGATATATTTAATCCTCTTATCAGTCGCGTAGCGAAGGGGGGGGTCCGAACCCCCCACTTAAATTTCAAGACATTAAGCAGGGAGCAGGTGAAAAAAAAAGTTATCATTACTCTTGTTCTGAACTGTACTGTAGTTCTCACACTGCTTTTTTAAAAATGAGTAAGAGAACCATTGATCAGTATCTGGACAGCCTCTGTCCACCGTTTCAGAGACCAATCCGCAGGTAGCTGTTCTCCTACCTATGAAATTCATGCACGTCATCCCTACATTTCCCGGCATCCCCATACGCCTCATACATCATTAGATCGCTGGTACTCATGCGGTATTGAGAACGTTTGACAGGTCCAACGCCATNCAGAGCCGGGTTTAGAAGTCGAAATAGAACTGTACGATAGTTAATCGGTGGATGTTTTTCAGCTTTCTGCTACTCTATTTTTATACAAATAGTACAGAAATAGAACTTCAAAATTATTTTTCACTAAAAACTAACCTCTTTCATGAATATATTGCTTTCATTCAGCTAGATGAATATAAACTTTGTCAACAAAAAAAAAAGAGAGGGGAAAGGCAGAAAAAAATGATGAGCAAATATTTTTTATTTCATTTTTAAGAGACTGCAAATATTGTAGTATTTTCAACGGTCAAAGTACAGTACAATAATACCCTGCTTCAAAGCTTGATACCAAACAGTTGTTGAACTACAGTGTAGGGATGAACTACGATGTCTAACAGGCCTTCTTACAGGTCACTGTCCTTCAAATCATAATATACAGAGACCCGGACTGTCGGAAGACAGTGGTTGTCGCCTTTGTTTGGAAAATGATGAAACAGCAGAGTACATACTTTGTGCCGAATCGGGGGCCGAATCAAGTTTTTAGAGTTCAGCAGAGCGGTACTCTTACCAAATGGGTAATCTGGGTTCATTTGGTCGAGTGTGAATGGGTGTGAGCCACAATAAACCCTTGCAGGTTGCGGTAGAGTGTCGAATAAACCCACTCACTTTGGACCTAACCTAACCTAACAATACGAAAATACCTCCGTCGTGATCTCGAGGGAGACAACGTTGTTCTGATGCGCCACTAGTTGTACCCTCAGCAAGGAGTTTTACCTTGTCTGTCAATTAACACCTGAGTGGAATAAACTAGATTCAGATAGACAAATTCAGAACTGGTGGCCCCCAATGAAGCGACAAAGTGGCTAGAGTACTAGAGTCTATCTTCTATTTCTCCGACCTTAGTGAATTTTTGGCCTGCAATATTCCCTGTTTCTGAAGGATCATACCCTATTATGGTTTCTTCACCACAAACTTTGTTTATTTTACTAAACCATCTCAAAATCATACTAGGTATAAGTTTAGAGACATTCACTTTGGCATAGCTCAAACTGCTGTCTAGAACTTTCGTTATTTTTGTATTTGACTAATAAGTCAGATAGAGGAATAGGTCCATCTACTTATTGATGAACCTTCTTTTTTCTGTAAATGAGTTAAGAGGTAGAAAAAAGTTCCATATGCACTTGTCTTGATGAGTGTCTTGCAAGTCAGCTGTTGGCACTGTGCTTCACATGTTCAGAACTGGACATTGATAAACACTGTTGGAAGACTTCTTCGCTTGGTTCTTATGGTGTTGATTCAGTAACAGATCATACGCTCACTTGGTGAATTCTTCTTTTGTGATACATTTTTGTTAAGAATGAGTCCACAATTCATTGTATCATTTAGGAGCCACGTTAGATTTTTACCCTTCTTATACTCTGCAAATGGGCCTTTATACAGATATCTTAACTTAGACATCGTCCCAATCTTCAGGCACTCTCTTACTTCATTCACGAAACATCGAAATCCTAAAGGAAAAACAACTGTTTTCTATTTCAAATTATGACACTTCATTTGAAAATCAAGAATTTGATATGTTCGTTGAATGGATGCGGCACAAATATGCGAAAATAGTTTCAAACAAAATTTTCGTTACTTAGTTCATGCCACTGGCATATGGCAGTGCCATATGTGTCATATGGCAGTGCCATATGATCCCATTATCAAGTATAAAACTGAAATCTCAATATTGAAACATCGATTTTATAGAATTTACAGGTATGCTGCAAGGATAGGTATTCGAGAGACAGGATGTCAACTTAAAATAACATCCTGAAAATTCTAGGGGTTGTTTAACTCATAAATTCAAGAGAGGAGACCTACTTAAATCAAGTTGCTCATTTAGGGGTATATGTTTCTGGTTTTTAATTGATTTGTTAATTTCCATGGCCTCCAACAGATTCATTTTCCTCCCTTTATTACATATATGTAGGATTTTGAGGTTATCTTCATTTATCTTGTGGTTTGATTCTTGAAGATATTCGTATATTGCAGATTTTTTTGTACAAACAGACGTGTTCACGCAGTCTTATTTCAAAATTTCTACCGGTTTGGCCTGTATATACTGCAGAGTATTGGCCACACTTTATTCTATATATACCTGACTTTTTCATTCTATCCCGCTTGGGTTTCGCATTAAACAGGGATCTACCTAAATTATTATTACTTGTGAAATTCAAATTCAAGATTCAGAAACCTCACAAAATTTAATCCTTCAAACACAGTGCTAAATTCGGTAGACCTAGCTGACAAACTATCAAATCTGAATATCAAAAATAATATCAAACTAGTATCGTTCGACGTAAAAAACATGTTTCCTAACATCTCAACAGACGAATGTCTTCCCCCCGTGAAATAGATATTAGATAAGAGTCACAGAAACACATTGTGTTCTGGTTCAGATATGTTGATGATGTACTGGTTGGTTTTGATGGTTCAAACAGACAAATTAATCAATTTTTAAACTTCCTCAATAGTCTACATAACAAAAATAAGTTCACAGTAGAAATCGAACAAAACAAGGAGCTTAACTTCTTAGATTTGAATATTTCAAGAGTTAATAGTGGCTTTCAATTCAATATCTAACTAAAAAACACGTTCACAGACTGTACAATTCCCTTTGACTCTTTCAGTCCCTTCTCACATAAGTTATCCGCGTTCAGGTCAATGATACACAGAGCTTTCGCAATCCATTAACCGAAAAAGAATTTCCAAGATGAAATAAAAATAATTGAACAAATTGTAGTGAACAATCAGATACCAATTTCAACGGTCAAAGTACAGTACAATAATACCCTGCTTCAAAGCTTGATACCAAACAGTTGTTGGACTACAGTGTAGGGATGAACTACGATGTCTAACAGGCCTTCTTACAGGTCACTGTCCTTCAAATCATCATATACAGAGACCCGGACTGTCGGAAGACAGTGGTTATCGCCTCTGTTTGGGAAATGATGAAACAGCAGAGTACATACTTTGTACCGAATCGGGGGCCGAATCAAGTTTTTAGAGTTCAGCAGAGCGGTACTCTTACCATATGGGTAATCTGGGTTCATTTGGTGAGTGTGAATAGGTGTGAGCCACAATAAACCCTTGCAGGTTGCGGTAGAGTGTCGAATAGACCCACTCACGTTGGACCTAACCTAACCTAACAGTACGAAAATACCTCCGTCGTGATCTCGAGGGTGACAACGTTGTTCCGATGCGCCATAGTTGTACCCTCAGCAAGGAGTTTTACCTTGTCTGTCTTCAATTAACACCCGAGTGGAATAAACTAGATTTAGACAGACAAATTCAGAACTGGTGGCCCCCAATGAAGTGACAAAGTGGCTAGAGTGCTAACGCCTCAGTCTATCTTCTATTTCTCCGACCTTAGTGAATTTTTGGCCTGCAATATTCCCTGTTTCTGAGGATCATACCCTATTATGGTTTTTTCACCACAAACTTCGTTTATTTAATAAACCATCTCAAAATCATACTAGGTATAAGTTTAGTGACATTCACTTTGGCATAGCTCAGACTGCTGTCTAGAACTTTCGTTATTTTTGTAATTGACTAATAAGTCAGATAGAGGAATAGGTCCGTCTACTTATTGAACCTTATTTTTTCTATAAATGAGTTAAGAGGTAGAAAAAAGTTCTATAGGCACTTTAGGCATGCTCCTTGGCTGTCTTACCAGGCACTATAAGATATTAATCACATGATGTTTTTAGCAACTTTTCGACTCCTACCTTTTTCCTGATGACGCTTGGTGTAGTTTTTCAACATTATTGTACTGGTACATGAATATATTTAATGTACATTGTCCTCGGACAACGGACACTGATGAGTAGATGAGTGTCTTGCAAGTCAGCTGTTGGCATTGTGCTTCACATGTTCAGAACTGGACATTGATAGACACTGTTGGAAGACTTCTTCGCTTGGTTCTTATGGTGTTGATTCACTAACAGATCATACGCTCACTTGGTGAATTCTTCTTTTGTGATACATTTTTGTTAAGCATGAGTCCACAATTCATTGTATCATTTAGGAGCCACGTTAGAATTTTACCCTTCTTATACTCTGCAAATGGGCCTTTATACAGATATCTTAACTTAGACATCGTCCCAATCTTCAGGCACTCTCTTAGTTCATTCACGAAATATCGAACTCCTAAGGGAAAAACAACTGTTTTCTATTTCAAATTATGACACTTCATTTGAAAATCAAGAATTTGATATGTTCGTTGAATGGATGCGGCACAAATATGCGAAAATAGTTTCAAACAAAATTTTCGTTACCTCACAAAATTTAATCCTTCAAACACAGTGCTAAATTCAGTAGACCTAGCTGACAAACTATCAAATCTGAATATCAAAAATAATATCAAACTAGTATCGTTCGACGTAAAAAA
>NW_019290425.1:52450-139737 GCF_000500325.1 Leptinotarsa decemlineata
AGTCAATTAAATTTGGTAGTATGTAAAATCCGCCATTTTGTAGTAGTTGAAGATATTGACATTATATTCTAGGGTTGTGAAGCATTTGTCAGGAGCTTCAAAAAGATGTATCACAGGACCCCCCATTCTATTTAATTTTTTTCCCAGATGGCGCCCAGTTGCCATCTTGAAAGTTTCAAAGTAAAGTATTCATGCACTAATTTCATTATCCCAAATTTCAATTTTTCGAGTTGATCCGTTCAAAAAATAAAAGGGGGGATATTAAAGAAAAGCACTGTGTAGGTAACATAGTTAGTGCAGTTGGTATACATATTTCGTTACTGTATTTTTGAAGTGAAAATATAAATTAGTATCAGTTGTCACTGGCGACTCCATAAATTAAGGGCGGAGGGGAGGGGTACACCATTACTAGGCGCTAAGATTCTGTAAAAAGGCATAGGTATTTAAAGTAATACTGCATTTCCCATCAAAAAAGAAATGATATCACAAGACTATATATATAAGACAAGACTATATATAAGAAATATTTCAATAATAAGCAATGCGCACTCTCAAAAAGCCAGCATACAAAACAAAACAACCTAATCATTCTCGTACGCTGCGCTATCCAAAAGTCGTTTTTTTAAGTTTGTATCAGAAAACGTTGAATTTTTTGTAATTGAGAACTGGAAAGTCTTGAAAGTCATCTAATAACCCAGGTTGGCAAGGTCCTTTTTGAATCAGTTGACACACTATTTCAGGGTCTTGTCTTGAGTACTATCACTATCCAAATGCGAATTATAATCCAATTCCGTAAATGCCAAATCAGCAGAATCTAATGAAAAATCGGATTTTGTTTATATCGGTTGATGTAGATGGAACATCAAAAAATGTTGACTCCGTATTGACCGTACTCTCCGTAGGTAGTGTCAGGTTTATTTGGCACCGATTCCTCTACACAACTTTGAATTTGAATTAATTGTTCTTTTGTTTCTCTGTGAATTTATAAGTTTCCATGATGAAAACGATTTCAGATTTTCAACTGAAAATTAAGAGCTTACGAATTGATATTTTCACAAAAATTCAATTTTGTTTCTCCTTCTTTCGCTTAACTTTCGATAATCCGCTTTGGATAATTTTATATTTTTTTCTTAATTAATTAAATTGACAAACTGTTTATTCGTCAAAGACTGTTACTACAGTCCAGACTGTTACTACTGCCACGAGTACCACGCCGAGATACAATCAATTTCCAATCTCTTAGAAAATGACCACATTCGCATTAAACATCGAGCGATATGGAATTCACAACAGATCGAGGTAGAGGTTTTGAAAGCGAATGTTGCCATGTTTATTGGTTTTCCAACACCATCAATTAAGAAGCAATAAATTGGAAAATGGTGCAATAATGAACCTCATAAAATAGAGAAACTTGATAAACCAATTATTGTTGAAGTCAGAACGGAGATTAGTTGTCCAGCCACCCCTGGTTTAATTTAATACATATTAGTATGCCGCTGAGAAGAAAACCCACGTAGTTTCACTTCTGTTATTCCTTCAGTTATAAATATGTGACGCATTTCATTCATTTTCTTGTCATTTTTCTTTCATCTTTTACTTCGTCCGTGAAAAAACGAAAGAATAATGAATCCGCCAACAAAAGAAAATTTGAGATGTGACTTGACTTGGATGTGATTCAGAGCAGGCACTAATATCGCTTCATTGCGAATGAGCTTAATTCAAATCCAGAGCCGGGTTTAGAAGTCGAAATAGAAATGAACGATAGTTGGTCGGTTGATGTTTTTCAAGAAACCAGTTATATTTTTCAACTGACGCATTAAAAAAAGTGTTCTAGATAGTTTTTTGCTCAATTGATTGATATGACAGGTCCAAGTGAGAGTACTATCGAAAATTAACCCACGTAATTCAACGTTGTCTGCACTTGATTAATCGGCAGAGCTTGCTGAAAACTGTAACTGTTACGTTTTATCTGTATTCAGTTTGAGTGGATTTGTCACGAACCAATTTTCTGCCTTCTTATCGATTTCATTTGATATTCCAGATAGTTCAATCGCATTTTTGTCAGAGTGAATATATGTGGTGGAAGTTACTGATGTCGTTCACGTAAATTATGAACAGAAGTGGTTCCAATACTAATCTTTGGGGAACACCATGTCCAACAAGTTCAAAATTCGAAATGCAATTTTTGATACTGACTGCTTGGTATCTATTCGACAAATATGATTTAATGAAGGATAGAGATACACCTCTGATGCCATGATAATATAGTTTCTCAAATAATATGTCATGAGAGACGCACTCGAACGCTTTAGAGGTCGTATCAGGTGATCGGTTGGAATTCCTGAATTCTTGGAACAGGGCTTTTTCAGATAGTTTATGCTCTTGTCTAACAAATTATCAAAACAAGATGTTATTTCTCCAAGATATTCTTGTACCTTGCTGAAATATTATTCGTGTGTGACTAGTGACCAGTCCTGCAGTCATCATCATCGTCATCATCAATTCCAAATATTGTCTCTTTCAATGGCCTGCTTCCGATTCTGATACATTTTTTAATTCTTTTTCTATTATTATTGGCCACTCTCCTAAGTTCTGGAATACTTATTTCACGACTGGCTTGCCGTATTCTCCCGCACAAAGTTCATGTTGATTTGGTGTCCTAGACTCGTAAATCCTATCTTTGACAGTTCTCCAGAAGTTCTCTATTGCAGTTACATCAGAAGAGCAAGGAGGTCATTGTTCATTAGGCTATTTCTACATATCAAACGTAATTGAAAATGTTCGTTTAACCACCCTCGAACTATCCAAGAATTATGAATGGAAGCTTCGTCTAGCTGAAAGTACATCTCTTGTCGTACATTGAGGGGCAGATTTTCAATGATTAAATTTTTGAAAGAATTGGTCCTTACAGTTTATAACCCAGTGGGAATTTTCAGTAGACCAGTATCTGAAATTTTGGTTTGAAAGGTTAAATTTCTTGATGAATGTGACATCTTTTGATTTATTCCCTGCTAATTTGAGGATTGGCACGAATTGAAGCTATGGCATTATCATCATCATGGTACCTTCGATTCAGATGTGGAATGTCAATAGTTGGACGATTCTNAATGAAAGATGTCCCTTGTACTTCACCACACCCAAAATACATTGCATAAAACAAAAAACCATAGCTCACAAAAAATTGAAACTTTTTGAGGA
This sequence comes from Leptinotarsa decemlineata, assembly GCF_000500325.1. NCBI lineage: Eukaryota > Metazoa > Arthropoda > Insecta > Coleoptera > Chrysomelidae > Leptinotarsa > Leptinotarsa decemlineata. Next base: position 55,649 of record NW_019290425.1, read on the forward strand.
CTTGACTTGTTATAATGATTTTACGTTTTTGAGATGTCGTAGTGATCTTCCCCTTGAAGACGATCACTTGAGGATTGAAACACGTGTCGAGGTGTTAAAATAGCGATTTGGTGTTGGGAAGAAACTCCAGTAACAGTCTAACCGAACAAATAACAAAACTCGATTATGAAATACATATTAAAAAAGTAGAAAATGATATACAAGTAGATGTGAGAAAAGTTTGGCTATTCGCTCCTAACTCCTACTTCCTGGTACAGGAACTAGTTCTGAGCAAGATCACTTCTTCAGATGATAATAAAGAGAGTGGTTTCGATAACATTCCGGATTAGTTTGTAAAATCTCAACAGGCGACGACATTTGCAATATGTTCGCAAAGTATTTTCATAGCGTTTATTAGCCTTATAAAGAGATACCAACTAAGTTGATGCCGAATTCAAACAATATACTGATAAATAAATTTTACATCGATGAGCAACTAGTTCTGAGCAAGATCACTTCTTTAGATGATGATAAAGGAAGTGATTTCGATAACATTCTGGATTACTTTGTAAAAAAATGTTCAACTAGCTTGTACATCCCTCTCACGTTCCCTGCAAGTGGCCATCGATGGATAGCTCTTGAATACTTTCACCATCAACGCTGGTGTTCACCAGGGATCCATATTGTCTCCAACTCTCTTTTTATTGTATATCAACAAACTTATTGGAAAAACCAAGAATCCAATATATTGCTTTGCTGACGACAGCACACTTGTTTGTCATTCAATTTGGATTCCAGAACATCGGCTACCAAGGCACATCCTTACCGGCAGGATGAGGTTGCATATCTTAATGAGGATCTAGAAGTGATTTCGAATTGGAGTGAAAGTAACCAGGTTCAATTCAATGCACAAAAACCCAGGCTTTGGTTTTTTCCAAGAACATAAATGTCTCCGAACCGGATATAATAATGGCAGAACAGTTAATTCCGCTTTCTGCTTCGATAAGTTTGTTAGGGGTTAAAATGGACACCAATATGCCTTGGCACAATCATGTCACTGGAATTGCAAAATCTTCTTCTCAAAAGCTTGGAGAACTATTCCAAAGCAGAAAACTGTACACACCTCAGCAACTTTTGATGCTTTATAAATCTCAGATCAGACCTTATTTGGAGTATTGTTCTCATATATGAAGATCTGCCCCCAAACATACTCTGAAGTTGCTGGATTTCATCTAGAAAAGAGCCTGATCGGAGGCGCGAACATCACGTGCAACCTTGTTGGCCTAGAACATCGCAGATAAGTTGAAGATTTGTCTCTCTTCTATAGATACTTTCACGGGAAGTACTCAAGTGACTCAACACATTTGATTCCACCAAGAGCGGTACATACCGTAAAACGAGGTTACTTTGAACGGTTTTTTGATTTGAATCTATATATCTCAAGTAAGGCAGCGAATAAAAAAATCCAAAAAAATATATGTCACGGGCGTCAGTTACACGTTTCTACTGACAAATAATAAGATTTTAACATTATCAATAACATTTTTTTTTAAATAATTCATGGGTGTTCAAAGTAACACAGTCGGGGTTTCTTTGAATGCCTAAAATAAAACCATGTGATTTCAATGTAACCTCTCAGATAAAGTTTCTTTGAACACCTCAAAACTAGAAACACTTTGTTTCTGAGCAAAAAAATGTTATGCAACAGAAATACACAATTTACATAAAATAAAATATTTCGTTATTCACAAACAGTATAAGGCACTCATTGTAACAAAANAAATATTAATATTGAAGCAATTTTAAAAAAAAGCTCGTTGAAGAGGAGGACATTTCCGATAGAAAAGTCTAGTCTACCGAAAGTCTGCCTTCATTATTTATGATTTTAATTTCACGTTGAAAATAGGGTTCCGCGCGGCTGTTACGGCATAAGCGCGCTGCCGCTAAAGAGAGTAACTATATCGAAAGAAATAATTTTTTCAAGACATAAAATGTCATTTCAAAAATCTAGTTTCTTCTTAACACTTGAATGAATCGAGTCCCGTAGAAAAAAAGTTTTATCACCAATTTTCAAAAAGTTATTCAATTGTTAACTAACAAATTTTTTCCTTATCTCCGTTGGCATAAATAATGGGATAAAAGGTATAAATAATTGGCCTATGAATTTCAAACTTCGTGGAGCCCTTTTGATATATATACTTCATACGATCCTGCGATTGAAGTTCATAAAAATTTATTAATTTGTTAATTATGATTTTCATTTAAGGTTTCATTATTGGATCTGCTTCATTCAAAATCTTCATTTCCGATGTGTATGAATGTTTGAAATATCGTACTATTCATCACTAAATTGATGACACGCAAAATTATGTTTCTTTCGGGGAAGATAACTTCTAGAAATCATAATTGAAGATCTCAAGTATGTATATAACATCTCACGCGCATGTCACTTGGAATTAAACGCAAAAAAATCATTATATATGTTATTTGGAAGTAAATCTAGAAGGAACTTGACTTTCATATAAACGAAGATTTTTTCACCTCTGAGAGAAAAACTTGGGTTTTGTGGATTGACTCTGATTTGGAATTTTCTGAACATATGAGCCATGTCTCGGTTGGATATTCCATAATATAGATGTTCTCCATGTAACTCCAATCTGAATACATTCTTTTATCGGTTTCCAGTATGATAACTGTTGTATAACTCAAAATAATATTAATGAGGAATATTATTGTTTGGTCAAATATAAATTTATCAACCAGACATTCATTTATAAATAGGCAACAATCCCACAATCTACTGATGAGAGGATACAAGTGTCAATTAATTGATATATCGTGCTATAAGGCTATCAATAATGATGGCTGTTGGTAAGTGGGCAATAATTTAGGATGAAGTGCTTTCAGGAGCTCTACCGAACGTAGATGGAGTGTAACATACAAATATTTGGAAACATGTGCTTTCGAAACGAATCTTTCATAACATGTGATGGAATTGAAAATCAACTACAAATATAACCAAAATAGATGAAACGTAGTGTTTTTCTATCCTTGCTGATAAAAGGCATATAATGTTGAGCATAATACTCTCAAATCTCGTATAACGGGCAAATATTTGCCTTCGAATTAGGAGAAAAAACTGCCGCTCCACCTTTTTCCTGTGGGAGAGAAGCTAATAATTTTGAATTAGGAAAATATTGCAATAGACATGGTAAGTGGGATTTTGAAAGTATATAGAAAGCAAGTAAGGGCTGGCATGAATGAAGTCGGGGTATGAAAACTTGAAAAATCAGAAGATATGTGAAAAAAAGTTGCTTCGAAGTACGAATTTTGTTTAAAGCGAAACAGTGAAAATGAAAACATTTCATAAATATCTGAAATGAAGGTTTATGTGAAATTTTTTGAGATAAAAACTANGTATAAATCACAATTTCCCACCAACTTCCGATCAGTTATAGAAACCCTGCTGTATAAGGATATTGAGAAAATGAATATTTTGATCAATTTCAACGCGATTCGACTGCATGTAGGAAACATTCGACTAAGAGATAGACTGTAACAGCTCCATCTTGTGAAGAAAGCCCTAAGTCTAAAGACTGTATCGAGGAAAGATACATACGTATAAAAAATTGAATATTTCGAAATGAAGTTTCGAAATATTCATCTCTCTCAACTAACCTACAAGTTGGTTTTGGTAAAAGCCTGCCAGAAAACAACTACCTCTTCGGCTGATACCACGTTGGACATTGATACCTCACAGAGGTTAATCTTGCAGATGTTTCTCTTTCGTCCAGAAGCAAGACAATGCTGAAATGAATCGAATAGATCACCTACAGACCGGTTATCAGGATATAATGTTCTGAAGTTCATTCCGCAAGCAATAATCAATTTCACAATTTCATGAAAGTTTCCAGGAGCTGAAGAGATGATGAAATCTGAAATGGAAGACAAAAATGGCACCCAGCCTTGGACAGAACTTATCAATAAGAAGTTGCCGCTATCGAACACTGCGTAAGAGAACTGCTCAGGCATATGGTTGGAAATGAAACCATTGCGATTTTTTGGCAACCAGGCAACAATTGGAGTAGTCAGCTTCTACCAAGCCTCTTCGCGACTCTTAAGGACTGTCCTTACAGCGCACTCAATGAGCTAGATTCCCACAATAGAATCACCCTTGGTATACACGAGGGCTACAAGGGTAAGGAGGAGACCGATGAATAAGTCCTTGAAGCAGTATCCATGGCCATGATAAGTCTAGAACCATTATTCGAATTGAGAAGAATTGAGAGGATTGACAAGTATGGACACATCTCTATCAATTCGTAGCTGCAAGCCAAATCGCGAAACTAGTTGAACAAACTCTCAGAAATGAGGCATGTAAAATGTTCATAAAGGAGCCACATCCCCAATTCAAAGAAAACCTACTAAGCTACGACCGCATGGTTGTAAGGGTAGTGGTAGATCTAGTAACATATGAGTATCATACGTTAATAGAGTATCATATGTAGTAGAGTGTTAGGAATCACACGTTAAAAGGTAAGACCTCGGTAATCCTTAGCTCGCACAAGTTTCGACTTCTGAGGGTTGTCGTTCGTAGGGGTGCGACAGCTGGTTAACGGAAAAACAGATNCTCTGTAAATTTATAAGTTTTCATGATGAAAACGTTTTCGGATTTTCAACTGAAAATGAAGAGCTTACGAATTGAAATTTTCGTAAACATTCAATTTTGTTTCTTCTTCTTTCGCGTAACTTTCGATAATCCGCTTTGGATAATTTTATATTTTTTTCCTTAATTGATGAAATCGACAAACTGTTTATTCGTCAAAGACTGTTACTACAGTCCAGTCTGTTACTACTGCCATGAGTGCCACGCCGAGATACAATCAATTTCCAATCTCTTAGAAAATGACCACATTCGCATTAAACAGCGAGCGATATGAAATTCACAACAGATCGAGGTAGAGGTATTGAAAGCGAATGTTGCCATGTTTATTGATTTTCCGTGTTATGTACCTAACAATATATTTGTGAAATATTTAAAATCGAAAGGACGATAAGAACAACATTTTGCAAAGGGTGGGGGGTATACTGCCCCTCCTTGTCCCCTTGTGGTGCCGCTACTGGCTGTTGCCCGATTTTATATTAACGTACAGCCAAAGCTACTGAACCTAGAATCTTGTCATATGCAGGTAGGTTCTTTGTATAGCGTAAATAAGCATCAGGAAAGGGAATCGGGAATTTTCACCTCCGATGAAAAAAATAGAGGTTCAAAGATTGTATTGAATTTTGTCAGTTTTGAAGTTGGAAACCTGAAGTTTTGGGTTAGTAGAAAAATATTGTAATTTTTTGTTTAAAATGTTCTGTCATGAAACTCAATGTGACAAACCAAATTTTACGCGGAAGAAGCCACGGGCAACAACTATGAATTAACATTTCTACTTTAAAAATACAATAACTGAAAAAATGCCAACTTCACTTAGTAATGGATAGCTTCAAGAATCGAATTATGTCACCTATAAAGAAATTAGCAAAACTAACACAACCGTCAACGACGTCTGCCCTGATCTGATGTCTGCTCGCGTCCGGATCGCTTCTTCGTCGATGGCGCTTCATTCCTTAAACCGCCCCTATACCCCCGCGCATCGTCACCGTTGTCTTACAATAGAAGCGACTCGATATGGCTTACCGTTACTGCGTTGCGTCAAGTTAATCTTTTGAACGGTTGGTTCAAATTACAATTACTAAAAAACGAAAATTGTATCAATTTTTTGAAGAATTTGACAGATACTCTAAAATGTGCTTCGTAATGAAAGTATCCAATTTAATTGTATCTATGGCCCAGCATTTTGCATATAGTGGTTACCACATGAGAGGTAGATATATACTATCGCGGACTTTTATTTAGAACTATTTAAGATAAACAATCTTACGGTACATTATAGGAAGTGCACGCCAAGACAGCTCTCAGGAAGCAAGTATATTTCTGACTTACTTATTAATACTTATTGTTTTATTATGACCAAAATTACAGGAAACCTTTGTAAACTGCAGCCTATATGTTATTCTGGAGTATAAGCTGTATTTATGTAAAGTTTCATCTGAATCAGTTCAGTCGTTCAGGCGTGAAAGAGGGATATTTGTATAAAAAATTTCGTCATTCTCAGGAAATAAATCTCTTAAAGCGTGTTTCCAAATGAAACGTAATTCACCATTTCCGCTACCTTTATATATATTGAGAACGCTTTAATATATATTTTTCATCAATATTTTGTGTAGTATTATATCAAAAAGCGTCGAATGCATGAACATATTCTATATGAAAACCATTTCATTAACGTCCATTAGAAAATAAATTTTATACTAAGGTAGGTATTGTAGGTATTGATTATTGAGAAAATTACCGAAATTGAAATATTAATTATCTCTATGAATATTGTATTGGTATTTACGATTATCAATTTGATATTTGAAAATTGCCATAAATCATATTTCCAAATCCGTGTATGTTATATCATTTATGGATGTAACGTTCACAATAGTATAACTGTAATTTTTTTAAAATCGAATAGAGTACCGTATACATTCATTCATTTATCACCAGTTGAGCATATCAAATTGATTCTCAAATACACACATGTATGATTATGTTTAATCATTTGTTCACAGTTCACACAGATCTCTGATGCTGCATAGTAACGGAATATTTCATTTATTATTTATTAAATGAAGGAAATGGTTTTATTGTTGTTTTAATTATGTAAATAATGATAGATTTTCTACAGCACTATATCCATATATATTAGTGCCATAGGCGTACTGCATTCACATCATTTATTCTCAACGAATTGAATAAATGAATATACAAAATGTATTTTTGAAAAATCTCATTCATACCAAACAAAATAACACATCAATTTACACCTAAAATACCTGTGAGAAATGAAAGATGTCCCTTGTACTTCACCACACCCAAAATACATTGCAAAAAAATTGAAACTTTTTCAGGACTTGACTTGATATAATGATTATACGTTTTTGAGATGTCGTAGTGATCTTCCTCTTGAAGACGATCACTTGAGGATTGAAACACGTGTCGAGGTGTTAAAATAGCGATTTGGTGTTGGGAAGAAACTCCAGTTACAGTCTAACCGAACAAATAACAAAACTCGATTATGAAATACATATTAAAAAAGTCGAAAATGATATACAAGTAGATGTGAGAAAAGTTTGGCTATTCGCTCCTAACTCAAAACATGGCACAGGAATCCCGTCTCTAATAACTTATAATGATGAGCAAGCATCAAAAGGCGGCGGCATTTGCAATATGTTTGTAAAGTATTTTCATAGCGTTTATTAGCCTTATCAAGAGATACCAACTAAGTTGATGCCGAATTCAAACAATATACTGATGAATAAATTTTACATCGATGAGCAACTAGTTCTGAGCAAGATCACTTCTTTAGATGATGATAAAGGAAGTGATTTCGATAACATTCTAGATTACTTTGTAAAAAAAATGTGCAACTAGCTTGTACATCCCTTCACGTTCCCTGCAAGTGGCCATCGATGGATAGCTCTTGAATACTTTCACCATCAACGCTGGTGTTCACCAGGGATCCATATTGTCTCCAACCCTCTTTTCATTGTATATCAACAAACTTATTGGAAAAACCAAGAATCCAATATATTGCTTTGCTGACGACAGCACACTTGTTTGTCATTCAATTTGGATTCCAGAACATCGGCTACCAAGGCACATCCTTACCGGCAGGAGGAAGTTGCATATCTTAATGAGGATCTAGAAGTGATTTCGAATTGCAGTGAAAGTAACCAGGTTCAATTCAACGCACAAAAACCCAGGCTTTGGTTTTTTCCAAGTACATAAATGTCTCCGAACCGGATATAATAATGGCAGGACAGTCAATTCCGCTTTCTGCTTCGATAAGTTTGTTAGGGGTTAAAATGGACACCAATATGCCTTAGCACAATCATGTCACTGGAATTGCAAAAGCTTCTTCTCAAAAGCTTGGAGAACTATTCTGAAGCAGAAAACTGTACACACCTCAGCAACTTTTATTGCTCTATTAAGCTCAGATCAGACCTTCTTTGGAGTATTGTTCTCATATATGGAGATCTGCCCCCAAACATACTTTGAAGTTGCTGGATTTCATCTAGAAAAAAGCCTGATCGGAGGCGCGAACATCACGTGCAACCTTGATGACCTGGAACATCGCAGATAAGTTGAAGATTTGTATCTCTTCTATAGATACTTTCACGGAAAGTACTCAAGTGACTTAACACATTTGATTCCACCAAGAGCGGTACATACCGTAAAACGAGGTTACTTTGAACGGTTTTTTGATTTGAATCTATATATCTCAAGTAAAGCAGCGAATGAAAAAATCCAAAAAAATATATGTCACGGGCGTCAGTTACACGTTTCTACTGACAAATAATAAGATTTTAACATTATCAATAACATTTTTTTTTAAATAATTCATGGGTGTTCAAAGTAACACAGTCGGGGTTTCTTTGAATGCCTAAAATAAAACCATGTGATTTCAATGTAACCTCTCAGATAAAGTTTCTTTGAACACCTCAAAACTAGAAACACTTTGTTTCTGAGCAAAAAAATGTTATGCAACAGAAATACACAATTTACATAAAATAAAATATTTCGTTATTCACAAACAGTATAAGGCACTCATTGTAACAAAACAAACATGAAAAAATAGCAGTATTCCATAGTAAACCGAACCAAACTATTATTTGCCAATAATTGTACTTTTTAAAAAAACGGAGGTACCCAGAAAACAATGAATCGAAACTATCTATTGCAAACTTTTCAGATATGGGCGAAGATGATTTACACCAAACAAAAAGGCCCCTCTCCTGTCTATCTGGGGGACTGGCAGAGCTGTTAACAAGTCAGAGATGGGTATAACTCCCTCCTCGGGTACTTGAGGCCAGAGAAACTTATAATTCACTTTAGGCTACATTCTTAAAAATGAAATTTCAACATTTTGGTTTTCTAAGTCATCAATGGAAGTAACTTTTCATATATAGTGATGGACTAGAGTTTTCACTTTAAACTGAACCAAATAAAATTTATCTAGTTTTATATCTCCAACATATTCTGAGGGTGCTTCATCTATATCAAACGCGTTCAAAGTAACCCAGAAAATGATATCCAAGCACATTGTTCTGAAAAAAAGTGTGTTGAAACAATATTTACATTTAATATGTTTAAATATTTAAAAACGGTGGTACCCAGAAAACAATGAATCTAAACTATCTATTGCAAACTTTTTAGATATGGGCGAAGATGATTTACAACAAACAAAAAGGCCCCTCTCCTGTCTATCTGGGGGACTGGCAGAGCTGTTAACAAGTCTGAGATGGGTATAACTCCCTCGTCGGGTACTTGAGGCCAGAAAAACTTATAATTCACTTCAGGCGACATTCTTAAAAATGAAATTTCAACATTTTGGTTTTCTAAGTCATCAATGGAAGTAACTTTTCATATATAGTGATGGACTAGAGTTTTAACTTAAACTGAACCAAATAAAATTTATCTAGTTTTATATCTCCAACATATTCTGAGGGTGCTTTATCTATATCAAACGCGTTCAAAGTAACCCAGAAAATGATATCCAAGCACATTGTTCTGAAAAAAAGTGTGTTGAAATATCTCAAATTTCTTCAATATAGCTTCGCTATGATAATGTATTATTGTAGCAAATATATTTAGTAAACATGTAGTGTAAATAATTACGACTACAGCAACAAACGTTTGCAGACCTCATCTAACGTTAGTTTTGTAGGTAAGAAATGACAAGTCAGGATTGCCAACTTCACAAAAAGTATTCAAATACCAGTGTTGCTATACCATTCCTGAATGTGTGATGAATTGAGTGGTGACAACTAGATGTCGCTAAATCTAATGGTTATTTCACTATGAGTCAATATTACAAAATTTATATTTTGTTCAACGTAGCCACGTGGTTCAAAGTAACCCCGTTTTACGGTATCAAAAATACGCGACGGACTGTGGCTGCTTATCGTTTCGAGGTTCAGCTCGTTGCACCTCGAACTACACTGTTAAGAACTCTTTCATCTGGAGAACTGCGTTTATGTGAAATAAACTTCCTGAGAATGTTTTCCCCAATGGATTTAATCTCCAACGATTCAAATCCAACATAGGCACCTCTCTGAGAGCACCTTGAGGATTTTCCTGTGGTGCTTGTGTTTTGCCCTTAAAAAACTTCTTAGCATGACCTACACAGTTTTGTAATGTGTAGATCACATTACAGAAGTGAGTGAATTTCCTATTATGTGGAAAACCGCGTATCTGGTCCCTGTATATAAAAACTCAGGAACGAAAAAGTCACCATATATAGGGGCAATAGTAAACTATGTATATTTAGCAAACTTCTAGAAAGTCTGATCTATGATCAGATGTTCAATCGCGTGAATGGTCTGATTATCGAGAAGCAGCATAGGTTTTTTCAAAAAGATCAATCGAAACAAATGTGATGATATATTGTCAGTACATTGCTGTACTGGCCTTCGAAAAAAAATATCATAACTTACTCATCTCCAGACTTGCTGAGATCGGTGTACATGGTGATTTACGGTGGTAATTCTTCTCCTATGTCTTCAAAAGATGACAGATTGTGACAATAAATGGTTTCAAATCAACACATATTGCAGTAACGCCGAGAGTACCACAAGGCTCCTACCTGGATCCTTTATTATTTTTAGTCTTTATAAATGACTCAAAAAAGTGCTTAAAATTTTCCAAAATATTGTTGCACGCTGATAACCTGAATATACTTTCAAGAATAAAGTCCAAGGCAGACTGCTTAAATGTCCAGTCTGACGTTTATCGATTCGCTCAATATTGCAACTGTAACAACTTGAATAAATGTTCGACTGTCTCAATTATAAAAAATCAATATTTGATGGAATTTGACTACAATTTACTTGGAAAAAATCTGGGCAAGGACAACATATTAATGTCATCTTTGACAATAGATTGAGTATCAATTTACATTGCGAATATACCATAAACAAATGTAACAGGATGATACGATTCATTAGTAGAATTTGCAAAACTTTCAACAAGCAAGAAGCTATCAAATCATTATATTTTGCTTATGTATATAGTAGACTGAGTTTTGCCAGCGTCATCTGTAGTCCTGGCTGTAACTTCTATAAGGTTTGACTTGAGAGAATCAAAAATAAATTCATTAGATTTTTGAACGAGTGGTGTCAATAACGGTTTTTATGTTTTGAATCCTTAGTAATTACTATGATGCTACAGAACTACTATACTTAGTATCTATCCGTGTACCATCCAGAAACACCTGAAAAGGGAAATTTGTCAATGTAAGCTGTGAACATACCAATTTGGGCCAAAGTGCCTCTATTCCTAGGCTTAGCAATATAGTCTGGTTCACATGTACTCGATTTAGCTCTTTTTGGTGATATTTTTCAGCCCTGTCCAAAAATTACGACCAAGGTGTCACTCGATTCGTATTTTTGCCTAGAAAGTTTAAGGAAAGGTCCGAAAACGCGCCGATAAAAATTACAAAAGTTATAAACAATTAANTGTATGTCTTTTTCTCACTTTAAAACTAACACAAAACAAATTTTTCAGATGTAATCTAAACCTGTGATGATATTTAAAAATATCTATAATTTAAGGTTGTTTTCTTTGTTTTCGTGAACTGGAGATATGTGAACTGTTTTGGGTTATATCTGTATGTATCCGAAATCTGAATAAATCAATAAATAACTGAATGAAATAACTGAGACAAATGTGGAAATACGTCTAGTATTAACCAAGACATTTTCCAACAGATATGTATTTAGTTGAAGGAGATTGAAAAAAACATTGATTTTTTGAAGGCGGTATAAATAGATATTTCTTTGAATTATCCTGTCGACATCAGACACACTGCACCCATCAATTACACCGACTTGGCTTTTTTCCATAAGAAGGAAATAGAAGGAAATATTACATTATTTTCTCTTGAAAGTTTAAAGGCCATTTTAGAGTGGTTAATCTTAGTCTTAGTCTTAGTGATATTGTTCAGTTTACTTCGAGAGTGCGTTGAATAAAAAGCTATACAAGAAAGACGCTAGTTGTTCGGGAATCGTGAAGCGTCCGAAACTGTCAGCATTGAATATGAATGAAAAAACAATTGTTGTGAATACTCATAATTCTTTAAGAATAAGCTATCTGCCCGAAATGAAAAATAGGGAGGACGTAGTGCAAAAATGCGCAAGTATTACCGGTGGTAATAAATCGACAATATTTAGAATTCTTAAGGAACTCAAGAGAAACAACAGCTTTTTGCAGCCAAAAGTGTATGGTTATCGACGAAGATGTCAAAAATTCTAATAGGAGAACAGTTCACTCTTTTTACATAAAAAACGAAATACCTGCATTGAATAAAGTTTTGTCAGTTATTCGTCAGCTCAGGGATTGTAGAATGGAGAAGAAACTATTTGAGAGGAATAAAAAAGCCGGAACACAGGGCAAATCCATTTTCCCTTTGGATGAAAAATGGGTCAGTGATGATCATACCGTCTCGAAAGTTTGGCAAAACAAGTGTGGCTCAGTATAGCCACAATTTTCTACTTCTTGAAAATGGCTTCAAAGTCGAAGCCGAAACATCGAACAAAGCAAAATTTTGAGCGCGGTGCAACCCGAAATCCAGATGTTAAAAATTTTAACCGCGGAAACCTATNATTTTATATATCTGACAATGGAAGTCCGAACTAGTGGAATTCATCATGAAACATTGTCAATCACCTTCAAACAAACAGTTCGAAAAGTAAAAAATGTTTATTTACTCAAGATATCCTGATGTAACTAACTTCATGAGGAAGAAATCATCTGATGATGACAGTACATGAGAAATACTCGGATAAAAGCAATACTTCATATATAACACGAAGTGATCCAGGAAATCCTCCTAACAATTCGGCCTTTATTTTCTGATTTTTCATCCATCCTATAAGATACAAAATACTTCATTCGATTACCCGTGCAAGTTTCTTTCAGGGGATTTTTTACTTTCTGAACTCAAAGAAATGAAGAATAAGTATTCAATCCTTTCATAAGATAGCTATTATGAAAGTTTTCTGCTGAAAAAGATCCTCCGATTATGATGAAGGTATAATATTTCCTTTGAATAGCTCTACAAGCCTGTGAACATCCTTCAAATTTCAAAATGGTTATTGAGAGAAACATGGGATGAACGGAGTTGTTATAATCAAGTGGAAAGTTATCTCGTGAAAACTTCCGAAACTCTATCATTTGGTTATACTTGCTAACAACTCACCGAATAGGGTTTAACTCTAATTGATTTGAGAATCTTTGTTGGAAGGTCATGCAATTTGTTGGTGAAGAGTTAATAGTCTTCGAGTTTATAATTCAGTTTGAAGTCTATGATACGGAACAGTTTTCTGTTAGGAAAAAAAACGAAAGTATTGTTCTTTGAGATTGAATGATTTTGGATCTGATATTTTCTTAGATGGGAATTGAGTAATCCAAGTTTTCAGCATCAATATCAGAAAGTGATTTTTGAAAATTCACTCCTTTCCATAGCCACCTTTTTAGAACTAGTATAAATCACAATATCCCACCAACTTCCGATCAGTTATAGAAACCCTGCTGTATAAGGATATTGAGAAAATGAATATTTTGATCAATTTCAACGCGATTCGACTGCATGTAGGAAACATTCGACTAAGAGATAGACTGTAACAGCTCCATCTTGTGAAGAAAGCCCTAAGTCTAAAGACTGTATCGAGGAAAGATACATACGTATAAAAAATTGAATATTTCGAAATGAAGTATCGAAATATTCATCTCTCTCAACTAACCTACGAGTTGGTTTTGGTAAAAACCTGCCAGTAAACAACTACCTCTTCGGCTGATACCACGTTGGAAATTGATACCTCACAGAGGTTAATCTTGCAGATGTTTCTCTTTCGTCCAGAACCAGGACAATGCTGAAATTAATCGAATAGATCACCTACAGACCGGTTATCAGGATATAATGTTCTGAAGTCCATTTCGTAAGCAATAATTAATTTCACAATTTCATGAAAGTTTCCAGGAGCTGAAGAGATCATAAAACCTAAAATGGAAGACAAAAATGGCACTCAGCCTTGGACAGAACTTATCAATAAGAAGTTGCCGCTATCGAACACTGCGTGAGAGAACTGCTCAGGCATATGGTTGGAAATGAAACCATTTCCATTTTCTGGTAACCAGGCAACAATTGGGGTGGTCAGTTTCTACCAAGCCTCTTCGCGACTCGTAAGGACTGACCTTACAGCGCACTCATTGAGCTAGATTTCCACAATAGAATCACCCTTGGTATACATGAAGGCTACCAGGTTAACGAGGAGTCCGATGTATAAGTCCTCGAAGCAGTATCCTTGGCCATGATGAGTCTAGAAAATTGCGAAACTAGTTGTACAAGCTCCCAGAAATGAGGCAGGTAAAAATGTTCATAAAGAAATCACATCCTCAATTCAAAGAAGACCTACTAAACTACGACCGTATGGTTGTAAGGGTAGTGGTAGATCTACTAACATGTGAGTATAATACGTTAGTAGAGTATCATATGTAGTAGAGTATCATATGTTACTAGATCAATGAAAATTTTACCAGGTGGTGGAAGAAACCGCTCTGAATGTGCTCTGTGAATGCAAAGTGTTACCAGGGCTAAAACATGGGAGATGGGGGAATGAAAAACCAAAGGCTACAAGCTTTATAAAGGAATCAATATCAAGGTCATCAAAAAGATCAAGCTAGACGAAGTGCTCTAATAACTAACCAGCACCCAATTAAAATAGTATAAAAACAAACAAGAAACACACATACCAAAGTATAAAAACAAAATTGAGTATGTTGACATTATAAACATTTGAAATGATTCACGTATTCTTTCACAGAATAGAATAAATAATTTTTTATTATTATTTTGGGCATACTAAGAATTTTAAAATTATCGGAAAGATAGTTGATGGCTTAGTTAATGAAGTTGATTTTCTATGAATAACATGAAAAAGAGGTTTCCACTTGTGGATTCACAGAAAAGATATTCCCGATAAAATGTCTGCTTCAATAAAATCATTTTTATTTTGATTTACTAGAAATCTCCTTCTCTCCATGAAAAAAATGATTGCTTTTCACTTTTGCATTAGTAAGTGTTGAGTTTCATTTCAATAAAGATGAATACTGTTGAGTGATACGGACTTTACTCTTGAAGGACATCAGTTTAGTATAACGAGGAGTTTGAAAAAGTGTCGCCAAGTTTGGAAGAATGGAGAGTATGTTCAATTTGAAGAAAAAACGTTGATAATTTGCTATGGTTTTTTAAAATCTTGATAACTTTTCTTTTAAGCTCAGGTGAGCAAACGTCAGTCTGTATAATGAAGCTCTATATGATGAAAATGAAACAACAGTTATCATAATCGAAAAGGTGTTTTTCAAAACTGTTGGTATAAGTCATCTGAAAATTAAAATTTTTGCACTTTTCCAGGAAATCAGTACGTATTACAAAATTGTTTTCGTTATGTAGTTGAGACTGTGTATCGTAATGAAATATCATNGTTTTCGTTATGTAGTTGAGACTGTGTATCGTAATGAAATATCAAAAAAAAGTGGAACTCATAATCACATATGCACACACCACATCAAATTTCAACCAACTGGAAGTGGAGCTAGAGGAGCTGGTAGTAAATCTATGTCGAACGAGAAGTAGAGAGAAATTATTGCGTCTTTAATGTATAACCCCCTGCTGCCTAAAATGTGGACAAATTTATCATCCAGTATGTTCAAAACAAGCCAGTGATTTGAAAAAGGCAGAATGTAGACACAAAGCATATAATCAGAGTAACCAGAATAATACACCAGCCATAAAATAGGAATCACTCCTGAAGGAAGATAATAGCCTCCTTTAAAAAATTTTCAGCTATAATGGAACAATCTTAAGTTATAGGGAATCTATAATTCTGTTACTAATTAATGAAATGGCCTCTTTAGAAAATAAACTGATATTTCATAGGAAACAACACATTTGGACAAATAAAAAACGTTAATGAAATAGAAGAAAAAGGCAATACTAACAAAAAGAGACCAGTTCGGGGAATTGTAAATTTTCAAGAGTATTCGGTTAATGAATCAGGAAAAGGCAGTGAAAACAAACAGACGAAGTCCCAAAAGCAGAGGCGAAAAAGTCCTGCACGGTTGACTCTAGGGCATCGTCAGGTGTATCTGATGTGCAAAAACCCTCATATGGGAAGGTTGTCGCGGGTATCAAGGTGGGAATCTTACACTTTGACTATCCGACTATCTCATTAACGATGAAACAGCAGAGCATATACTTTGTGCCTGCCCCGCTGGGGACCGAATCGGGTTTTTAGAGTTCGGCAGAGCCGTACTCTTACCATCCGACCTGAAAGACCACTCATCATACGAACTTATTGGCTTCGTTGAGAAGCTGGGTTTATTTGGTCGAGTGTGAATATGTGTGAGCCACAATAAACTCTTGCGGGTTGCGGTGGAGGGTCCAATAGACCCACTCACTTTGGACCTAACCTAATCCAACCCATAATCAGGTCATTCCAGAAGTCAAAGTCAAAAATACAAAACAGTGTCAAGAAGGAAAAGCAGATATAACATAAGAAGTGGGGTTGTAATGAAGAATTTTACGGAACAGAAAATAAAGAAAAAAAAATACGGATATTTGTATCACATGATCAAGTTACAGAGGAACATATGAACAAATATACAAAAACAGAGAATATATCTGTTGAAGTCGACAACAAAAAATATAAGAAGTAGACTTTCATCTAGAAGACCAAATCTATGATCCAAAGTTTTGATCAAGTGAAATAAAATAAAGTAGCCAACACTTTTTACATAATCAAGTGAAAGTTTTTTATAAATACAAAAAACAACATAACCGAAATATGTAGAGAAACACAACTAGGTGCCAATGAACATTCAAATAACAAAATACGACAAAAGTTATTCTTCATCAAAATGACCAATTGACTTTTATTTTTCATGAATGTCTGCAGCATAGGAAATAAGAACCACCTTCTAAAGTTCGAATTGAATGATAGGATCTTCAGCTATTCATTTCTAGGCCGGAGAAAATTTCTAATACTATTTTCTTTACTATCGACTTGAGTATCTGGGTTGCCGGAAATTTCAATATAAATTGTAATATTCCCTAAAAGCAAATGAAATGACGAATATTATGTCTCAATTTAGGCTTGATAAACTACTTTTTGAAAACATTGGAGTAACTGCACTAAGCAGTACTAAACTATATCCATCCAATGAAAAAAGCAACCCAAACAATGACAGATGCGTCATCAAAGCATGATCACCACGCGCATTTGCATCTATTGGGTAAAATAAACAGGTCTCCGTACTCTGGTCAATCAGATTTAACTGCAATCAACTGGCGGAATTCATTTAACAGTGTCGAAGTGGTCAGTTACGCCTGTGGTACGGTATTTTAAAGTTTAAAATTTCCAAAATGTCAAGCCCTACTGATACGACTGAAAAGACTGCTACACATAAAAAAATGTCTACACCCAACATTTATTATTATTCAAAGACGTCACTACAAAGGAAAATAAAAAAAAATTATTAACTCTCTTCAGATATTGCCTTAGAGCAATGCGCTTTTTCAAGTTTCTAATACACGAATATCTGCAGAGAATCCTAAAATCAACAGTTTTGGAAACTCGCCTGTCTGAATTATTATTGTCTCCCACTATAAATAAACTACGTCTTTCTCCACGAGGGAACTCTTGAATTTTACCAAATGAAATTAACAACAAAATCCTAATCCTACTGTTAAATAATTACATAATCATTAGGAAAATCCTCGGATTTAAGAGACTACGATATTTTCTTGTTTCAGTTGATATTAACATGATATGACGTTGGAGGCAAATAAGATCTTGAACATACTTATAGATTCAGATAAGAAGATTCAATGGCAAAACAAGGAAATCTCTTTAGTTCGAAGTTACGTTTTAATGGTGTTGATCCGATTTTCCAATAAGGTGAGAATTTTATGTGTTGTACTCTGCTAGGCTCAAAGATATTTTTGAATGTGATTCGAAGTCATGATTGTGTTTGTTAACTTTGTTAACAGGGTAACTGAACCTGATAACTTTTCCGGTCGTGTTATTTTGAAATATCCTCAATTCAACTTATTTCACAAATTCAACTGTTTCAATTAATCTCTTATTGAATAATTAATTGGATACCCCTGACACATCATGATGAGCATGATGTGTCAGACATGTTTGAAAAATAAAAAAATAATTATGTTCAAATTTCTTGGGTTACATTGGATTGACAGTTTTTTTACATTTTTTTCATGTTGGCACATTCGTCTCGAAAATATACAGTTTGAGCTGTTTGTCATGTTTATAGTTTGTTATTCAGAGGCAAAAGAGTTAGAAGTGTTCGGCGATATTATGCTAACAAAAAATATTGATCAAAGGATTTTAACCCATTTTGTGTAAAAAATGGTTTTGAGTGCTCTGTGCACACATCAATGAAGTGTGTGGCAGCAAAGTTCGTTGCAAAATTGCTGAATTATGTCAAAAAAAGGCGATCTAGATTTGTTTGACAGGGTCGTAACTGGTGACGAATCTTGGGTATATGGTTATGATATCGATACCAAAGTCTCAATCTACTGATTGGGATTGTTGCCTATAAGGCTATCAAAAATGATGGCTGTTGGTAAGTGGGCCATAATTTAGGATGAAGTGCTTTCAGGAGCTCTACCGAACGTAAGTACAGATGGAGTGTTGTAGCATACAAATATTTGGAAATATGTGTTTTCGAAACGAATCTCTCATAACATGTGATGGAATTTGTAATATTCGGAAGGGGCAATGAAACACAGGTTGTCATTACACCCTTATATCACACCATCACTTTACAATGCCGAAAACATTCATAGAATGAATATCTCCAGTTGCAAAATGAAACATAAAAATACATTCTTCATTGAATACAAAAAAGACATAAATTAAACATAGGCGTAGACAGATAAATTATTTTAAAACATTACACACTCCCCCTCTTATTTTATAGCTAATACTTAAATCTATCTGGTGCATTTCTGATTCTTTTGGGACGATTCACTAGAGAATTTTTTTGATTTTGGATATTATCCGATTGAACATTTATTTTATTTGAATCGTTACCCGTTTCCACGTCAAAGTCCTCGGTTATATGCACGGTGCTATGTAAGTCAGAATCGGTATTTTCTACACTTTCATTAGAAAAATAATCATCATTTAACGTGAAGTCATCATCACCACAGTATCTTATTTGATTGAAATGTCTTTTCCAAACAACACGCGATTTGTATTCTGTCACCAGATAAACGTTTTTACCTAAAATCTTTCAATTACGGCCTTGCACCAAGAAGGTTTAGGGCCTCTGTAATCCCTAGCATAGACAATTTGTCCAATTCTAAAATTATCATTACGCTTCCCCCTGAAAAATCGTTTGTTAGATTCTTGTGCTTTCATCACATTGTTTTTGACCTCTATTTTGCTCTTAACGATTGGCTTGCTTTGTTGTTTTGGCATGATAAGATCCAAACGAGTTCTCAAAGGTCTTCCCATAAATACTTTTGCTGGTGTTTCACCAGATGAACAGTGGGGAGTGTTTCGATGAGTTAACAGAAATTTACATAGTGATAAATTGATATTTTTCAGCCATTATCGGGGACTAACATAGAAGGTAAACCAAATCGACTAAACAATTCCCTTAACTTTTCAATTGTGGCTGCTGTAGTAATTGAATTCATGGAAAACACTTCCAGCCACTTCGAAAACGCGTCAGTTACTACTAAAAACATTTTTTGTTTCAATGGACCAATAAAATCTATGTGAATGCGTTGCCATACCACGCTGGGAATTGGCCATGGTTTCAAAGGTGTTTTTTCCGGAGTAGCGCGCAATTTCTGACATTCAAAACATTTTTTTTTACCACGTCCTCCACTTCTTGATTCAAAGTGGGCCACCAGACATATGATCTCGCATGTGATTTCATTTTAACAATTCCTAGATGACTGTTGTGTAATTCACCCAAAATGATATCACGTAAAGAGGCAGGGACAATGACCCTGTGACCCCAACGTAACACATTCTTATCTAAATTAATTTCATATTTACATCTGAAATATGGTTTTATTGTCTCATTAGAATTCACTGGCCAACCTTTTTTTACGTACTCTAAAATTTTGCTCAGTAAAGGATCAGCACGTGTTTCACGTTGCATTGCACTGATATCAATTGGTAGTATTGTAGAACTCGATAAATAACTCAAGTTAATGTGAGAACCCTCGAATTCTTGAAGATCATCTTCAAAATCGAAAGTCGACCCTCTCTCTCTGTTTTCAATCGGTAAACGCGACAAAAAGTCAGCTATATTCTCGGATGTATTAACAAATTTAATCGTAAAATCAAAACCGCTTAAAAAATAAGTGTATCTCTGTAGCCGATTTGTCGCCATTACTGGAACACCATTTTTGGGCCCAAAAATACTAACCAACGGTTTATTATCACTAAGTAAAATAAAGTGTCTACCATATAAAAATTGATAAAATTTTCTAACTCCAAACACTATTGCCAAAGCTTCTTTGTCCAACTGTGAGTATCGTTTTTCAGATTCTGTTAGTGTACGAGAGACAAAACAAACGGGTCTCACTATACCATCCTTACATTTTTGAGACAACACAGCCCCTAAACCATATTCACTACTATCAACAGATAATATGGATTCACAAGTTGGATCGAATATTACTAAAAATGTATCCGATAGTAAAACATTCTTTATGTTTTCGAAGGCTTCCTGAGAATTGAAAATCAACTACAAATATAACGAAAATATATGAAACGTAGTGTTTTTCTATCCTTGCTGATAAAAGGCATATAATGTTGAGCACAATACTCTCAAATCTCGTATAACGGACAAATATTTGCCTTCGAATTAGGAGAAAAATCTGCCGCTCCACCTTTTTCCTGTGGGAGAGAAGCTAATAATTTTGAATTAGGAAAATATTGCAATAGACACGGTAAGTGAGATTTTGAAAGCATATTATCTTCCTCTTGAAGATGATCACTTGGTGATCGAAACACTGTCGAGGTGTAAAAATAACGATTTGGTGTTGGGAAAAAACTCCAGTAATATTCATTACTACACCAAAGGTTCCAAACAGTACATCACAAGTATCGGAAAGATAGTTGTAGAGGTTGAAGTCCAGAGTGTTTTTTCGTGATTTACTCAAATGGTTTGTTCGCATTTAGTTACAATATCTCGTATCATAGTCATGAATGTCTGATTGTTTAGTTAATGATGTGTTTAGTTAATAATGTGGGTAACGGCATTATTCTCAATTTCAAAAATAGATTTTGACAATGATCTCTATAATCGAAGTTAGTTATTATTCTGAGAGCTTTTTTCTGCAATTTGAAAATTGTTAAAGTCCCAGTTGAGTTACCCCAGAATATAATACTATAGGTAATGTGGGAATGGAAGAGAAAGAAATATGTTATTTTCAATTTATCGAAACCACTTATATTTTTCAACTGACGCAATAAAGGAAGTGTTCTAGATAGTTTTTTGCTCAATTGATTGATATGACAGGTCCAAGTGAGAGTACTATCGAAAATTAACCCACGTAAATCAACGTTGTCTGCACTTGATGAATCGGCAAAGCTTGCTGAAAACTGTAACTGTTACGTTTTATCTGTATTCAGTTTGAGTGGATTTGTCACGAACCAACTTTCTGCCTTCTTATCGATTTCATTTGATATTCCAGACAGTTCAATCGCATTTTTGTCAGAGTGAATAAATGTGGTGTAAGTTACTTATGTCGTTCACGTAAGTTATGAACAGAAGTGGTTCCAATACTAATCCTTGGTGAACATCATCTCCAACAAGTTTAAAATTCGAAATGCAATTTTTGATACTGACTGCTTGGTATCTATTCGACAAATATGATTTAATGAGGGATAGAGATACACCTCTGATGCCATGATAATATAGTTTCTCCAATAATATGTCATGAGAGACGCAGTCGAACGCTTTAGAGGTCGTATCAGGTGATCGGTTGTAATTCCTGAATTCTTGGAACAGGGCGAATTAGCCTCACAGGTCATTATCAGGGCTTTTTCAGATAGTATATGCTCTTGTCTAACAAATTATCAAAACAAGATGTTATTTCTCCAAGATATTCTTGTACCTTTCGGAAATATTATTCGTTTGTGACTAGTGACCAGTCCTGCAGTCATCATCATCGTCATCGTCAATTCCAAATATTGTCTCTCACAATGGCCTGCTTCCGATTCTGATACATTTTTCATTCTTTTTCTATTATTATTGGCCACTCTCCTAAGTTCTGGAATACTTATTTCACGGCTGGCTTGCCGTATTCTCCCACAAAGTTCATGTTGATTTGGTGTCCTAGACTCGTAAATCCTATCTTTGACAGTTTTCCAGAAGTTCTCTATTGCAGTTACATCAGAAGAGCAAGGAGGTCATTGTTCATTAGGCTATTTCTGCATATCAAACGTAATTGAAAATGTTCGTTTATCCACCCTCGAACCATCCAAGAATTATGAATGGAAGCTTCGTCTAGCTGGAAAGTACATCTCTTGTCGTACATTGAGGGGCAGATTTTCAATGATTAACTTTTTGAAAGAATTGGTCCTTACAGTTTATAACCAAGTGGGAATTTTCAGTAGACCATTATCTGCAATTTCGAGCAGATACTATTCGTAGGGACCAAAATTTTTCTTTTCTTTCAATAATCTAATCATTTATAATCATCAACTTCTTTCAATATGTGCAAGAACTCTGGTTTATAAGTTTAATTTTATGATGAACGAGACATCTTCACGCAAACCGATTTCGGGACAGGCACGAATTGAAGCTAAGACATTATCATCAGCATCATGATACTGGGCGATTCTTCAATACACTTTCTGTTTGAGTAAAAAGTTTTTGCACGGAGGCGGACCTTTCCATGTCGAATACGATTCCGTTGCGGATGTCTTATGTTGAATTCTTGAGCAACTTGTCTGCTACTTCGTTCACCATCACCAAATAACCTTATTATTTCAATTTTTTCTTCAAAATTGAGAAGTTCAATGGGGATTTTGCTTTTTTTTGAAGCATCCACTTTCCAACTGACACTTGGGGTTATCAGCTTCGATAAGTTTGTTGGGGGTTAAAATGGATACCAATATGTGTTGGCACAATCATGTCGCTGGAATTGCAAATACTGCTTCTCAAAAGCTTGAAACACTGTTCTGAACCAGAAAATTGTACACACCTCAGCAACTTTTGATGCTTTATATAGCTCAGATCAGACCTTTTTTGGAGTATTGTTTTATCACTTTCAACCTGTATGTATGTTAATTTCCAGGTTTTGGACCGTATTTGAAGGGGGGGGGGGTTAGTACGGCAGGTAATGCGCCTGCTCTGGTAGGGCCGTGGGTTACTAAAGGTTTTAACACACTTATTACAATGTTGATGAAATAATTTGGGCGCCAAGTGGTTTTTGAAGCCCTTGCTGTTGAAAAAAAAAACACTAAAATTAACTAATCATCAGTCCCTTGCCCAACAAAAAAAATGAATGGTTAAGAGTCATCAAATATATATTACTATATGAAAACGATATAGACAACTTACTACATTGATACTGGTCCCTACCTTATGTAATTGGGGACTCTTGCAAGAGTAACAAAAAGTATAGAGAAATACACCTATCACTTCACTAGGAAAGAGATATTGGCCTTATTGACATCTCAACAACACTATCACACTATCATAACTATCACTATAACTACTATCATTATTAATTATGACTATTTTGATAATTATTTTTATTATCGCGTTTGTAGTGAAAATAAGTAAAATAATCGAAAATTAAGAAAAGAAATCTCCTCTATGGAGTACTCATCCGTGATCTTTGTTCTTGAATTCATTCAATGGATGAACTTTTCCTTTCAACTAACAGTTCGCCTTTCCAATGAATAATTCACCTTGTATCTCATATGAAGGTCCAGAGAAAATTTTCCACCTTTCCTGCTTGACAACAAGCAGCGATATAGCTCTAAAAAAACGTCTAAAAAGTAATGATATCAAAGATTAAGTCGTGATCGAGAATGAACTGAATTGTAAGGGTAACACGGTTATGAAAAAATGTTTACCTCTGAGTGTCGAGTCTCCTAGCACATCAAAGACGCTCTTTCCAACAACCGTACAGCAGATACCAATCCAAATCCAAATTTAATGTTTCACAATATTGGTCATATACCATACACCAGACATAACCATAAATAACACCAATATTGCATAAGGCACTTTGAATGATTTATCCATATAATACGATAACAATTTTGTTCATTCGTACAGCCGATATCTATTCAACCTCCTCACAAAATCTTCGCGGATCCCGTCTTGCATTCTATGGTGTTTTTTTTTGCGCACAAATATTCGTTCGACTTATTTGTATGTGGAGCCATATACGGGGCGATATTAAATAGTAAAACGTTGAGTACCCGTGATTAAGAAAATAACGTAACAGTTTTAATGTATGGAGCTCCGCTCCTAAGCATACCCTGAAGCTGCTGAATTCCATCCAGAAAAGAGCCGTCCTCCAGATTGTAGAGGCGAATATCACTGGCAACCTTGATATTCTGGAACATCGAAGAAAGGTTAGAGATTTGTCTTTCTTCTGTAGCTACTTTCACGGGAAGTGTTCAAGTGTCTTGGTTCAACTCAGTACACCTCGAACTTCACTGTTAAAGTATTAACTTCTTGAGAACGTTTTTCCAAATGAATTTAATATTCAGCGATTCAAATCAAATGTGAATTACTACTTTTGCACAGGCACCGCTCTTAGAGCGCTTCAAGGATTTTCTTGTAGTGCTTGTGTTTTGCATAGGAAAAACATGTTTTCGATTGATTTTGACTATTTAATCATTTCTATGGCTTTTTAATCGGAACCGTTAATTTAAAATGGAACCTGAATATGGAAATGAAGAAACGAACTCAAATTTTGTCCTTTTCGCAGGAACGCAGTAGGCTGTGTTTAAGGCTGTCACTAGGTCTGAGTATTGCGGAAAGTACGTCTTTAACAAATATCTCTGCTTTCAAAAATGGAGTGTCATCAACTTAAGTGTATCACACTGTATAATCTCTTTTGAAACGAATATGATAAGCATTCATTTTCATAATGAAATACATTTGAAATGATGAATCAAACTAAATTCTATTATGGCAAGTTCTTGGCAATAACAGTTGAGTCGAGTGAAAATAATCATAGCTGAAGAAATATAGAAAATCAACGACAAACAAATGTTTGGCATTATATTTTTTTAAGGTAAAAACACAAGCACTACAGGAAAATCCTTAAGGTGCCTGTGCGAAAGTAATGATTCACATTGGATTTGAATCACTAGAAAAACATTTTCAGGAAATTTACCAACTGGCCCACGGAGGTCACTGGTGTCCGACCGACACTTCGAAATTATTTGTTCTGCCTACGTCGAGCGGAAACTTCTACAACATTTTCAATAGGTAGTGGTGTCTGCTATGGCCTTGTGCTAGAGAACGCTGGTGTCAGGTTTTC
Source organism: Leptinotarsa decemlineata (assembly GCF_000500325.1). NCBI lineage: Eukaryota > Metazoa > Arthropoda > Insecta > Coleoptera > Chrysomelidae > Leptinotarsa > Leptinotarsa decemlineata. The sequence goes on from NW_019290425.1 coordinate 81,346, forward strand.
GATATCATTTTGGAAGGCGACAGAAAGCAATAGAACGTAAATCAACTTTATTCATATTTTTTCAAGGACATTTCGAAATCATTTAATGAAAATTATTCAATAGGATATAAAAAAGGAATTGAATGAGAAGTAAAAATTTCATGTCGAGGTTTTCAACGATTTTTATGGAAGGCGTTGAAACATTCCAAAAAGAATCGAGGATTGAACACAAAAAGTTATGACTTTTTTCACCTTATCTTTTACTATAAGACCGTCGACTTTTTTTTATAACAATCCTTACAGTATTTTCGGTTTTCACGAGCTTTACAATCTGATTTCGATAGAGTATGAGCTCACAGACTTACAGGTAGGCAAGAAGCAACAACCCGTTGTTCTTCGAACTTCAGTAATTCCTCCACGATAGAATATCGAAAATCATTTATAGAAATGTTACTTCGTTCCGATTTGTTTAAAAATGAAGTGGGTGTTCACAATTGTGGTACCCAAAAGTAGCTCATCTATGGCAATTTATTTTGTACCATCGTATGGTCTTTCGAAAAGCTGTGCTGTAACTCGACATTTGATCCGATAAATCGATGCTTTTGGTTTTTAGATGATGGTTCCACGACGGTAGATTTGTACAGTTTCGTCAGTATGACATGTAGACAACATCAAGACATCTCTTTTATCTCGCCATTTGAGCACACATATTCCTCGTTCATTTTCTCTGGCAACAATTTCACCTTTTTTTTCTTTATTCTTCGGATTATCTTTGTTCTGTTGACCTGCATATATGCTTATATTCCAGGTATATTCATTTTCTGAACACAATTTGAACAATTTTATACCATATTTATGGGTTTTCTGTGGATTATACTGTCTGAAAAACAATCTTCCCTGAAAAAGTATCATGGTTTCGTCTATACAGAACATTTTGCAGGTTTTTGATGAGCTTATATAAGCGATCTCCTTCCAGACACAGATTGTTGTCAGAGAAGTGGAACTCGAATTTATTTCGGCTCATTACGCTTGGGGCAACCTCGTTTCGGAAAATCCACCTGGGTGGCATAAGTATTGGTTTCATCGACTATCATGTCAATTATATTCCAATTCACGAAAGCCAAGTAATAGTCGATAGGTCTACTTTCTTGTAATGCTGCATGATATTGAGGATTTATGCCTCACACAAATGTTTCTTCAAAACGTGAATGCTCTCCTCATGGAATATCCCAAACAGAAGTGTGTAAATTTTGAGGTGAAATTTGTTTTTCAACATTTTCTGTATTCATCCCATCATCTGATTGACTCATATTGAATTCTGAATGAATCACACCTTCAGCATTCATCGTGATATCTGCGACTTGCTAAGATGAGTCGTGGTTGTCCTCTGGGAACCTTTGAGATTGACCACTGTCAAACTCACTATCATCATCAGTATCATCGAACGAATCGTCCGCAAAAGGATCACTCGAGGACTCAGAATTATCATCTGTTGAAAACAATGACTGAAAATTCTTTTACCAAATATTTGTGAAGAGACTCACCATCGTCTTTTTTTGTCATAGCCAAGGCAACAATTCGTTTTCTACGGCTGCTCATACTGATACTATCGAATAATATCAATAAAACAACCACACTGATAAGTTCAAAATGACAAACTGAAAAGGAAACTTGTCGGAGCTTGTGAAATTCTATCGGCGGTCACCTCGCTGAAAGTCGTGTCCGATCGGTGAAAGCATTTTTGTGCCGGCCAAAGCGGACACCCGTGTCTTCTAGGAGTAATCTGGAGGCCAAGGCGGACACGTGTGTCCGCTCTCATTTTTTGTGTAACTTGGATATAAAAATGAGGAAAAATTGCGGAAACTAATAATTACATGCATAATGATGTGAATTGTCAAAAGAAACGTGGTGGCCCAGATAAAAGTTTGATGAAAATCACATGGCGCTCAACCTGTTAAACAGTGAAGTTCGAGGTGTACTGAGTTGAACCTCAAAACGATGAGCAGTCACAGTCCGTCGCGTATTTCTGATATGTACCGCTCTTGGTGGAATCAAATGTGCCAAGTCACTTGAACACTTCCCGTGAAATTATCTATAAAAGAGAGATAAATCTCCAACCTTTCTTCAATGTTTCAGATGATGAAGGTTGCAAGTGATGTTCGTGTCTCCAATCAGGCGGATGGTCTGACCTGAGCTTTATAAAGCATCAAAAGTTGCTGAGATGTGTATAGTTTTCTGGTTAAGCAATTCCAGTGACATGATTGGGCCAAGACATATTGGTGTCCATTTTAACCCCCAACAAACTTATAGAAGCAGAAAGCGGAATTGTCTGACCTGACATTTTCATATCAGGTTCGGAGAAATTTATCTTCTTGGAGAAAACCGATATAAAATTGTTTACAGAAACATTTTTCCGAAAGTAGTGATGTGTTCTGATTTCGGATAAGGGCACATGTGTCCTGATTGCTATTTCGATTTCAACAATCCCTTTCAATGAAGTTAATTCCCTGCAGTTTGAAAACAATGGGAGGGCCTGCAAGGGTTATATTAGATAATGACCACTCTCCTTCCTTCTGTCTGTTGATTGAGTAATCTATCAATTAGACCCAACCACCGTGTTCTTTAGTTTGATGAGGGGTACCAATAAAAATTTAGTTTTTACCAAGAATTCCACTGATTGTAGATCTCCGTAAGGGACTGTGATATTGAATCTCTTCATCAATATGACAATTTTCATTTTCACAATATTCATCATTTGAAGATATGTACGATATGGAAGTGAAACGAAGTGGAAATTTTGCTAATTACATAGAAGTTGAAAGACTCTGAATGACATGACAAATTTAACGATACAGTGTTTGTTTGAAAGTGGTTCCAAATGCTTCTTGTTGAACTTTAATATTTTCTATGTCTGAAAAAGTTGTTGAAGGTGAGAAAAATCAGAAAACCGTTCGTCCTATATCGGTGAAACCAAGAGGTCGTTGGAAGTTTGCAATTGCAAGCAAAAGAAGAGCAACATAAGATCAAGTGGCTTCAACATTCTATTTGAGTGAAATTCAATTCTTTCATTCACTTTTTTGTGTAGTAGTCCTGTGAATAATATCTGAATCAAGTCCTTAACAGATGTTTGGCTTGCAAACTTAATAGAAAAAAGTCTTTATTGAATTTTCATGTGAAATGGGTCGTATTGAAATAGTTTTTCTTTCAGTTTGTGTCTGAAAAATACTTCTCTCAGATGGTATATGCTGTTCTTAGAATGCTGATAACTTAGAAGTTCTAGAAATCATAATTGAAGATCTCAAGTCTGTATATAACATCTCATGCGCATGTCACTTGAAATTAAACGCAAAAAAATCATTATGTATGTTATTTGGAAGTAAATCGAGAAGGAACTTGACTTCCAGCCTCATTGAAATTTATATAAACGAAGATTTTTCTCCCTCTGAAAGAAAAACTTGAGTTTTGTAGATTGACTTTGATTTGGAATTTTCTGAACATATGATCCATATTGCTTGGATATTCCATAATATAGATGTTCTCCATGTACCTCCAATCTGAATATATTCTTATATCGGTTTTCAGTATGATAACTGTTGTATAACTCAAAATAATATTAATGAGGAATATTATTGTTTGGTCAAATATAAATTTATCAACCAGACATTCATTTATAAATAGGCAACAATCCCACAATCTACTGATGAGAGGATACAAGTGTCAATTAATTGATATATCGTGCTATAAGGCTATCAATAATGATGGCTGTTGGTAAGTGGGCAATAATTTAGGATGAAGTGCTTTCAGGAGCTCTACCGAACGTAGATGGAGTGTAACATACAAATATTTGGAAACATGTGCTTTCGAAACGAATCTTTCATAACATGTGATGGAATTGAAAATCAACTACAAATATAACCAAAATAGATGAAACGTAGTGTTTTTCTATCCTTGCTGATAAAAGGCATATAATGTTGAGCATAATACTCTCAAATCTCGTATAACGGGCAAATATTTGCCTTCGAATTAGGAGAAAAAACTGCCGCTCCACCTTTTTCCTGTGGGAGAGAAGCTAATAATTTTGAATTAGGAAAATATTGCAATAGACACGGTAAGTGAGATTTTGAAAGCATATGGAAAGCAAGAAAGGGCTGGCATGAATGAAGTCGGGGTATGAATACCTGAAAGATCAGAAGATATGTGAAAAAAAGTTGCTTCGAAGTACGGATTTTTTTTTAAAGCGAAACTATTAGTGAAAATGAAAATATTTCATAAATATCTGAAATGAAGGTTTATGTGAAATTTTTGAGATAAAAACTAGAGATACTCCTTACTGAATGAACAGATTTGAGAAGTTATAGGGAAATTTTTCAGTCGTTAGAGGTTGTACAGAGTGAGCCAAACTGAACTCTCTTCGAAGGGAAACTCCTGGTTTCAAACTAGATGGATAAAAACTGATGACTGTGTCTGTGGGTGAATTTTCATGAAAAACTCAATGGTGAAAACCGCATATCGATATCTATCAGTGTTTCTGAGTTACAGAATGTTTTTCGATAGTGTGCGTTTTCGAAAAGTTGCTGTAACTTTTCACCTGTAAAAAATTTCTTGTTTCGATGAAAACATTTCCAAAGCACTTTTTTACGTAGAATTCAATGATGATATCGAATGAGATATCAATAGTTATTGATGAAAAACTACTTTTTTCAATAGAGCTTAAAATTATCTTTCCAAAAATGTAGCACACTTGATGTTTTGCTAGGGTCATCTTTTAGTTGTTTTTATGTAGACTTCAGAACGCACACTTTGATCAAGTAGACTTTGGACGACGCAGTAATGAAATGGAAAAAAATTATTCAGAAGTAGCTATCAAATACTGAGAAAGCTTTTTACCCATAGTTTCAATAAAACCGATACAATTTTCAATATATTAACTACTTATAAATGAAACTTCAACAATAATAATAATGATAAAGAACAAACGATGAAATGTATTTTTTCAGAGAAGGTGTCCAAAATGTCTACCAGCTTCTCCTACATACAGGCGATACCTCTTCTGTACGTTTTTTGCTGAATTAGTTAGTTCAATAGGACTGAGATGAGCGAAACTTTGCATCACTGCCGTTTCCAATTCGTATCTAGAATTGATCGTCATTTCGAAAATAGTTGGTTGGCTATCCAATCATTACTAAAATTCGCAGCCATTTGTGACGATTGTTGAGGGACGAAGCAACGTCTTGTTGAAAATATATTTTTCTGAGATGGCAATTCATCAACAAGGGGTTCAATATGTTGCTTTAAGATTTCTTAATACCTCTGACATGTGAGAGAGCCATTATAAATGAACGGGCCGATAATTCTACCCCTGAAAACACCCGCACACACACTAAATAGAATAAGAATTTTGTTGTGCCCAAGTATAAGAATTGTAGCAGTTGAAAATACCGGCTTTCCAGGAACCACTGGTAAAAAGCCATACGGCGTTCAAAATCTCCTGGTCTGAACTGATTTTATTTTTATTTTATTTAATTTGTGATAGCCTAGAGGACATAGCCCAATTACAGAGCACGAAATAACAAAGTATAATAAATACAAGTAACTGTAAAGTCTACAAAAAATACAAACAAGTGACTATAAACACTACACATTTTATATAGGTGACAAAACAATTATTTTAGGAAGTGGGATTTTATATTTGACAATTTGCAACTAAATATATCTAAATTATTGCTAACAAAATTTGTCACTTTACACATGGTATGGATCGGAGAATTCTCCAGAACATTTGTGCGAGATGTTTTTATATAGAAAGTACTCGGGTGTCTGGAACATATTCTAAGAATGCAAATATTAAACTTTTCCAGTAATGTTAGGCAGTCAACTATGCTTTTGATAATTTTATAGGTTAGTGCAACACTATAATATTCACGCCATTTTTCGAGACTGCAAAAGTTATACTTTTGTAGCAATTCAGAGTGGGTTGTTCCTATTGGAGGATAAATGCCATCGGTTTTTAGGCTTAGCAGTTTTAAAAATCGTAATTTTGACAAAAGGGGCTCCACACAACTGACGCGTATTCTAACTTTGATCTTATGAAAGCATATAATAAAGTTTTCAAGGTCGAAGTTTCTTTGAAATCACTACTGTTATGTGTAATTAATCCGTACAAACGACAGAAGGAGGTTACAAGATTATCGATTGCCTATTGAATGATAGTGCAGTGTCAAATGTGACGCCAAGATCAGTAAATGTTTCTGGTCTCACCAGGGAAACCTTTTCTATTGAATAATCATAGATCAAGATATTCGTTTTCAAACTGTAGGGCATGACCTCACATCTATCCGGATTCTGCGACAAGTTATTTCGATAACACCATTCTACAACCTGTTCTACGTTTGCTGAGAGGTTCACACAATCATCTATGTTCTCAACGAGGCAGTATAGTTTTAGATCACCGGCATATAAAAGGAAATATACATCTATAACATCTGCAATATCATTAATGAATATATTGAGGAGCAACGGTCCCAGATTTGAACCTTGTGAAACACCGGAAGAAGAACTATATTCGGTAGATTTGAAACCATTAAGCTGAACATATTGTTTTCGATCCCGTAGATAGGACTGAAAGAGTGCGATTAAGGTTGAAGACAATCCAAAGGCTACTGATGAACTCTTCTGGTCATATATGGCTTGAATTTTGTTTTGTTAGTCCTTCTAACGTTAGTTCTTGGCAGGCCTGATGATATTTTCAAATTCCGAGTTGACGTTTTGGGATTATTTTTAACCGCTCCTGAAACGACTATTTCTTCCAACTCCTTATTCCTATTTGATACAAATAGCTGCTGCTTTTGCTGCTTCTGCATATAAAACGGACTATCATATCCCATTTTTCATAATTCTCATACTTCATTGCGAATGTGTTTGAAAATTAAACAACAACCACCAATTGAAGAGCGTCTTTACTGTTTAAATACAAATTTGACAGCTACCAGTAAACATCTGCATTTTGTTTTATCGCCGCATCGTCCAAAGCCTATTTGATCAAAATGTGCGTTTAAAAAAACCTAAAGGCTCTGCATTTCAAAGCTGACCCTAACTACTTTGAAGGATTATTTCTTTGACCAGGAGGAGAAAATGGGATGATTCAACTCCACTTTTACTCATTGGCGGGGTCATTCCATTTGAAACGAAAGTGAAATATCTTGGCATTGTCCTTGATAAAAAAACTTGAAACGCTCACTTGAAAAAAAGTTTTACATAGATCCAGATTGTCCATATGGATATGTCAAAGGATTTGTGGTGAAACTTGGGGTTCAGGCCCCAAACAAATCCATTGGATTTATAATTGTCAGACCAATGATCACTTATGGAGCTTTTGCGTGGTGGCCGAAGGCTTAACAGAGAACGGCTCAGGCGAAGCTCTCTGGCTTACAAGCTTTTCTGGCTATCAGTTTCACACCGTCAGCGGCCATGGAGATTCTTCTAGAGCTACCCCTCTCTATATATTTCTGGAGAGGGAGGCTATATGGACTGCATATAGACTTGTGCATATCGCCAATTGTACGAAGCAATCAAATGCAGAGTACTCTAGAATGCTAGCTGAAACTGGAAGTCTCAACATTCTGGGAATGACCTCTGACATTATGCTTCCATCCATCAACTACGAACTGCCTTATACAGTACTGTTTTCGACTAGGAAAGACTGCATCTTCCGGGAGAAGGAAATTTTAAGGGCAGATAGTTGTTAGTTCACAGGTGGATCAGGTTCTGATGCAGGTATTTTCAGTTGCAGCTGCAGAAATATATGCTATTGAACTGTGTGCGGAGAGATTGATAGAATCCAACCTCATACACAAGTCAATACAAATTTTCTCGGATAGTCAAGCAGCGGTGGAAGCTCTTGGCTCCTCTCGAGCAATATCTAAATTAATTGAATAGAACTGGCCGACACTTGATGAACATCTATATCAAAACTAATTTATACAGTTCATTGTATAATTTTCACTATAAAGGATTTTACAAAATATCTTCCTATTGAGGAGAGTCGTTTCTGGCAAATCGCCAGAAACGACTGGTCGGGATTCCTGGCTACATTGGTCTGGAAGGCAATGAAGCTGCTGACTCCTTTGCAAAGAAGGTGCTGCAAGTAGCTTCATAGGACCAGAACCTTTCATGGGCATTGCTTTGAATTTTGCCAAACAAACATTGAACACCTGGATGACTATTCTAAGACTTCTGGCAAAGTTTACCAGGATTGGTTCACTTCAAGGCGTTCATTCACCCTTGAGAGCTTGAAATCAGTTGTTGTTGAATTACAGTAGGACTACATTTGTTGGATTACATGAATAACGCCGTTGTCTCCGCCGGCCAAGCCTGAAGGCCTTACAACTGACAGCTTCACGCTCTCTAGCGCCACCACTATCAGGGGAACCCCTACTCTTCTGTACTTTCCCCCCACCTCATGTGAGCGACGCGTAACACGTCGCACACACGAGGGGACGAAACTAGCGGATCAGACGACCCATTTCTTTTTTACTATCCGGAAATTACAATATATTACTTAATAATAATTACAAAAATGAACTCATTTTCCTCATCTCAATTCTCAGTTTCCATAGAAAAAAAAACTTAACAAACAGCAGTAAAAATTCTTAGTACGAATGAATTTCACCCATCCCATATAGCCCCGGAATAACCATACAAATATTTCTACGGAGTTTTTTACATAAACCAACTCACTGTCCTGCCTGAACTGAGTGTGCCACTACTTGATTTTGCCACTACCACCTCTCAGTGGCGTATCAATTTTATTTGGTCCACTACCGATGTCTCGTAAGCCAGCAGCTTAGTATTCATTCGTCTCTCTCATCCTTCACCACATTCTCCGCCCATTCATTAACAAACCTAATCCGTTCATTCCGTTGGCCATTCATAGCCCTTAGTGTCAGTTCTTCATTCGCACGCTCCATGTTCCCCTTCCACTCTCTTCATCCAAACTTGTCCCCATACATGCATCTCTCTATCACGTGCTCTGCCGTTTCAGGCAGAGGGGCACGCCAACTCAGGACCCAGGTTAAATCAAGCCAGGTATCCCGGAAAATTGCCATGCCCCGTAAGCAGTTGAACAGCCTTCCGCGACAGCTCTAACGATTCATACCCGACTGTTGTTCAGAATCTGTAAACAGCCTTCCAGTCATACCCACTCTCGTTGCCATTCTCCTATGTTGGACTACAGTAGGAATGAACTACGATATCTAACAGGCCTTCTTACAGATCAGTGTCGTCTCAATCATCATATGCAGAAAATCGGACAGTCGGAAGACAGTGTGTGTCGACTATGTTTGGAAAATGATGAAACAGCAGAGCATATACTTTGTACCTGCTTCGCTGCGGACCGAATCAGGTTTTCAGAATTTTGTAGAACCACCCTCTTACCATCTGACCTCAAAGATCATTTACCATATGAACTAATCGGCTTCTTTAAGAAGCTGTGTTTACTTGGTCGAGTTTAAATATGTGTGAGCCACAATAAACCCTTGCGGGTTGTGGTGGAGGGTCGAATAGACCCACTCACTTTTGACATAACCCTAATTTTGAAGGAGACAAAATGAAAATGGATGAATAAATGAATATTGTTTGGGAAAAATGCAAATTTAACTTATGATCGATCAAACGACTTCTTAAAAGAAAGCATTTTTGGTATCTATTTGCACTCCTGAAATTTCTCCTGAAGCAGATTTTAAATTCGACGATTTAACCGAATATAAATTTATCACGATTAGAATATAACCGTTGATTGAATCACAATATTTTCGAGGTAGCTTGTACAGTGTATATTTTTAAATTAAGCTTGTGAAAATTGACATGGAATGCCACGAATTTATTGATCAATGGCTGTCTCTCAACATCATTATCAAAGAGAAATACACTTTCCCGTTCCAAAATCCTTGTAATTAGTCTTGCGTTTCGGAAGAGGAATTTTCCGTAGGAACTCGACAAGTGTTGGCGTATATTTCGTCAGAACAAAGGCTTGTGAATTGAAAGTGACAAGTTAGCAGTAACTAGGAGATGTTTATTGTGTTTGATGAAATGAATAGATCAAGAGAATTGTATGCGAAAAACTATTTTCTGACGAAAACTCGAACTTTCGATAATAGTCTACAATTAGGTATTTTCAATTAATTGACACAACGTATAGTCAAAGAAATGAGTATTTATTGGGATCAATGTCTTTTCAAATAATTTCTAGAAAATATTAGCTGCCATATTCTTATGATAGTCAACATTGCAGTCCCCAAGATTTTTTCCACATAATTTAAAAGAATTCGAAACCCATGCTGTACTTCCTCCGCAATGCACAATGATTAGTCACGATCCTATGTTTGCAGGCATGTTAGACGTACACATTCTCGAACCATCAGTCCACCTTTTCCTAACTGTGTCGTGAGTGTCATACCAAGTTTCGTCCAAATAGAAAATTTGCCGGTATTCTTGTCTATATTTGGTAATTTGTTCAAAGTATTTGTCATGCAATTCCACTATTCTTCTGCTTTCCATAACTGCTTGACGTTTGTTTATTATTTCAAATCTAAACCCTAGATTCTCTATCCAATTCTGAAGAGTTTTGTCACAGCAGCTCACGTTATGACCGGAAGTATTCAGTTTCTTCTTTATGATTTCGTTGTAGGAATCTCATGGCTTTTGTAACAGTCGTATAATGTTTTTTCCATGATTTTATTAGATGAATATCTGAAGGTTTTGTTAATCCTGTATCACATCGCGTCTTTCGTTCATGAGGTGTGTTTTTGACTATATTCCGGTCAATTCTGATGGTGCTTATAATAGTTTGTTCCCTTCGAAACCAAACTTGAGATGTAGATTTTTTATATACATTGAAACATACTCTCTTTGTTTTAATATTCAAATGCACCCGAATCTCATCCACTGGTATCTCTTGTTTGCATTATTCACCATCGCTATTGGAATCACAACACTGAAAAAAGTCTGTGTTGTTATCACACTCGTTATTACTATTAGTACTTATCCAAGGACGCCATATTTTAAAAAGATAACCAAAATTTCAAGTATTAATTATAACTGCACCAATATCGAATTTCAATCTTCAAATCGCGATCAGTTCCTGAACTGAACACGACGCTGAAAACCATCCTCGCATTACCGATTTCTATTCGTCAACGTTACATGACTTCAAATTTAATTTTATCACTCTTCAACCAATAATAAAACTCGGTTAGTGAAAATTATCAAAAACGAACCGCCAAGTCTACAGTCCACGCGGAGTAATTCGCTGCCGGTTCATTTCAATGTATTGTTTATTTTGGCCTCTGAGAGTGCCGACAACTTTAATAGTACACAATATCGTTTACTTCGACTATAATATATTTCATTACAGTAGCTCCAAAAATCGATGGGAAAAATCAGAGGTCCGTATTCAAAAAATAAAATTGATTATGTAATGTAATGAACGAAACGTCGCATTACAAATTGGTTCGTATTAGATTATAAAAAATATAAAATCGTATCAAAAGTTTTTTGGCCTTCATTTGAAATGAAAGCGATAAAGTCAAATAAAAAATTCTAGTTTTTGGCAGATATTTCAAAACAATCACTGATATTCACGATCTGAAAAGAGATGGTTTTAGTTTTCCAAAATAGAAAACATTTGTCCAATTTAACAGACATTATAGGCCTTACCGTTTCCAATATACCAATAGTGGAAACAGCTAATTAGCGCCCTGTATATCCATCTATAACTGAGAAATTAAATTGATATTTGTTTCAACGTTTCGCACAAAATCTGATCGATTTCAAGATAGTTGAATTCTAAAACTTGTGTATTTGGTGCGAAAGCTTTCTTCATAAACTCCTTGAATTCGGTCTAGCTCGGGGCCTGGTCCGAAGAACGGGACCTTTCAGGTCTGAGTGAAGGGCTCCCTGTCTGATAACAGAGAGATCCTCGCTTGAGTGCCACAGGGGGCCGTACTATCTCTCACGCTTCACGCTCTTTACACCAGCGACCCCCCGAGGTCCGAGCGTGTGAAGCATTGGACACCGTTTCCCATAGTCTACTAATAGAAAAATTATATAGATATGGAGTGCGAGATAACACACTAGATGTCTTGCAGAACTATTAAGCAAATAGGTTACAAAGAGTTAAAATTGATGCACAGTTGAGTACCCCATAAGAAATCACTATTGGCGTTCCCCAGGGAACTGTTCTTGGAGCAGTTCTCTTTCTCATTTACATAAACAAAATCACAGAAATGATAGACTTTTGTGGTCACCTCATCTGCTATGCTGATGACACAGCTATTGTATACACAGGAGAATCATGGGAATATGTCTATAAACTTGCTGAAGGCGGGCTCCAAAAGATTAAAACATGGCTTGATTATAATCTACCGATCTTGAACATGTACATGTGATATAATAGAAGATACTTCAACTATCGAGTAGTTGGGTGTTATGCTGGACCAGCATTTCATGTGGGTCGAGCACATAAGTCAAGTCACAAAAAGACTGAGAAGGCTTATTTACACCTTCTATAACCTACGAGATATTCTAGAGAGGAAGAATTTGGATATGTGTTATAGATCTTCAGCTGAGTCGTTAATTCGGTACTGTATAATAGCTTGGGGTGGAACATTTCATAGTACAATGACTAGCATGTAAACAGTGCAAAACACTTTATTAAAAATTATATTTAAGAAACACAGTTTGAATGCAAGTGATTCTCTATATAGTGGTATCAAATTACTAAACATCATACTTTCCAAAGCCTGATATGGATTTATTCAAATATTGAAAAATATGACTAGGTAATGTAAATCCAAAGTAAGTAGATTTACAGAAAAAATACAACTACCATTGTTTCGCAGGACTCATACTCAGAGATTTTTTTTCTTTTTTGGTCCAAAACTATGCTCCCAGCACCTCTGAAAAATATCAACACTCTTCCCGAATAAAAAAAAAATCAAAATTATACCCCGCTGAAAATGGAACAATGTTTGATAATATTTTATTATTCCCCTAGTACAAAACTGACACAAATTTATCATATCATGCGCAAATTCCAAGGAGTATTCATTCATGAAATACCCGATCTCACTTCTTTCTTTGGTCCATTGCATTTACATTCTCTGTCCAATATATTATATAACCTATAATATGAAAATTTTTTGTTTTGTTTTCTATTGTCGTGAGGATTCATTCAAATTGACTTTTTGATGAATTCAAAATAGCGAATAAAATAGTTATTCATTTTTGGGAAAGAAAGTTTTCGGCTTTCAACTACTCCATCTTGATACAAAAAATGGTGGAGGGAATCTTCCTAAGAAAGGAAGGAAGTAATCATCGATGTATATCAGTGAGGATGAGAAAAGTATCTTCTGTATAATTCAGTGTTCATATAGAAGTATTTGTTTCGAAACAATTTTTTTCTTTTGTGTAATTCAATGTTTATATGAAAGTAACTGTTTCAGGAGGACTTTCTTTCAGTTTTTGTCCGAAAGTTACTTCTTTGCATGATCTACACATCCATGTATAGTTACTCATTTTCGAATTGATTACTTCCTTCCTTTCTTTGGAAGATTCCCTCATCCATTTTTTTGTATCCAGATGGAGTAGTAGAAAGCCAAAAATTTTCTTTCCCAAAAATTAATAATTCCTAAAAATACAACCCCTTCAATTTAAATAGTTATTCATGTAACGTAATTATTTAACTATGTATTCTTTGCTGTTTAATAAAAATTGTTACGGAAAGAACTGAAATAAATAACTTGGAAAAGAACCATTAACGAATATTTGTTGGTTTTAGATAATTCACATAATATCATTCCGAGGGACACTTTAATAGACTATCGAAAATATCGACTGAGGAATTTCATTTTATTGATTCTTGGAATCATCCCTGAACAGAATAATATGTTGCGAATTGAGATTCACAAGCAATAATCAATTTGGAAAGATGCTTTCAATATAGCAAATTGAGATTCGAATTCGTGATTGAATTCCTGCATCTCGAGGGATTGGAGAATATGAGTTTCATGGATAATTTTCGGATTATAGAAACACGAAATGAAGCCGAGGAAAGAGAGAGGAAAGAGAGTTTAATCTGATCAAGAAAATATATCATTTCGAAGATTGTGTATCGTTTACACCTATATACAATCATTTCAAGTGTCAACTTTGATGTTATAGAATTTCACCATTATCAAAATTCAAACAGTCTATCGTGCATTATGACAAAATACTATTATTTTTTTGGGTGTTAACGACATCAACTGCTTTGGTCATTAGCCTTGTGTTCTCGGTAGAGGATGTTAATAACTCCTTGAGCTACCTAGGGATCATCATATTCATTTGCAGTCCGTCAGTCATGTGATATTGCAGAATCATATCATCAATTTCAATTTGAGACATTCTCTAGAAGAAAATTATCTATAGGGATCGAACTATCATTACTAATATACTATTATCTATTGCATAGTGGGTGCTTTGTTCATTCACTCGAATTGACTGCTAACAATATGGCCGGTGGGAGTAGTAGCTCGTCGGCTGGTGCTCTGTGTAAAAAGTGTAAATCCAAAGTAATTACTGGCTATAAATGTACAATTTGCGAGAGTTCCTATCATATTAGTTGCTCAAAATATCGAAATGCTAAAATTATCGATGATACACACATGATTTGCTGTGAAATAAATGAAAACGTGGCAGAAAGTGATAGTGCCTTCTACGATGTCATGGACAGTGTTGCTGATGTCGATAAGAAGGTAGACATTAATATTTTCAAATATATTTTAAAACAAAAAGACATCATCATTGACGAACTTCGTGATAAGATCAATATTTTGAACAAACAAGTAGAATTGTTAAATCAAATATATGATTTGCTCTTCTGAAACCACCGGTATTAAAAAAATCTGGAATGGTCATGACTCTATCGAAGAATTTTATTTAATGAATACTATTTGTCAGAACCCATCAAACACAATTAGTTTGTATAAATTCTTCAGTCGAAATATCCTCATTCTCAAAAGAATAAAAACGATGGGAATAGTACGAAAACAGCACAAGTTTATCTTGAATTATTTCCGGAAAGATAACAGCCGGATAGAACATTATTCGAAATCTTGGACAAACACTTGGCTGAGTACGATGCGTTTCAAAAACCAAGAATAAAGTATGGAAGCAGAATGGAACAAAATACTAGAAATAATTTATTATCTGAGGTAAAATAATTGTTCTTTCCATATTCGAAGAAGTATAATTACTTTTGGTACTTTTTTAAATAAATGCAGATCCTTCCAAATCAACGCATCAAGTTACGACAGATATGGATGTGCCACAGACGAGCTTTTGGAGGGAATTAAAAAAGTGGTTTGGAATGTTGTAGATTAGATTAGATTTTCGGGGAGCTAGCCCATAGCCTGAATCACTGCGACATTTTCAGATCTATTGTGATGCTCCTTGGTTATTAGAGCTCATTGTCTAGCTTGATCTCTTTGGTGAGACTACATAGCCTTGACACTGACCCTTCATATAGCTGGCAACCTCTGGTTTTTCTTCCCCACATCTTGCGTGTCTCAGCCTTGCTATCGCTTCGCATTCACAGAGCACATGCAGTGCGGTTTCTTCCTCTTCTTGACAGAACCTGCATCGGGTTTCTTCCGTCAGACTCATGTCGCTCATATGTTTCCAGAGTCGGCTATGCCCGTTAGTAGACTCACCACTACCCTTACAACCTCACGCTTGTCGTTTAGCAGGTCTTTCGTCAATCTAGGCGATGGTTTCTTTATGAAGTCTTTCGCCTGCCTCATCCCTGGGAGCTCATTCCACGAATCTATCGGTTCGCCTTGCATCCATGAATTTATGGATGTCTTGGTACATGTTTTCGCTACCCCGCAGAAGGGTTCTGGACTGATCATAGCCTCAGATGCGGCTTCACGGGCTAGAACATCGGCCTCATCACTGCCCTTGTGACCCTCATCTCCGGGTACTCAACCTAGAGTGATCCTATTTTGGGTACTCAGCTCCTTGAGTGCTGCCTCCGTATACCGGGTGTCCCAGAGCTTTTAGGCCAGCTGATATCTCAGTCACCTGCAGAAAAAAATTTAAAAAAAATATGTATATCATAGAAGACCACCAGCACTTTCATGTAGCTGAGAAAAATCCACCCCCTCGCGAGCAACCCCTGCGAAACCATCCCTAACTTTTGTTTTTCAAATGGCAACCCCATGTTGTTTGTCGTTCAACTGACAGCTCTTGTTATTTCTCAACCAACGATATATCATAATTGTTCAAGAAAATTGAATACGTTAGTGGTTACTATTAACTGGACTGATCGACTTGTTCTGCATTGTAGACACCAGAAAAAGTGGNCTCCTATGATACATATTTTTGTTTTAATTTTTGTTCTGCAGGTAACTGAGATATCTGCTGGCCTAAAAGCTCTGGGACACCCGGTATACCGGCTCCCATTCCTTCTTGGGACTTTGAGCCACCTGTATACCAAGTTTCTTCCGCTTTTACCGGTGGGCCGTTTTGCCAGTTCTCCCTATTTGGTATGATGATTTTGAAATCTTTCTGAAAGTTGTACTGCGGAGCTGTGTTATCCACGGACATTCCTATACTGGATCTACCTTCAGTTCATTGAACAGTTTCAAGAATTGTGTACCTTGTGACTGGTTGATTGGGGTTTGCCCCTGCATTAGTCTGTGTGTCATCAGTCGAGCTTCTCTTTGTATGTAGATGTGTTATGGTGGAAGTCCGAGTAGGATCACAAGTGCTGCAGTTGGGGTCGTTGCCATGGCTCCTGCGACACTCAGGCACGTTGATATGTTGTAAGATACATATTTCACAGAAATTACATCCAGGTGATCCTCAGAGAAGGATGGAGTTTTGTAGCTGGCTCTCGAATAGGGTAGACCCTAAAACTTTTTGAGAAACATAATTTTGACAGACGGGAGTACTTTTACGACCTGTGGTGTTTTTAATGAAAATAATGAACACATTTGAAGTGAAAATAATCCACGACACTTCAGATAAGTCAAACCATAAGTTTGGTTTCGTTTGAATATGTGTCATTTCTTCTCTAACACTAAACGGGGAAACCTATTCTTAACAAACGAATTCGAAGAATATACGGATACGTTTTCCCTTGTTAATTATAACAACTGCTGGTTTCAGTATGGCGGGCTCCTCCTCATAATGAATGAGCAGTTTGCGAATATTTACATTAAAGATTTCCTAATAGGTGATTAGGAAATCTGACCAGTGATGTGGCTGGCAAGGTCACCTGACCTAACCGTTTTGTATACTCTCTTGTGGATAACTTTACAGAACCAAATATATGGAAAGCAAGAATATGACACAGTGGGTGAACTTAGAGAAAATGTCATCACCCAATTTAGATCTCTCAGAAGAAGGGATATTGTTAGGGCTTTTTTTGATTTGAGACGACGAGCTCGCTTATGTATTCAAGAGGAAGGCCATCATTTCAAACACCTGTTTTTATACTTTTTGTGCATTTTTAACAAGCTCATGATTTCATTCTTGGTTTTTGAAACGCACTGCACTCAGCCAAGTGTTTGTCCAAAATACCGAATAATGTTTCTATCCGGCTGTTGTCTTTCCGAATATATTTCAAAATATGTTTGTGCTGTTTTCGTACTACCCCTATCAAATTTATATTAAAGTTTCAACATATCTCGTTACTCTTCATTTGAGAATGAGGATATTTCGACTGAAGTAGTTGTGCAAATTTATGATGTTTGATGAGTTCTGACGAATAGTGTTCATTGAACAAAATTTTTCAATAAAGTCATGACCTTCTCAGATGAAGTTATTTTTTTTAATATCTATGATTTCATAAAGAAATACACATCAATGAAATCAGAATGAGAAGCACCCTTTTTTGTGTAAAAACAATATGTCGCCCATAATAGAAAAAAAAATGACGCAAACGTGTAGCTGAAAAAAAGTATCGATGAAAATATGTTTTAGGTTTTGAGCTTTGCTGTCAAATAAAGCTGGAAAAAATAAAAACGAAAATTCAGATTTTCAGTTCTTTCCTGATATTTAAGGAAATACTCGGAATTTTTCAAGTTTGGAAACGGTATTTTGTTGAGCACAAAAAATGCAACTTTGCGTCAATTTAAGCTTTGACGTATCTCCTGCTGGATTTTATCCAGAAAAGAGCCAACACTTGCAATTTTGATAGTCCGGAACATCGAAGAAAGGTTGGAGATTCGTCTCTCTCATACAGATACTTTCACGGAAGGCGTTCAAGTGACTTGGCACATTCGATTAAAAGAGCGGTACATTTCAGAAATACGCGACGTATTGTGGCCGCTCATCGTTTTGAGGTTCAACTCGCTACAACTCAAACTTCGCTGTTCGAGAACTCTTTCATTTGGACAACTGCGTTTATGTGGAATAAACTTCGTGAGAAAATTTTTCTAAATGAATTTAATCTCCAGTCATTCAAATCTAACGTGAATCGCTACTTTCGCACAGGCACCGCTCTTAGAACGCCTTAAGGATTTTCTGGTAGTGCTTGTTCTTTGTTCTTGAAAAAATACTTCCAAAAGTGAAAAAGCGTATAGGTTAGATCGCACCTTGCCGAGAGAGGGGGTAATGTGGTTGGAAATATGCATAAAAAATTAACCTCTTTCAGTCAAAATAAGAACCGACGGAACTGAGCAATCATTTTTTTTATTCACCTGCCTCGTTCCATTTTCATTCATCAAGTCTGTATTTGCAGAAAAAAAAATTCGGCACAAAATTTTCTGAAGAAACTGAAATTGATTTTAGTTCAGAACAATTTTTATTCAGTCACAGTATATTTGGAGAAGAGGCAGATGTTATATTCCTGAATCTATTCATTCATGTGTACATGTACATAACATAAAATAGGCAATTTTTAAATTTGAAACACTGTTTTTTTTTGGGAAAGAAAGTTTTTGGCTTTCTCTTGCTCCATCTTGATTTGGGAATCTTCCAAAGAAAGGAAGGAAGTGTTCAATTTTAAAATAAGTAACTTTATACATAGATGTATAGATAATGCAAAGAAGTAAATTTCGGACAAAAATTGGCAGAAAAAGCCTTGCTGACACAGCCACTTCCATATAAACATTGAATTACACGAAAAAAGAATTCTTTCGAAACAAATACTTTTATATGAACACTGAATTATATAGAAAACACTTTTCTCTACTCAGTTTGTATTCGAAATATTCGTTATGGAATTAAATCAGATACATTCACAGGATTTCTACACAATATACCAAATGAAACGTAAACATTTCACTTACATGGTAGACATCGATGTTTCACCGTAAGACACTATTTTTTTTACTACCCGGCAGTAGTTAGGTCAAAACTCCTCTTTTGAATAAACAAAAATCCAACATAATATACAAAATTTCATATACGCACACAAAAGCGACTGCAAACGAAACGTTAATTTTTGCGCATTAAGTGAACACGTCAATAAGGAGGATCACAAAATGGATTTTGAGAACCCAGAAATTTTGGATAGAGAAACCAACTTAACTAAAAGAACATTTTTAGAAATGACTTACATCAATAACGAAGATCTTAACAATTTGAGCTAAATTTATATATTTTTAGTAGAATACGAGAAAAATGAGAAAAAATCATCTAGTATACAGAATTTTTCCACATAACACTCTGTCAAAATTTGACATATTAAAAAAAAGTTGTTATGCCTATTATTTCTTTTCGTGATGTTCCAGTGTCTATATTATTCTCCCGTTAGTAAATGTTCTATATTTATATATAAAATAAGTATATTGTAATCTATTTCAGTTGTGCTGACGAAAGTAACGAATTTATCGAAAGCTTAACACATAACAAAGAGTCTTCTTTGTAACAGCCTTTCCAATCTGACTGCAACCCCATAAAATACAGTAATTTATAAAGGGCGTTTCAACGAAAATTTGACCTCCCCTGTAAGTCAGAAATGGACATTCAATCGAAACTTTCAAAGAACACGTCAATTTTCATTTCTAGGAGGACTAATTTTGATATGAAAATCATACCCAAAACTCTCCTGCGGTCAGCAACTAACTCCCCTATTTTTTTCAAAGGCATGGGGGATCGAGTGATACGACATATGAAAGGTCTTTTGGCCCTCTATTACCTATGTAATTTTTTTCGAAATTGGTTCATTCGTTATTGAGAAATTGAATGTTGAAAATTCCCTGTTGTTCATTTCAATGGGGAAATCAACAACAAATAATATCCGTGGAAACAAAATGAATGAATAAGTTGTTCAAAATGACCTCCACCTAGTTCTATACATAGTTCCGTACATTATTCAAGATGTCTGGAGTCAGCAATCGGCATCCCCGAACAATTCTCTGTCGCAGGTCTTCTGGATTAGTAGGCTCAGTAGAGTACACTTTCAACTTCAGGTGTTCCCACAGAAAGAAGTCCATCGGTGTGAGATCAGGTGATCTAGTTGGCCACTCCACTGGACCCCTTCTGCCGATCCAACGCATTGGAAAACGTTCGTCTGAAAACTGTCTCACCCGAACATAAAAATGTCGGGGTGCACCATCCTGCTGGAATGTTATTTCATTTTCTACTGAATTGTCATCATTTTCTAAAATTTGTGTGATCATAGGATCTACACAGTCCCGTAATAGATTTACGTATATGTCTCCATTGGTATTACCTTCAATGAAGTATGGTTCAAAAATATGATTACCAAGAATGCCGGCCAAACATTCAATTTTTTTTGGGTTTGTGAATGTGTTTCCATCACCAAATGAGGATCCACATCGCTCCAGTAACGACAATTATGTCTGTTGACTTTACCATTCAACATGAAAGAACTTTCATCTGGAAAACATGTACCTATTGTATAATAGGTTTGGGTTATTGGTAAATTTCTTGCTGAACCCCTCACAAAACTGAAGTCGACGATCAGAATCATCTTCGTTTAATTCCTGAACTAGCTTCATTTTGAAAGGATGAAATTTGTAGGCTTTCAAATCCGAAAAACACTAGTAGGTAATACACCAAACACTGTAACTACTTGTCTGATAGATTGTCGATTATCCTTTTATACATGTCCTTAAACTGCAACTTCAACTCCGTCATTTCTGACAGGACGGGATACTTCATGTTTTCTGTTGTGAACAGAACCTGAAATTTGAAACTTACCGATTAATTATATAACGTATAGATAGCTCACGTTGTGGTCTGGTTGATTCGTATTATAGAATCTTGTAGCAGCTTTAGCACATTCATTATTTCGATAATATGTGGCAACAATTTCCATTCTTTCTTTAGTAGAATGAATAACTGAATAATAATTCGTGAAGAAGTGACAGTGGCCAACTATCTACTTTTTGTTCTGCGATAACTAGATTCAACAAAAACTACCAGTGCAGATAAAACTAACAGTATGGTCCATTTCAAAACGTTACTACTAATTAAATAAATTCTACAAATCTAAAAGACCTGCGATAGAGAATTGTTCAGGAATGCCGATTTCTGACTACGGACATCTTCAATAAGGTAAGGAACGCATTTAAAAGTAGACTGAATGCTTTATTCGTTGATTGTGTTGCCTTTAATATTACTTTCGTTGATTTCCTCAATAAAATGAGCGACAGCGAATTTTCTGTTTTTCCTTAAATAAAACGTTCAACATTTGATTTGTCAATAACGAATGAACCAATTTAAAAAAAAATCACAGAAGTAATAGAGGGACATAAGATCTTTCAAATGATGTATCACTCGACCCCCATGCCTCTTAAAAAATTGGGGGGGGGGGTAGTTGCTGACCGCAGGGGGTGAAGTTTCGAGTACGATTTCCATATCAGAATTAGTCCTGCTAGGAATAAAAATGGATGTGTCTGTGAAATTTTCTATTACACGTCTGTTTCTGACTTACAGGGGGGTTCAAGTTTTCGTTGGAACGCCCTGTATATACATATAGATGGAGCCACAGAAGTTTTACTTCAGTCGTGTGGTCTGAACATTTTCATTCTTTTTTATTTCTTTTCACTCTGTGGTTATTTTCATCATTTATCTTGATTATTTCATTCGTTTTATTGTATTTTCATTTTACGTTCTATTGTTTAATATAATTGATAATTTAGCTTTTCTTTCTAAATTTTTTGTTCTTTCTTAGATTTAGAATAATATTATACAATGGAAGTCCAAACTAGGAATATTAATATTGTCCTGTGGCAAATATACGAGTAGAATCATTTTGATCCGAGTTTCAGATTTTCTGAAATTCTAAATGTTATACATAAACATCCCATACAAGAAACTAATGCCATCTGCAACATAATCAATTCATTGTTTGTTACAGGTAACTCGAGAATTGCGGCTATTCTTGGGGACTGTCCTACCAGTGAAATGTTATCAAATAATCAAACTATAAGTATTTTTGGCTGATCTTATTACCAATGGAATCCAGTTAGCTCCAAACAATAAGGCAATATCACTAAGATTTATATACCTGAAAGAGAAATCCCATTTGAAGAGGAATTCCGAGGACTTGGAACAATAGTGAAAACGATAACAAAGTCACGGTGCTTTTGTGTTATTCATCGTATCAATTCCGCCCGTGAAGTTGAGATTTGAACCGGATCCCACAATGTGCCGTGGTGTAGATAAAATAAACATCGAGAATAATATTTTGGCCCTCACGAGAGCAAACTGTGTATATAACATCAAGTACAAAAAGAAAGGAGATCGGTTGGTACCCGATGTGAATCCGTAATAGCAAATTAATTGAGCGTTTGATTATTCAAGCCAAGAACTGGTGGACATTGAAGTGTTCGTGAATTGGAGAAATCAACATCTGTTATATATCAAAATAAGTTTTGAGTGATGACTTTTCTGAAAACCAACTTGTAGGAGGTATATTGAGTTGGGACTGGTGGTTTGTATATATTCTAAAGCATTCATACTCATGTTGGCTTGAACAGTGGGCAGCTATAGAAAGGAGTTAAGTATCTACTACTGAATTATTCTCAACTTCTCATTGTACGAGGACAGCCATTGAATATTTGAAAATGAATAAATATAGTTCAAGCGGCGGGCGCTTGCTATACAAAAAATATGGCACAAAGCGCCCACGCTTTTTTCACAATAATACTATTATTTTTCGTTCGTTATTGTTTTGAGCTTATTTGAAAAAATTTCTTCAATTTTCAGTACGATGTTCTTTAAAAGCGTGTTTTTGAGTTTTTAAACTATATTTATTTTCCATTCTTTAGTTTCGTATGCTATAAAAGCGCGCTTTTTTGTCTTTTCATACTATGTTTATTTTATCTAAACTTTGGAATCAATCAGCCGTAATATTGTTTAGAAAAATGACCATTGATATTTTCTGATTCCTGAGAGGGAGCCTGAAAATCAGTTACCAAACCCAAGGCAGCAAGCACGCAAAGGAGGGTTACAAATAAGGCAGCAGGTGCGAGTGTTAATGAAAAAATACTATTTTCAAATAAAAAAATACATGTAAAGTGACTTCGAATTATATCAAGGAGGTTAAGTAGAGCGCCATCCGCCGCGAATAGATTTAGCAATACTGTCGATAATTCTGTCAAATACAGCTCGAGCTCTCAAGCTCGAAATCTGTATTTTTGTACCTTTTGTACAACAATTGTACAAAAGGTCGAGGGAATCATTTTGATCGGTTTCCTCAAATGTCGTTGAAAGTTTGATGAATTATTCGTATCGAAATATCTGAAAATCTAAAACTACTGTCAGTAACTCCTCAACTTGTATCGTCTTATAGTTCATCAACAATTTCCCAACAATCTAATGAAATTTCTTCCAGTACTTGCGAAATTACTCAATATCATTTTCATCGTTACTATTCTTTACTATAGTTGTTCGCTGTTCATCTTTGTATAAAGTGTCCCTACGGAAATTAGATGCCTATAAAACATATATTACTAAATAATGGCAATGATATATCCCCTTACGAGGATGAAATCTTTGAAAGAGGCTCCCCAAGGCGGCCAAAGCCAAGCTTCGACATCGACCGCCGACGAGATTCGTCCTCTGCCTTTCACTGCAAGGCAACATGGCTCTAATTTTCTACATACATTACTGAATGAATATTATTTAGGGGTACCAAACAATGTTTGCGATGTAGATGTAGGTATATACTTGGGAAGATGATTCTACCGATGATTGTGACAAGAAAACTTTTAGAAATCAATATTTTAACAGGCTCTAACAGGCCTAAATTTCATTTTACGCCTCTTACATTTCTGAAGCTGTCAATTTCAAACTGGGCTATGAAAAAGTATTGAACTCTTCATAAGGCTTTCATGGCCGATGTCTCCTTTGGAGAGAACAACATTATTGGGGCTGGAAGGCCGTGCTGGAATGGAACTTAACGTACTGAACGTTTCGTATGCTAGTGATACAGACACCCTCAGTGGTATAAATGTTGACTGCGAGGATGGAGATAGTATTTCGAAGTATCAGCAACGCCTGAGGTGTTACCTTTTTTGGTAACAGATCTTTTCTTTTCTGAACCTTCGTTACGGCGTCACTAGCTACTTTTCCTGAAACGAATTGGTCATTATGTATAAAAGCATTTATCTTTCAATATTTCATACCGTTTGGAAGATATTTAGGTGAAACATCTATCTAGATTTGAATTTCACTTTTTCCACTAGAAACTGATATGAGCAGAATATGTCTTCGATCTTATTAAGTCATATGAAAATAGTGAAAAGTTCTTTTCGTTTATTAACGTTATATTACTTTATCACTGAAATAGCATGTGGATTCTGTTCACACAATGAATGATTACCATGAAAGTTCAAGAAAGATTGTCATGTAATGTCAGCTTCAACTGTAAAGATGATTTTATATTCAAACTGTGGATTTGCTGTCAGTTTCTGGAGATACCAATGGCAGAATTCTGCATCCGAAGGTCACAGGAAAGCAGTGCTTGAACTATTTGAATATAATAGGATTAGGTAGTTTATTTGACAACATCATTCAAAAAACTTGATCACCAACGTTTAGATTTCTAGCAATGCTTCTAGTTACAGTTTCCGAATGCGGTTCTATTTCATTCTTTTTTTTTCGATTTGGGCTATTTTCTCAGATTTGTCTGTATATTTCGAATAAATTTCCGACCAGACGATGATGAGTACTGTAAATATACAGGGCGTTCCAAATTAAGTCGGCACCGTTGCTAAATACGTTATTATTGATGCTACGAATTCGGTTAAATTGGCAAATTAGTAGGATTTTTTCAGATGGGACAGCCTATATTTCATCATGCATTTCGATTCGTAAAAACGTTCTTTACAACAAAGCTCATATCACGTTTTATCTTAAAGTTGAAAATGAGCGACTTATGTGAAAGTATCTAATTATTTCACAAGTACAAAATATACTGGAGCGTATATGATGTATTAGAATCCTACTTGGTTTGCCAGAAAAATAACCTAAGACCATTCCAACACTACAGCAATCCGTTCCACGATCGTGAATTACCTAATCGGCGTTTTTTGCTGTGCTTCATCGTCGAATTAGGATCAATGGAAAAGTTTTTGAGAGGAGGGGAACTAAAAAACGTTTTTATTAGTTATCTGAATATACAGAAATTGACGTTTTAGCCTAGTTTGAGGTGATTCCAAATAATTCCATCATAAAATTTCCATTTGTACAGTCATACACAAAGTGCATATGAACGATCTCATGAAAATAATGTGTGTTAAAACTGAGCTCAGCTCATTGATTTGACACTACGAGGCACATGGTGAAATTTAAATCAGTTTCATCATAACTGAAGCTCATCTTGTAGATTTACGACAGTTTTCTTCTCAGAATCATCACAGAATCACCCCCTCCAATATTACCACGACCTCCAGTAACAACCTGAACAACATCTGGAACTCACTCAAAATGTTGAATACAATCGATATATTTACTGTTGAATATAATCTCTGAACTTGAAGAACGTCAAGTGAAAAAACAATCTTTCATCGGTACTTGAAACAGTGCGGCAGTGCGTGTTTGATAGAAAAACAATCGGAAAACGACGTCGTCGATTCGTTTGGGCGCAAGGGCCGTTGTGGCGCGTTCGAACGACGCTATATAACTGAGAGCGTCGTGAAGAGATTTCACATTACGCGTCGCGACACCGTGTCCGATCTGGTGGAAGAAGACTGCCACCTGTTAGGATGAGTAACCTGGCCGTAGTTTTCCTGGTGGCGAGTTTGACGGTGGTGGTTTCCGGCCAACCCGAAGGCGGGTTGACTGTGGCTTCTGCAGTTGGTCACTCTTTCTTTCCTCGAAGCAGGGTGAGTACATATAGAATATACGGTTGAAAATTATTTTGTTTCATTCTCCAAAACAATGGCAGAAATGAATGAATTATTTCGGGAAAAATATTAGCGAAGAAACTCATTGTTGTATTTTTGACAGCTCCTAAAAAATACAGAGTGGAATTTGAAGTGGCTTTCATACGTCAATAGATTTGGCAACTCAACAGAATGAACTTTACCAATAATGGAATTGGTACAAAAATACCATTTACCTTATGACATTCACGAAAAATCAAAAGAGGTGGAAGTTCCAAATTCAGTCAATCCATATCAGATCAAATTATTTTTAGGAATACCAGAAATTCAACTGAGCTTTTTTAACCTAATTCTCTAGACCTGAAAGTTTCACGATGTGAAAATTCATCGGCCTATTTTCATAATTTGTATTCGATTATTCAAAAAGTTACATTTTCCGACACTAAAAGAAATAATAGTTAATGGCATGAAAATATTTCATTCAATTACTCATGAAAGGAAATTCTTTTGTGGTCTTCAAGAAAAAATCTCGATTTTGTGGTGATCCATACGGGATATAAGCAAGCAGAGACTGAACGAAACTACCAATCATTTGTGGAATTGATTTTTCATGATTTGAGAAAGAGAATCGATTTCTCGAATAAATGGTCAGAATAATCAGAATTTTTAGATATGCACTTTTCCATTCTTGGCTCCTAGCGCCGTTTTTTTTCATTCTATAACTCTTCACAAGAGTTTTCGTTATATGAATTTAGATGTGACATATTTCGTTTTCCAGATATCTCTATTGAGATGTACTCAGTTGTTTTAAAAAAAATTACTTCAAGGAAAAACGATTTGCATGTTTTACTTCCTGAGTAGGTTTAGGATATTTCTTGAATGAAAATGATTCATTCGTGATTATAATTTCGTTGCCGGGATGTCTGTCGATTTCCAGTATATTATATTTTATAACAATTGTTCTTGATCCCATTCGTGAATTGATTAAAACAAAATCTAACCATTTTTTTGTAGTTTTGCAGAAATAGCGTTTTTTCCAAAATAACTCAAGAACCATCAGTTGGAGCATTTTAGGTATACTTTCGTATTTTTGGTTACTTATCATTGAAACTTTCACTTGTAACATATAACAGATGAAAAGCAACTTCCAACAAGCCATTACTTCATCTTCATCGAATCTACAGACACCATGAATCCACCATTTTTAGAATTTTTCGCACACCCCATTTTCATTACTGGTGACTTTCTGATAGAAAACTTACATTTTGGGTTATTTGCAAAAAAAATTTGGATATGTGGGATATTGATTAAAAAATGACCCTTCCACTCGGGAATGTATCGAAAATTATTGTCTCTCCTTTTTCCAACTCATTCTCAATGAAAGATTTTTCACTACGCGAGGAGGAGTTGCATCCATCTCCATGGTGCCATTAGATGAAACATTAGAGCTATTTGGCAAAAATGTAGTTGCCTGAACTATTTGGAATTTTGTACTCTTTACATTGAAAGTTGGATATGTTTCAAGTTCTTTCGAGAGAAATTTTCTTTTTATGTAATTAAATTTTCATCTGGGGGGGACATTTTTCTTGTATCTGAAAGTTTCTTACTATGCATGCTTTACACATTCTCGTGAAAAGTTCATTTTAAATTTATTTGAGTTCTTTCTTCTACCCTCAAGATGGAGAAATAGAAAGCCAAAAAAATTTTCGAAATCACTTTCAGACTGATATCCACTGATATATACGTATACGAGTCATTTTCTCTTTTCCAATTTCGTAGAATTCAATATCGATTGCTTCAGATTTACTGATGTGAGACAATTGGGAAGCAATATTGCTCATGACTTCAGCTGCTCGAGATTCCCGTAATTCTTTCAGTTCAACAACCAATATTTGTAGAAAATCTTTTTTTGAGGTTTGAAGTCATGGATTCCCAACAATTGTAAATTCAACCCAACAGGAGGAACATTCACTTCTTCCGATCATGATGCAAAACGGAATATTGCTGACACAGCAGACTTTGTATCTGGTGGCTGTTCTGTTTTTTTCTGGCTAATTGACTAAATTTAAGGTAGAGCTGGCAGCAACGCCAGTCTAATGATGTTATCTTCCGTTTTGAGGAAAATTAACAACATTCTGGACAATAAATAAGAGTTAAAGCATTTCTAAAATGCACTTCTGGAAATATAGGATTTTTATACTAGATGCAGGTATTTAATTAATTTCTTTTGACAACTTCGTGAATTGAAACCAGAGGCAGCTAAATCATCCAATATAGTTCTCAAAGAAGCGTTTATATACAATTCAGAGTCTCATCGGCAAAAACCTAAAAAGTTGCATTTTTTTCTGCCATTACATATAGTGTTTCTGATGCTTGTACTTCAGATTCAAAGTGATCACATCATGACCAAAACGGGATTTGATATTCTTGTTATTCTCACTGGAAAGAAGCTGCTGAAAAGTCCAAAGCCTAAGAAAGAAACAGCGTTTTTTTGGTCAAAATTGGCTTTATTCATAAACGTAATCAACATCAAGAGCCACACAATCATTTCAGCGCCGCTCTAACATTTCAATACCACTTTTGTAGAACGAATTATCTTTTGCCACAAAATGGGCGTCAGTTTCAGCAATAACCTCTTCATTCGAGAAATTTTTTACCGGTAAAGATTTTTTTGGTACTGCGAACAGTCGGTAGTCACTGGGAGCCAAATCTGACGAAGCGATTCAAAATGCAGTTCAGGTAGTTCTGCCATTATTTCTATTGATTTGTGCATTGACGGTGCCATATGCGGTCGTTTCTTCGCAATTTCGATCTTCAAAAGCTCCAATAACGATATATAATATTCACTTTTGATGGTATTTCCCTTCTATAGATAGTCGATGAATATTACATGTACATCCCAAGATACCGAGGCCATAACCTTTCCAGCCGATTGTTGTGCTTTTGGACGCTTTGGACGAAATTCACCAGATGCTTTCCACTCAGATGATGATCGTTTTGATTCCGGAATGGAATGATGAATCCATGTTTCATCCATTGTCACATATCGACGAAAAAATTCCGTTTTATTATGTTTAAACATGGCCAAACATTGCTCAGAATTATCAAGACGTTCTTGTTATTGGCACTCACTTTGAACAGAGCTTTCTCATAGTCAAATGCTCATACAATATGAAGCTCACACATTCTGCTGATATCTTCACAATGTCAGCTAACTCACATAACTTAATTTTTTGATCATTCATAACGATTTTGTGGATTTTCAGTACGTCCACTGCGTTCTTCATCATCGGTGATCACGGCTACGTTTGACGTCAGCAAACCAACGTTTAATTGTTATTTTACTTTTCGCTTCATTTACACTTTTCGAGCCATTGCTTCGCTTGAACTGTATTTTTTCCAATCAAGAAGCAGTATAAAGTTGAAACACGAAATTTCAACATCTGTCTTTGGAAGGTTAGTACCAACCAGCGACATCTATGTGCTAGGTCCAAGGCTTTTCATCCCATATAGTACTGACGATTTCGAGGTTTTCGATAAAGTAACTTGTAGCAGATATTGAAGTTCATCTTCATTTTATACCTAAGCAACGTTGTGTTTTCCTATGATTTGACTTCCTTGATATCCTCATCATATTTTTTGAACTCGATTACGGATAGATTTGACTTCATTTGATTTCCTTTGAGATAAGTAATTGTCGCCACAATTTCTATTCATTGATTTATTCAGCAGTTTTTACTGGATCTGAAACTCTTCCTTGCACTGTAAAGTTTGAAACCGCTAATATATTTCATCAGCCTTTCGCAATTCTTCATTTGGATCTACATTATTAGAGTCTTAGTTCAAGAGAAAATCCACCAATTTCTGATTCAAATCGTTCGAAATATATCTGTTATTTGTTGGAATATTTGATTTCTGTACCCAATAAACAATGTATTTGGTCAAAAAACATCTAAAGTGATAAATCAAATAAAAGATGATGAAGACAATGTGATCAATGATGAAAAAGAAATGACGAATTTTTCTAATAAAACATATGTTAATATAGGAAAATCATTGGCAAGGAAAAGTTTGGGAAACAATTCAAATCCAATGAGAGAAAAATCAACAAATAATTCAATTTTCCTGAGTCCAACATCAGAAGATGAAGTCACAAGAATTATATATAATCTCAAAAACCGGAAGTCGCCTGGTATAGATACTATTAAAGCGGAAACTCTCAAGGAGATGGCGAGTCAGATAGCTAGTCCTCTCACTTATATTATAAATAAATGCATTGAAACTGGACAGTTTCCTGATGAATTCAAAAAATCTGTCATATGTCTTATATTCAAAAACGGAAACCCAACGGAAGCTACCAATTATAGACCGATTTCTCTCATCACGAACTTCAGTAAGATCTTTGAGAAAATTATAAAAATCAGGTTATCCAAACCGCAAGGCATCTGAGCAAATGCAAAATGTGCTCATGCGAAATTGCATCAAATGCCTTACAGTAATCGATCCAGGCCATAGAGAGGTTACGCTTATATTGTATCGAGTCCTGCGTTACACATCTATCGATGAGCAGGTTCTCTTTACATCCAGCGACTCCTCTCTTCGATCCTCACTGCTCATATATCCGTTCGAATACTCGGTCAACTGCGATGAGTATTTGTGTGTATAATATGCTTGTAAAAACTTATAACACGAATTCAAGCATGTTGTCGGTCTGTAATTCTTAGGAATCGACAAATCTCCGCTTTTGGGGACAAGAACGGTCGGCCCCTCGATAAACCAATCCGGAATCGGCTGGTCTACGTCCTGGAGTTGAAAACTCTGGCCAGATGGCGGTGGGTACTTGGTAGTTTTTTCCACCAATAAGTGTTCAGTCCATCTGGGCCTGGAGCAGCAAAGTTCTTGGAACCAACAAGGGCCCTTCGAACGTCATCCAGGGTTATCGGGTTGCGCAATTCATTGAGCTCAGGCTGTCGAAGCTCTCTGTTGAAAGCTTCGAACTGCGCTAAGTTTAGTGTCTAAGTTGGGTGGCTGCGGATGTTCATAGATATCCTTCCAGAAGGATTCCACCTGATCGGCGGTCGGCGGATAATCCACAACACGTGGAGGCTCTCGGAATAAGCGAGGTTTCTCGCGGAACCTAAGGTTTTCCGCAATACTTCTCGCTCGCCTCACTAGTGACTTCTTAGCAGTCACTAGCATTCGTATCCTATCAAGGCAGTGCTGTTTGGTGGTCAGTAGCACGCCTTGGCTTGAAGTGTGATGGATACGTCGTAGACTGGCGGCTATTCGCCGCACTGTGGGCGTGAAAGGCCTATTGGCCGCCCTGTAATCCATCACACATTGGATACGAGACGCGTGTTGTCTCGTTGTTATTATTATTATTATTATAATGATATCAGGACAGACAATTCCACTTCCTGCTTCGATGAGTTTGTTGGGGGTTGAAATGAACACCAATGTCGCTGAAATTGCAAAAGCTGCTTCTCAAAATATTGGAATACTTTTCCGAACTTTTGATGATTTATAAAGCTCAGATCAAATCTTCTTTGGGGTATTCTTCCCATATATGGAGCTCCGCCCCCAAGCATACCTTGAAGCTGAGACACGAACATTATACTTGCAACTTTTTCTTTTTTGTTATTTCATGGAAAAAAAATTCTTGATGAATTTTCAACAATAACTATCGCTGACAATTTTCCTGGATCCGAAAGAATTCCACTTTCTTCAACTGTATGCCCAGAAAATTCTACTTCTTCACTGCAAAAAAACATTTCTTAGTTTTCAATGTTGAACCAACTGCTCGTAACCTCTCGAACGATCTTTCCGAAGTAATCAGATGGACTACCACAGTTTCAGTTCGCATCATCAAGATATAAGAGAACGTAAGATAACTTGATTTAATGAAAAAATGTATCTGTTAGGTCCAAGTTTATAGCGCCCCCTGTGTAGCAAGTGATGTCACACCATTGGAGTACCAATAATGTCTTGTTAGTTCTCTCGGATCCCACTGTACATTATTCAAATTCAGTGGATTGATATTTTAATTGAAAATGGAATTCAATTGAACAGGACACATGTTAATGAATATGAAACTTCAAGACTCGGGCGCTTTTGCATTATTATATTTTTAGATTACTTTTAGTGATGCAGTTACATGTCAAAAGCAGAAATTCAATTAGCAGAACGGTACAATTCTCGCACTGGGACTTTCTGTGGACATGAAACCTGTCACCAATACAAAGAGTGTTTAATAAACTAAATACTTGATTGAACAAAAATGTTCTCAAAATCACAATAACTCAGTAGAAATTGTTTGTAATGCATTTGAAGGGACGTATGTTTATTCAACTTTTGATGCACTGTTTGGAACCTTTCGTGTAGTAATGAATATTAGTGAAGTTCCATCCGTACACCAAAACGTTATATTTAACACCTGGACAAGTGTTTCAATCACCAAATAATCATCTTTAAGGGGAAGATGGAACTCAATCTTCGTTGTCCTTATTCATACAATAGATACCATAGATACCTCAACTAGATATATAGTAAACTATCAGATATTGGTCCACCATCGATACTCATAATACTGTTTTTGCTAACTTGTCTAACTAATCTTAATGAACTGAATTTTATGGAATGGTTTCTTATATCTTGATTCAATAGATCTCTCAGTCTGTTCATAATATGTTGCATTGCAGTCCTTAATTGAGTTTCGTAAATTCCAGACTTTTCCGAATACCAGACTTTGTCCTTTGGATTTCCTGAAAGGCTATATAGTGATTTATGACTAGTTTTGAATAGTACCTTCATACCTTGTTCCTTGAAAATTCATCCAAAATTTTTTGTGTATTGGTGGTATGGAACTGATATATATTTATCTTTCTTTTCGTCGTTTCTAAAAGCCGAGATTTCGTTCATTCTTAATCTGAACTCTTTCTTCCTTGTAATATCATCTACAGAATCATCCCAGCTTCAACCAGATAATTTCTCTAGAGAAAAATATCTGGTCCTGGGTTCGATTCCTGCCTTGACAGGATATTTTTTCGAGATAATTCATCAGGTTGAAGCTGGGATGATTCTGCAACCGTGTTAGGAATCACACGTTAAAATGTAGGACCTCGTTAGTCCTTAGCTCGCACAAGTTTCTCAACTTCTGAGAGTTGTCCTTCGTATCGGGGGGCGACATCTGATTACCGAAAAAACAGGTATTAAGACATATATTGAAACAATACTCCTCGATGAGTTAGAAAATATAGGACAACTTCCATTTATTGACGTTTTAGTAATGAGGAGTGAATGTGGAAAGCTAGAATACGATGTATTTAGGAAGGAAACAATCACTTACAGGTCGTCGCTTGGCGTTTTCCATATGAGATAGAAGTAAATGGCAGAGGTTTATGGTATAAATAAGGGCAACATTGTATGTATATTTAGTTTAATCTTCCTTTTGAAGATGATTACTTGGTGATTGAAACACGTGTCGAGGTGGTAAAAATAACGGTTTGGTGTTGGGTTAAAAATCCACTAATATTTTTATTATTATAAACAAATATGAAAAACGAACCAAGGGATTGTAATATTGAAAAAATATTAGTGATTCATCCATTATACTTTTATTCCAACTATACCGGGTGNTTGGAATCGCTCTGGTATTTTAATACTTTTTTGTTACCAGGTCCCCACTGTTATTCTCAATGAAAGCTAGAACTGGCATATAATAAATAAATAAAAAAAACAAGCACTTTTCCCAATTACAAGAGCTACAATACTGTTACGTTTTTCCCAGCGGGTTTACCATTAATTGACTACACAGAGCAATAATCAAACTTGATGGGTGAGTGAATGGCGCTTATATTTGGCAATTGAAGGCGGAATTCCGTCGAAGCCGGTAGCATTATTTTCGCAACATCTAGAATGGCAGCGAACATCGAACATTCGCTCGCTTTTAGCTACGTCACAATTGGTTTACGGCCACCAGTGGCGGCCAGCGTTCTTTTTTTAGGGCATGATTCACAACACTACTCTTTTTGATGCGTGTTTATCAAATATCATCAATTTCTTTTATATGTCTCAGCTGTAGATATTTATACTAGTCACATCAGACTTCATCAGGCTGTTGAGGGTTATCTTATTCAGTCCACGTACTATTTTTTTTACAGCCTTTGCTGTCCGATTGTAAATATTTTGATACATGGTTTATATGGCTTTCTTTACCAAATCCTAACTGTAGATATTTTAGACAGAGGCGTATTTTAATCTATTCACATAGAATCTGTGGAAAAAGATTTGAATGCATGCAAAGCATTTAAGTATATCTGGACTTCTCAAATGGATCTATCCCCACATTCTGCAAAAAATTCTTTTTTTTTTCGGATGAATATTTGCATATGGTGGTTGACAAAGTCTTTGATCCACCAGCACCTTCTACACAGAGTTGTATTATTTTCGGGATAACTACTACCACAATCCATAAGTGATCGAATGAAGGATTTTCGACAACTTTCTATTGGATTATATGAGTTGTTATACGGTGTAGCACATAAACTCACATTGAAATTATGCCAGGTATTCAAAAATGTGAAAATATACAGGACATTCTACTTGAATTAAGCAATTTGGTACTAACTTCCGGTCTTACCGGAAATGTTGGAAAAATGTCATTATATTCATTCGATGTAACATATCAAAAAACGTATATTTGACAATTTTCAGAAAATAAATCCCATTATTTGGCTAATCGTCAGTCGTCGCGCTGTACCCTGTATATGGGCCCTGAACCAACCAATGAGGAATTTGGAGAGTATTGGGCAACACACCTGAGAAAGCACATAGAAAATCTTTCTTGTACAACTGTCATTAAATGTGACATTTTTAATGGTTGTCAAGAGTATTGTACGGTGAGAGTTAATTTAATTTATATTTTATTCACTCTGTTCTTTTCTTATGTCTCATACCACCCTGTACAGGCAAGTGGTTGCATTCCAGAACACTTGAACCTCTCACGGTTCATCCCTCACGAGAGAGCGTTGATCGGTTCAATGTATATTAGTTTTAGTTTTGTCGTAAACAGCAATACTTAAACATCTGTTTGTTCTCTTTCATATTCACGCACTGTAAAAATCTTCCAATACCTGCTATCGAAGTAAATAGTTAAATGTTGAAGTGGTGTTTTATTAACAAGGTTAATGCTACAAAATTCAGTTTGATCATACAAACAAAACATGGTCCTTCGAGCCGGATTATGTACGGTGAGAGGTTCAAGTGTTCTGGAATACAACCACTTGTCTGTACAGGGTGGTACGTGATATAAGAAAAGAACAGAGTGAAGAAAATATGAATTAAATGAACTCTCACCGTACAAGTATTAAAAGATAATATTCACAAAGTAGCGTGTTGAAAATATTCTTAACACTAGTGTTAAAAGTATTTTTAATCTGATTTTTTAGACCAAATAACAATGAACAAAAAATAATTATTCAACTTTCGAAGAAGTTTTATTATGAACAATATATATAGATACAATTGAATTCAGTTACAAATGTTTTATATACATGAAACACCAGCAAGAACTTTAAATATGACTTTGAATAAAACGCGTGAGGTGTAAACAATACTGTTTATTGGTAACCAGGTGATTCGGCGTCACCTGAAACGGCTACTTCACAACAAATGCGATAACATGAAAATAGTTAACTGAAAAGAAATGTCAAAATGTGTTTTTAGGGAAATAATAATAGTATCTATTTTATTATGAAAACGGGACAGTTATACAAAAAGCGATCGATAGAACTGCTTCAGTAGAGTCGACATTCGTTCAGGATAATTAAAGGGTGTTGGTAGCAGGCAATGCAAGAAAGAAACATATGCACAATTTCAAT
Organism: Leptinotarsa decemlineata; assembly: GCF_000500325.1. Taxonomy (NCBI): domain Eukaryota; kingdom Metazoa; phylum Arthropoda; class Insecta; order Coleoptera; family Chrysomelidae; genus Leptinotarsa; species Leptinotarsa decemlineata. Next base: position 117,548 of record NW_019290425.1, read on the forward strand.
TATATATGATGAACCAATTTAATTAATATATGATGGAATTGGCCGATAGTTTTCGTGTTTCGCCATGGGCCCATGCGGCGTGTCTTCACTAACTATATTCTACATATTCAGTGCTTTATATACCTTATTTCACACTTGAAGTACCTAGAGCTTTTCCATAAAACATTAAATGGCCATCAAATCAAATCACTTTATTTCTTTGAGACAACATACAGTTGTAAAAGAAAGAGTCATGGTTACAACCGCATGGTAGTATGGTCTGGATTTAAATGAAAAAATGTAAAATAAGAAAATAACAGTACTTTAAGGATATTATAACACTACGAAAACATGTTCACAAAATAAATATGCATATACATAGTACACAGAATATTGACTTACATAAAAATACAGATTCACATTAAATAAAAGTTCAAGTTGAAATTGTTCATTTAAAAAGTATAGATATTTCTTAAACAGGTATCCTTTGAGTTTTTTTCGAAAGTACGTTCATGTTTTGAGCTTTTGATGGAGGAAGGTAAGTTGTTGAAAATCTTTGCGCCGATTCGAGCTGGAGCTTTATAGGAAATATTGCGTTACGAGAGTGGTAATCCTAAATCATCCTTACGACCTGTGTTGTATTCGTGGAAATCGTTAATTATGAGAAACAAATCCCTATTTTTGAACACAAAAATACAAACTTCAAATACGTAGAGGCCCGTAGAGGTCAGAATTTCAAATCTTTTGAAGATATCTCGACAAGAATAGTCTTTTTTCACACCAGCAATACACCTAATGCTTTTTTTTCTGTGGTATGAGGACGTTATTCGACAGTGTAGAGTCTCCCCATAGGCAAATACCATACCTCAGTAGAATTTCTACTTGTGCGTAGTGTAAGTTTATCAATTATTGCTATGTCAACAACTTTGAGATTTATGAACATATAATGGAGAGATGAAAGTTAGGAAATCAGGAGATTGCAATGTTCTTTCCAATCTAAATGTGAGTCAACGAATAGTCATAAGAATTTACAGCTGTTATTTTTAGGCAGGGGTGTGTTACTTGAAATTATATCTGCATCTACCAATTCCCTCTGATGACTATGAAATTTCACAAGGTTAGTTTTGTGCATTAAAATAAAGAGTGATTTGATTGAACCAAGAAGTCAGTTGGCATAAAGCAGTCTCACAGGTTACTTTTAGTTCTATTTGATTTTTGTTGTTCGGTATTGGCAGATGTAACATTACGAATTATATTATTTTGATGAAGTTCCAGATTCACACGTTGAGAACGACATCTAATAAATGATTCTAACCATTCCAGACAAACACCTCAAATACCATGTTATCCAACTTTGATGAAAGAATATTACTGGAGTTTTTTCTCAATACCAAACCGTTATTTTAATACCTCAACACGTGTTTCGATAACCAAGTGATCATCTTTCCTTTGACGATGATCACTTAGTGATCGAAACACGTGTCGAGGTGTTAAAATAACGGTTTGGTGTTGAGAAAAACCTCAAGTGATATTCTTTACTACACCAAAGTTCCCAAACAGTGCATCACAAGTATTAAATGGCCAGGAAAAATCCAGGTTGGTACTTGAAATGAAGGTACTTCATATTTCAAAATTAAGTATATGAAGCATTGAATACGTAGGATATAGTTAGTGAAGACACGCCCGAAGAAGTGTTTGTATGGCTAAACACGTGTCGCGTTTGTGTAAAACTGTTTAGTGAAAACCTCACAATAAAGTGTTTTTTGACAACAATAATTTTAATCATATCTTGAAAAATACGACATCTACAATGATTGTACATACTAGCACACGAGAGAATATTGTTGGAATTGAAAGGTAGTAATATGAATTTGTAAAAAATTGTTACAGTAAAACAAAGTTCGATTGTACTCACTCTGGAAATACTTATGGCTTTCTAATTAATTATCTAATACGCATTATCCATTATATGTTATCTTAACCTAACACACATTATCCATTGATGACAGTTTTGTAACTCCACCTCTCTTATATAGGCTTTCGTCAGATCTGAACAAAAATATATAGAGTGTGGTCATTGCAACAGGTGAACTTAGCTGTTAAGTTTAAACAAATTGGGTTATCATGAGAAGTGTCAACTGTTTCATCAAGAACTATGTAATTTAGAGTTTATGATTTCAAAAAACCCTAAGATAATACACCCACTCTGATATTGATTGAAATTCAATCTAGGAGGCTTTTTTCATTCAGAAATTTGTTAATGATCTAATTAAATGAAACACTATCATTTCAAGACTCAATTAAGATTATAATAGTATCATTTGGATGATTTCTCCGAAACTTTTCCTTCGCTTTACTCTATTTTCTGCTGAATTTCCACTCATTGTTTGAAAAACACGTATCTTGTGAATCAATTTACTCATTATTATTCCTCGCACACAACCACTTACAGGAACGTGGGTGTTTACAGATTATAGTATTGTTTTCTATTATTGCGTAATCAAAATTAGCCGGTATTGAATAGATTTGTTTTTGTCGAAGAGACGTTTCGAGCAATAAACGGACTCAATTTCTGTATAACTACAATGCCTACAAAAATACAACCTGAGACGTTGAAAAAATATTTCATTATTAAAAAAGTATTTTCAATATTAACATTTCAGTGTTTTCCCACTTTCGCTTTATAGTTAACAGAGCCAATCTTTCATAAAATTTCATAAGTATCAATTCAACAACAATTTTTGACAGTTTTCCTTCTTTCTCAAAGAAGTAAACACTTTGAATTTTTCCTCACCTGATATTCATTATGACGATGACATTCATTAGAGTATTTTTCTAATAATTGCCTCATTTCAACATTTTCAACAGCAATATTTCTCATTATTTGTGGCCCTTTCTTTTACTTTCCTTTCAGCCTAACTTTATACTTGGTTCATCAAATTTGGTTCTGTTGAAAGTACCAGTGCAATTAAAAATGGACTCAAACTGGTTGTAATTTGTGGAGATGAGTTCATGAAACTATGTGATATAATCATGTATTGACTGACCAGACACTTAATGAAAATTAATAACACTATCCATGATAATGATTTTCTACCGAGGAAGCTACGGGGTCAGCGAATCGAGTTGTGACACAAATTCATCACGAATTTTTTGTGGGGTTGATGTGAAAATACCCAAATTAATGGTAATTGTAAAAAAAATATCTCTCACTGTCACAATACGTTGTGGTCTATATGCTGTCGTTTGATATTTGTTGATACCAACACGGCCTCCCTGTTGTCAAGGGAAGTACAACCGTGGAACGGCCGATTTGGGATGCAATCTCCAATAGAGATGCATCATTTTTCGGGTCTTTACGTCGAGTTGATACAGCTCCTTTCGAGTCCACTTCACTACTTCAAACGAGTAGACTAAGATTCGAATGGCAAGCATATTTATTGCAGCAACTTTTTTCTTCACCCACTGTTCCGATAACCAGATCGGTTTGTGCTGATACTTGCCGCGGAGAGAGTTTTTCCGTGCTGTTACCTCTTGTGAGTGGCGTTGTTCCACCCCGAGGTAAGTATACGTCTCTCCGGCATCCAGATGGTGTAGGATGCTTCCATCTACGAGCTGCACATCCTCTCCGTAGTCCCCGCATCGTCCACTTTTGAGATGGACCATTGCACATTTGTCTACCCCGAATTTCAAACCGATAGCATGCATGTACACTTCCACCACCCTCAAGGACTGATGGAGATCCTTCTGTCCTATTATTATTTTTTTTCCAGCGTAGTGTGCGCTGGTCAGGCCCTATCCCCTGAAGCCCTGAAGCGGGAGGGCGCGCCAGCATTATCAACCAATGACCACTTTCCACACCGTGGGGTAAGTGATCATTGAATCCGAGAATCATGTGCCCTGAGTAAGCACAGTGAGCCAAAAATGACACCCTTCTGCATCTGTGCGGCTAAAATTTCTGCCTTAGTGCGGCAAGCCGGTATGAATTTAAGATTCGAGAGTTGAGAGGACATCATTCCATCAAGGACTCCAATAATCAGAACAACCATCTTGACAGAGTGATCTGGATAGAGTCTGCGGAGTTCGAAGAGAAAATCTCGATATTTTATCCACTTTTCCTTTTTTTTTCTGACGATAGTTGGCTCGCCAGGAGCTGAAAACTCCACGACGATTATTATTATTATTATTATTATTTTTACCGTAGTGTGCGCTGGTCAGGCCCTATCCCCTGAAGCCCCAGCATTATCAACCAATGCACACTCCCCACACCGTGGAGTGAGTGATCATTGGGTTCGAGAACCATGTGCCCTGAGCAAGCGCAGTGAGCCAAAAATGACAGCTTTCTGCATCTGTGCGGCTAAGATTTCTGCGGCAAGCCGGTATGAATTCAAAATTGATTCTCGCTCGCCTCACTAGTGACTTCTTAGCAGCCACTAGTATTCGTATCCTATCAAGGCAGTGCTGTTTGGTGGTCAGCAGCACGCCTTGGCTTAAAGTGTGATGGATACATCGTAGATTGGCGGCTACTCGCCGCACTGCGGGCGTGAAAGGCCTATTGGCCGCCCTGTAATCCATCACACATTGGATACGAGACGCGTGTTGTCTCGTTATTATTATTATTATTATAATGATATCAGGACAGACAATTCCACTTTGTGCTTCGATGAGTTTGTTGGGGGTTGAAATACACCAATGTCGCTGAAATTGCAAAGGCTGCCTCTCAAAATCTTGGAAAACTTTTCCGAACTTTTAACGATTTATAAAGCTCAGATCAAATCATCTTTGGAGTATTGTTCACATGTATAGAGCTCTCGCCCCCCAAGCATACCTTGAAGCTGAGACACAAACATCACTTGCAACTTCTCCTTTTTTGTTATTTAATGATGAAAAAAATTCTTGATGAATTTTCAACAATAACTATCGCTGATAACTTTTAATGACTGATGACAATCAACAAAAATATCATTTGTCCAGAATGAATTGAGAACAACGTGGTTAAAAAATGTGATGTCATTATGATCTGAAAAACTTTGACATATCCGATCGCTGTAGAATATTGTAAAAAAAACCCAACCTAACATTAAAATTTTTCGGCTCACATACAATATAAAATAATCAAGTCACTAATATGGCCTACGGGTAGTAGTTTTTATTATTTTTCAGTGCAATATTTTTCATTTATTCGATTATGTATGTGGAATCATGAAGAATGTGGAGGATTTCGATACGAAAGTGAATTGAGTTTAGGGAAGTTTTTTATTTTCGGTGAGAAGGATTGCATTATTTGGTACTCTAAGTAAATTTAAACACGAGAAACGTTGTGATTTTTCATCAACATGAAAAAATTTGTTGATATTGTTTTAGAATTCAGAAACATATTCTGATAAATAAAATTTTAACACCTTTGAAAGTAAGTGTTTGATGTGGTTTTTAAACCTTTTCTGAGGTTGGTACGTCCATTGTTCATTATTTGTCTCTCCGATGAGTATGAATGAATGAATAATCAAATCTCACAGCAACCACACCAATACTCCACCACTCATGGATCGGTGTTTGTCAGCCAGATCTTCTAGTCGACTACCTTGACGTAAGAATGAATATGTAAGTGAAATAAAGAAATATTAGTATTATCTAGATCGATGAAGGTGACGACTGAAATTCCGAATGTACCCTATTATAATGTTTGGATATGTATATCCATTGAATTTTGTAATTGAAGTACCTATGAAGAACTAGATAAACCTTCAGCAAGTAAAACAACAAAATTTACCGTAAACACTTCGAGATGGAGAATCGCTCGTAAAACTCACTTTATTTCCACTGTTATTTCTGTTGGTGATCCAAACGGTCACTATTGAATTCAACATTCAATCCCCATTTCATTAAGGATATCACATTCAAAGCTTTTCCTGAAAAGATCGACGTTACAGTCTTTTATATTAAGAAATAAAAGTTTTCTTGGAGTTTATGAAGATATAACTTATTTTCATGACAGAGGGTTTGGTCTTGCGTTTCCCAACGATTGGCTATGATTGATTGGCTATATGATTGAGAATTGGCTATGCTAATTTGAAAATGATCTACCCCCAGAGAAAATTTCTAAATCAAAGCACAAAGAAAGAACTATGTGATTCAATTGTTCTCTCACACATGAACTTCTGTGATAGCATATATGGGCCGTGTTTAGATAATAGAGATTCCGGGCGCATTCAGAAATTACAAAATTCTTGTGTAATTCACAAATAATGATAATAATAATAATACTGCAAAAGATGTTGATCAAGATATCTTGAGGGCAGAATTCAACAAACTCCTCTCAACTTACAATGGATTTATAGTTATTTACACCGATGGATGAAAAACCCAAGAAGGTACTGGATGTGCGTTCACTAGTCGAAGTTCGACTCATAGTTGGATATTACCGGCACAAACAAGTATTTTCACAGCCGAATTATACGCTATCCTACAAGCAACCAACTTTTGTCAATTCCATAATGAAATAAAATTTCTCATTTGTACGGACTAGAAAATTCATTCAATAAAGATCCACTAGTACAGACCATATTGGCATCCATAAACTGGACAAATAGGAATGGAAAACACATCAAATTTGCATGGACTCCTAGTCACCAAGGAATCTCGGGTAATTAATTAGCAGATCAGGCAGCCAAACGAGCTACCGAAATACCTGATGTTTGTAATAATATTCCTATCCGACCGAAAGACGTAAAACATTATTTTAAACAACAGATTATGAATTTATGGCAAACTAAATGGGAGGAAACAGATGCAAAATTGAAAGAGGTGAAGCCAAAAATCATACCCTAGAGGCATTCTATTCCAAAGACACGAAGAGAACAAACTGGAGAACAACAACCAATATGCCAACAATGTAGGCAGAGGCTAACAGTGAAACATATCTTGCTAAATTGTGTCCAATATGATAAGCTAGACAACGATTTGAAATACCAAATTCTATGAAGGAATGTTTGAAAGATCATAATGAAAGGCTGGACAGAATTATAAAATTTATGAAAGCTATTGGGCTATACTCAAAAATTTGAACAAGAAAGCAAATGACAAACAAACTGATAGTAGAAGGCCAATGACCTCGTAGTCGACTCCTTTAAATAACTAACAATAATAATATTCTTTATTCAGTAGAACACAGGATTACGAAAAAAAAAAAAAATGAAACCTATCAAATACGCTACAACATCTCCTATGCAAACTGAAAAGGCGAAGTGCATCTTGAGCACCTGGAGTGCACAAAGATGGTCTTCCACTCAACTTTTGGACAAACAGAACAAAAGAACGAAAGATCGCAGATAATATATTGAAACATTTATAGAAAAATCATAAAAAATGCGAAAACAACTTATTACAGCAATAGAATATCAAATGCAAATAATAAACATCAGGAAACATGGAAAATCGTTAACGAATTAAGAGGAAAAAGCAAAAAATCTTTTCTTGATAGTGAACTGAGTTCAAACAAATTAAACAGTTACCAATTCAACGAAAGTCATTTTTTGTGGAGGAAAAAATCGGTTTTTTATCGACCTTTTTTTGGGTAATTGTTACCTTCCACAAAAATATAAAAATTATAATGGAGAACTTTATACAAGTGTAGAAGGGCAAACTTTTTAGTTTACCCCGATTGTGGAAGGTAACAATTACCCAAAAAAAAGGTCGATAAAAAATCGCAGACAACTAATGAAAATCGAGTAAACCTATAGATATATGTGCTGATTCAAATAACCGCTTTCTAGATATTAGAGGATTTCATAAATTCAAACAAATGTTTTCGAAAGGAGGAGAGTTTCATATTCTTGAAATCATTTGAAATAGCATTGTAAGTGGTCGATACATTGTAGGAAAAACTTCTCTCAAACAATAATGATTTGTGGATTGGTGATGTTATAGTACCTTTCGATCTTATATTGAGATTGTGAACATCAGTGCGGAACACAATCTTTCTATAAAGGTAGGAGGGAGTTTGGGTAGTAATTATTTTATGATATAAGGTGGAGCAGTGAAGTTTTCGGCGAGATTTCATATTTAGCCACCCGGCTTCTCGTAGCTTATGACTGATGGCTGACTGACTGATGATGATGATTACGAATACCATAGATGAAGCGGAGACAATAGTTTTGGATTTTCTGGATTTTTTGCGTAGATGTTGCCGTAAGACAAGAGCTATAGACCGTATCGCAATGAGTAAAAGTAGAAAGAACTAGAGACTCGCAAAGTATTTTTTTAAGATTCAAATTCAAAGTTGCTCGAGATTCAAACAAAATTTTCAGTTTCCAGATACTTTTACGAATGCATTCCGATATATGCTTTTCGAATCGTAAGGAGTAATCTATCCAGAGCCCAATATCCTTCACCACATCATAAACCTGTACAGGAATGTTATTGATAGTAACACAAACATTTTTTTGGTGAAGAAGTCTGTCATTTCGCCTCCCGAACAGCATTACCTTAGATTTGTTTGAATTCAAATAATAACATTAACAGTTATGATAGAAACCGTAAATGCCAACAATCAAATATAAAACCAGGTACCCACTGTTATCCTCAAGGAAAGCTAGAACTGGCATATAATAAATAAAAAAAACAAGCACTTTTTCCAATTACTAGAGCTACAATACTGTTACGTTTTTCCCAGCGGGCTTACCAATAATTAACTACACTGAGCAATAATCAAACTTGATGGGGGAGCGGATGGCGCTTATATTTGGCAATTGAAGGCGCTGGAACATTCCTCGGAATTCCGTCGAAGCCGGTAGCATTATTTTCGCAACATCTAGAATCGAACATTCGTTCGCTTTTAGCTACGTTACAATTGGTTTACGGCCACCGGTGACGGCCAGCGTTATTTTTTTAGGACATGATTTACAACACTACTCTTCTTGATGAGTGTTTATCAAATATCATCAATTTCTTTCATATGTCTCAGCTGTAGATATATATACTAGTCACATCAGACTTCATCAGGCTGTTGAGGGTCATCTTATTCAGTCCACGTACTATTTTTTTACAGTTTTCGCTGTCCGATTGTGAGAATTTTGATACATGGTTTATATGGCTTTGAATCTGTGGAAAAGGATTTGAATACATGCAAAGCATTCAAGTATATCTGGACTTCACAAATGGCTCTATCCTTAGATCCTGCAAAAAATTTTTTTTTCGGACGAATATTTGCATATGGTGGTTGACAACGTTGTCTTTGATCCACCAGCACCTTCTACACAGAGTTGTATTCTTTTCGGGATAACAACTTCCATGATCCATAAGTGATCGAATGAAGGATTTTCGACAACTTTCTATTGGATTATATGAGGGTGCTGTGAAAAATAAGAAAAAATAACCATTGAAACGGATGTAAAGTATAATTTAAGTGAGGAATATTCAGGTATATTCTTGAATGAAGTTAATAAGAGTACCACTTATTGTCAAGAGCATACATAAAATTGACATTGGAGACACCGGTGGGGTGAAAAGATATAAGATCAGTGATACCAGCGAAATCAGTGATGGTAGTGAGAGAAGATTGCAGGGATCTATCAAATATGGTGGAGAGCAGATCAAGTAACTACAAAGAGATGGCGGATATAGGAAGGATATTGAAAGAACAGAAATATAAAGAATATAAAATGAAAAGAGAAGGAACAAATAAATAGGAACAAGTCCATTGAACACTTGAAGCAACAGAAAATGGGAGGAAGAAAATAAATTGAGGAAGGACAGGACGAATTTCTAAAATATTTTTCGCACTCAGACGAAGAAGCAAGTGCACCAGATGAGGAAACCATTGTATAGCGAAGCACATGTTGCGAATGAAGAATGATAGAGAAATATTATAATATGTTCGTAAAGGGAGTGGAAACATAATATAAGAAGTTTTGGTAAAGAAAACATACACATTTATCCGACCAAAAACTTGAAACACTTCAATCTTCAAATAACATTTTGTTTTAGTCTGAATATTGAGTTCATTCAATGACCCACGTTTTTAGACGATTTTTCCCGATAATTAAAAAAGTGAGTATTGAAGTGTTAATTTAAGGAGAACTGAAATATCTCCAGAGCAGTTGATTTTTTGATATTGAGAATGTTTCAAATGAGTTTGAATAATCTCGAAACTTCAAAACTATAGAGTGTTCCATTTGAAGAAACTGAGGTTTGGGCCATTTTTATATCTTCAGAATTAGTTATCGAATCCGAACATTCTGGAAATGTTACTCTCACAGAACGATAAAATGTGGTATTTTGATAGAAATATAAAAGCTTATTTACATATTCTTTCAACCTCCTGAATTTCATGGGCGTATCAGAGCCGACTAACTATTTTTTTTGAGTAAACAAATGAATAACTCACTTGGTGATCGAAACACGTGTTGAGGTGTTAAAATAACGGTTTGGTGTTGAGAAAAACCTCCAGTAATATTCTTTACTGCACCAAAGTTTCCAAACAGTGCATCATAAGTATTAAATAGCCAGGAAAAATCCAGGTTGGTACTTAAAATGAAGGTACTTTATATTTCAAAATTAGGTATATGAAGCATTGAATACGTAGGATATAGTTAGTAAAGACACGCCCGAAGAGTCATTGTATGGCTAAACACGTGTTGCGTTTGTGTAAAACTGTTTAGTGAAAATCTCACAATAAAGTGTTTTTCGACAACAATAATTTCAATCATTTCTTGAAAAATACGACATCTGACAATGATTGTACATACTAGCACACGAGACAATATTGTTGGAATTGAAACGTAGTAATATGAATTTGATGAAAAATTGTTATAGTAAAACAAAGTTCGATTGTACTCACTCTGGAAATCCTTATGACTTTCTAATCAATTATCTAATACGCATCATCCATTATCTGTTATCTTAACCTAACACACATTATCCATTGATGACAGTTTTGTAACTCCACTTTTCTTATATAGGCTTTCGTCAGATCTGAACAAAAATATATAGAGTGTGGTCATTGCAACAGGTGAACTTAGCTGTTAAGTTTAAACAAATTGGGTTATCATGAGAAGTGTCAACTGTTTCATCAAGAACTATGTAATTTAAAGTTTATGGTTTCAAAAAAACCTCTGATTAATAGCCTAAGATAATACATCCACTCTAATATTGATTGAAATTCAATCTAGGAGGCTTTTTTCATTCAGAAATTTGTTAATGATCTGATTAAATGAAACACTACCATTTCAAGTTTCAATTAAGATTATAATAGTATCATTTGGATGATTTCTCCAAAACTTTTCCTTCGTTTCACTCTATTTTCCGCTGAATTTCCACTCATTGTTTGAAAAACACGTATCTTGTGAATCAATTTACTCATTATTATTCCTCGCACACAACCACTTACAGGAACGTGGGTGTTTACAGATTATAGTATTGTTTTCTATTATTGCGTAATCAAAATTAGCCGGTATTGAATAGATTTGTTTTTGTCGAAGAGACGTTTCGAGCAATAAACGGACTCAATTTCTGTATAACTACAATGCCTACAAAAATACAACCTGAGACGTTGAAAAAATATTTCATTATTAAAAAAGTATTTTCAATATTAACATTTCAGTGTTTTCACACTTTCGCTTTATAGTTTACAAAGCCAATCTTTCATAAAATTTCATAAGTATCAATTCAACAACAATTTTTGACAGTTTTCCTTCTTTCTCAAAGAAGTAAACACTTTGAATTTTTCCTCACCTGATATTCATTATGACGATGACATTCATTATAGTATTTTACTAATAATTGCCTTANGGATTCAATATCCCCCGGAGCGTAGGGCAACACCGGTGTCTCGTCAATACCATAAGAGTGCCGTAGATGGTAATATAGCACTCTTAAGGCCGTGTTATGTCAATGGATATAGGCCGAGACCGCATATGCTGGACATGCTGATAGCAAGTGCATTAGGGTGTCGGGCGCCTCGCGGCAGGTGCCTCTACTCCAAACGAGTAGAGTATGATAGGAACGGCAAGCATATTTGTTGCAGCAACTTTGTTCTTCCCCGACAGTTCCGATGATCAGATATGTCGAAGTTTGTGCTGATACTTGCCGCGGAGAGAGTTTTTCATTGCTGTTACCTCTTGTGAGTGGCGTTGTTCCACCCCGAGGTGAGTATACGTCTCTCCGGCATCCAGATGTTGTAGGATGCTCCCATCTACGAGCTGCACATCCTCTCCGTAGTTCCCGCATCGTCCTCTTTTGAGAGGGGCCATTGCACATTTGTCTATCCCGAATTTCATATCGAAAGCATGCGTGTACTCTTCCACCACCCTCAATGACTGATGGAGATCCTTCTCTCCAGAGGCATGAAGTTTAAGATCATCCATATAGAACAGATGGGTGACTTTATGCCTCCGGTTTCCGGGGGTGCCACAGTTATACCCTCGCAATAGTGAGATGCAGAAGAGAAGGTGACTGAGGGAATCATCCTCAAATACACCCCTTCTGAAAGTGACTCACCCTGTTTGGACTCTTGCTTGACCAGATTGTTATGGTGAAGCGAGTTCGCCAAAGTGGTATCAGTTGTTCAATGCATCTCACTATGTTGTCGGGTACCGCAAGGCATCTGAGCAAATGCAAAATGTGCTCATGCGAAATTGCATCAAATGCCTTACAGTAATCGATCCAGGCCATAGAGAGGTTACGCTTATATTGTATCGAGTCCTGCGTTACACATCTATCGATGAGCAGGTTCTCTTTACATCCAGCGACTCCTCTCTTCGATCCTCACTGCTCATATATCCGTTCGAATACTCGGTCAACTGCGATGAGTATTTGTGTGTATAATATGCTTGTAAAAACTTATAACACGAATTCAAGCATGTTGTCGGTCTGTAATTCTTAGGAATCGACAAATCTCCGCTTTTGGGGACAAGAACGGTCGGCCCCTCGATAAACCAATCCGGAATCGGCTGGTCTACGTCCTGGAGTTGAAAACTCTGGCCAGATGGCGGTGGGTACTTGGTAGTTTTTTCCACCAATAAGTGTTCAGTCCATCTGGGCCTGGAGCAGCAAAGTTCTTGGAACCAACAAGGGCCCTTCGAACGTCATCCAGGGTTATCGGGTTGCGCAATTCATTGAGCTCAGGCTGTCGAAGCTCTCTGTTGAAAGCTTCGAACTGCGCTAAGTTTAGTGTCTAAGTTGGGTGGCTGCGGATGTTCATAGATATCCTTCCAGAAGGATTCCACCTGATCGGCGGTCGGCGGATAATCCACAACACGTGGAGGCTCTCGGAATAAGCGAGGTTTCTCGCGGAACCTAAGGTTTTCCGCAATACTTCTCGCTCGCCTCACTAGTGACTTCTTAGCAGTCACTAGCATTCGTATCCTATCAAGGCAGTGCTGTTTGGTGGTCAGTAGCACGCCTTGGCTTGAAGTGTGATGGATACGTCGTAGACTGGCGGCTATTCGCCGCACTGTGGGCGTGAAAGGCCTATTGGCCGCCCTGTAATCCATCACACATTGGATACGAGACGCGTGTTGTCTCGTTGTTATTATTATTATTATTATAATGATATCAGGACAGACAATTCCACTTCCTGCTTCGATGAGTTTGTTGGGGGTTGAAATGAACACCAATGTCGCTGAAATTGCAAAAGCTGCTTCTCAAAATATTGGAATACTTTTCCGAACTTTTGATGATTTATAAAGCTCAGATCAAATCTTCTTTGGGGTATTCTTCCCATATATGGAGCTCCGCCCCCAAGCATACCTTGAAGCTGAGACACGAACATTATACTTGCAACTTTTTCTTTTTTGTTATTTCATGGAAAAAAAATTCTTGATGAATTTTCAACAATAACTATCGCTGACAATTTTCCTGGATCCGAAAGAATTCCACTTTCTTCAACTGTATGCCCAGAAAATTCTACTTCTTCACTGCAAAAAAACATTTCTTAGTTTTCAATGTTGAACCAACTGCTCGTAACCTCTCGAACGATCTTTCCGAAGTAATCAGATGGACTACCACAGTTTCAGTTCGCATCATCAAGATATAAGAGAACGTAAGATAACTTGATTTAATGAAAAAATGTATCTGTTAGGTCCAAGTTTATAGCGCCCCCTGTGTAGCAAGTGATGTCACACCATTGGAGTACCAATAATGTCTTGTTAGTTCTCTCGGATCCCACTGTACATTATTCAAATTCAGTGGATTGATATTTTAATTGAAAATGGAATTCAATTGAACAGGACACATGTTAATGAATATGAAACTTCAAGACTCGGGCGCTTTTGCATTATTATATTTTTAGATTACTTTTAGTGATGCAGTTACATGTCAAAAGCAGAAATTCAATTAGCAGAACGGTATAATTCTCACATTGGGACTTTCTGTGGACATGAAACCTGTCACCATTACAAAGAGTGTTTAATAAACTAAATACTTGATTGAACAAAAATGTTCTCAAAATCACAATAACTCAGTAGAAATTGTTTGTAATGCATTTGAAGGGACGTATATTTATTCAACTTGTGATGCACTGTTTGGAACCTTTCGTGTAGTAATGGATATTAGTGAAGTTCCATCCGTACACCAAATCGTTATATTTAACGCTTGGACACGTGTTTCAATCATCAAATGATCATCTTGAATGGGAAGATTGAACTCAATCTCCGTTGTCCTTATTCATACAATAGATACCATAGATACCTCAACTAGATATATAGTAAACTATCAGATATTGGTCCACCATCGTTACTCATAATACTGTTTTTGCTAACTTGTCTAACTAATCTTAATGAACTAAAGTCTATGGAATGGGTTCTTATATCTTGATTCAATAGATCTTTTAGTCTGTTCATAATATGTTGCGTTGCAGTCTTTACATTAAATTTCGTAAATTCCAGACTTTTCCGAATTCTCGACTTTGTCCTTTGGATTTCCTGAAAGGCTCTATAGTGATTTATGACTAGTTTTGAATTCATCCAAAATACTTTGTGTATTGGTGGTATGGAACTGAAATGTATTTATCTTTCTTTTCGTCGTTTCTAGAAGCCGAGATTTCGTTCATTCTCAATCTAAACTTTTTCTTCCTTGTAATATCATCTACAGAATCATCCCAGCTTCAACCAGATGAATTCTGTCGAGAAAAATATCTGGTCGTAGGTTCGATTCCTGCCTCGAACAGAAAATTTTTTGAGATAATTCATCAGGTTGAAGCTGGGATGATTCTGCAACCGTGTTAGGAATCACACGTTAGAAGGTAAGACCTCGTTAGTCCTTAATTCGCACAAGTTTCTCAACTTCTGAGAGTTGTCGTTCGTATGGGGGCGACATCTGATTACCGGAAAAACAGGTATTAAAACAGATATTAAAACAATACTCCTCGATGAACAATTACTGACTGTGAGTTACAAAATATAGGACACCTTCCATGTATTGACCTTTTAGTAATGAAGAGTGAATGTGAAAAGCTAGAATACGATGTATTTAGGAAGGAAATAATCACTTACAGGTCGTCGCCTGACGTTTCCCATTTGAGATAGAAGTAATTAGCAGAGGTCTATGGTATAAATAAGGGCAACATTCTATGTATATTAAGTTTGATCTTTCTTTTGAAGATGATCACTTGGTGATTGAAACACGTGTCGAGGTGGAAAAAATAAGGGATTGGTGCTGGGTTAAAAATCCACTAATATTTTGATTATTATAAACAAATATGAAAAACGAACCAAGGGACTGTAATATCAATGAAATATTAGTGATTCATTCATTATCCTTTTATTCCAACTATACCGGGTGACCCGGAACCAATTTACCCCTCTGTTTCTTCGTTGTTATTTTATATGGATGTTTCAAATTTGGTACTTTTATTTGATGTTATGAATGTATAATTTACCAAGTATCAAACCAAATATGACACTTCCAGTTTGACCAGAAGCGCATCCATATTTAATATTTTGAATGGAAAGTATATATTTTTTTGAAAATTACAATTCGGTATAGAACTACCTTTCCAATAATATGACACCATCATACTTCCAATTCACAATCTGCCGATATAATTGAGACTTTATAAAAAATTACTTTTTGTATTCCTCTCGTACCGGAACATTTTAATGAAAGTATGCTATGGAAGACTGAACAATATCGTGTAACATTATTGTTAATTGAAAATTTTTGTTTCATGCAGACTAACTATTTTCACAATTTTAGTTTTTCTCCATTTTTCAATACACTCATTTCTTTTAAATGCTAAGTTGATTAAGTTGGTTAAAAACTACAATATACAGCGTGACTCACGGTCGATGGTAGGTTAGACGTTTCTGGAAAACGCAAAGCATGATTTTTCCGAAAANTAAAAAGTAGTAAAAAACTTTCATTGAAGTGGTAAAAAACATAGAAAGTTTAATTTCTCTTTTCTTCAGTAACTTTTAGTATTCATAAATTCTGCCTACAAATTGAATATTCAATGGAAAATTGAAAACAACAAATTCTGGGCTAATAGACCGTGGTCGAATGGAATCTCGCGTGGTCGAATGTTAATACTCACCTGGTGAGCATTTACATGAACACCGCGCCATCGCCCCTACGGAAAATATGCATATGATGAACATTTACAGACACTGCGACTGCGGTATCGCTCCTATCACCGTCCCTACCGCCGCTTTACCCACCGTCACCCTCACCCTCCTCTGAAAGTATAACTATATCAATAATATAATGATTATGTCTGCCGCAGTAGCAGACGAAACGTATGCTACCCTAGGTACCATGCTACCATGGCCTACTAGTCGTAATTTTGTTCCTTCTTCGATTTGATGTTATGAATGTACAATTTACCAAGCATCAAACCAAATACGACACTTCCGGTTTGACCAGAAGCGCATCCAATTTTTATTTTTCAAATGGAAAGTATGTATTTTTTTGGAAAATTACGATTCGGTAGAGAATTACCTTTCCAATGATATATAACAATCATACTTCCAATTCACAATCTGCCGATATAATTGAGATTTATAAAAAAATACTTTTTGTATTCCCCTCGTAACGGAACATTTTCATGAAAGTATGCTATGCAAGATTGAACAATATCGTGTAAGTAACAATAATTCATGGCCAAACTTTTTACACAATAAGTTTTATGCAGACTAATTATTTTTACAGTTTTAGTTTTCCTCCATTTTTCAACATCAATACACTCTTTTCTTTTAAATGCTTATTTAGGAATTTTTTAAGTTGGTTAGAAACTCCAATACATATTGAAATACAAAACATGAAAAAACCTCCATATTTTTGTTTTTTATTTATGTTTTATAAAGATAATTTCCATGGTGTACCTACATTTGTATTGAACCTTTGGACTACATGTTAGTTAGCTATGTAATTAAATTTGTTGAATTGATCTTTCGTTGTGTTTACGCCAAACTGTAGACATTTCGAATGTTGTGAATTTTTTAAGATAATCATTTTTGAAATGAACAACTGCTACCGATTTACCCAAAATTCCTGTTTAGCCTTACGTCTGTACCAGGAGAGATATCCTAACCGTCCGTAACTGAGTAGAACGGAATAATCATGATGGGGGACATGTAAGCGAAGATACGGAGATCACTGTTCTAGCAGCGTTAGAAATTGATCCAAATACATCATTAAGGCAGATCGAATATGAGGCAAAGGTGCCTAGAGAAACAGCCAGAAAATTTTTGAAAAAATACCGCTATCGTTCATTAAAATACCAAATTCATCAATATTTGTATGAAAATGATGCGCATAGAAGGATTGTGTATTGTAACTGAGTTATACGAAAAGAAGCAGAAAATCCAAATTTCCATTACAATATCGTATACCGTGATGAATCACGCTTCATGAACAAAGGTAATTTCAATAGAAATAATTAACGTTACTGAGCACAAGAAAATCCGCTTGTGTTCAGAGAAGAAAGACACCAGGAAAGATTTGGATTCAATGTTTGGCTATGAATTTTTGAAACCAGAATAGTGGGACCAATTATTTTTGATGGAGCTTCAACAGGTGAACGGTACCTATAAATTTAAATTATGGAATCCAAAATTTTATTGAAGACATTTTCTTAGCGCCACGCCGTGTTATGTTTTCCCAACGAGATGGAGCACCTTCACATAATTCGAACGTAGTCCGAGGGCATTTTACTAGAACCTTCAACGAGAATTGGATTGGAACTCATGGTCCAGTTCGTTGATCACCAAGGTCACCAGACCTCACGCCAATGATTTTTTTGTTTGGATTCACTTGAAGAATGAAGTTCATGCTAATAGAAGACCTCAAAATCGCGAGGAACTTGAAGACAGAGTAAGGACGCCATCAACGAAATAACTTCGGCATGCTCCGAAAAAATACAAAAATGCTTTCACGTTAACGGGCGACATTTTGAACAATTAGATTAATTGGGTCTGTCATAGGTGTTCACAGGTCTCGAGGGTGTTCTTGAATGCTGCGGCATCACATGACAACAAAATAAAACTACGTTTATCTGTATGTATAGACCACCAATGAGAGATTTCCAGTTGTTCTCAGACTTACTTGAAGGATGATCGACACTAATTTGTAGGGACGATGAGAAAGTTATTATAGGAGGGGATTTTAATATTAATTTTTTGAAAAGTAGCTCAAATAGGAACCAGCTAGATGATGTAATAAGCACGTAGAACATAATGTATACAATATATGAACCAACCCGAATGACAGCCTTCTCGAGCACGTGCATTGATAATTTTCTCATAACCAAAATGGCAGATTACGAGGTATATATCAAGGATTTCCATTTATCAGATCACTATGGACTAATAATTGAATTCCTCACAAAAAATACCACCAATAACTCCAATGTTCCAAGTTCTTATTAAGTTTCTCAGAGAAAAATATCGCAGATTTCAAAATACTACTGGGAAACAAGAACTGGCAGAATGTTTACAAGGAAACATGTCCTAATGAAGCATATAATAGATTTCATGAAATCCTTCAATTTTANTACCTACAAATTTTAAATGATGAAATCCAAAATTTTATTGAAAACATTTCCTCTGCGACATGTTGTGTTATGTATTTCCAACAAGATGGAGCACCTCCACATAATTTGAAAGTAGTCCGAGGGTATCTTACTAGAACCTTCAACGACAATTGGATTGGTACTCATGGTCCAGTTCTTTGGCCACCAAGGTAATCAGACCTCACCCCAATGGATTTTTTTGTTTGAGCTCACTCGAAGAATAAAGATTTTGCACACAGAATACCTCAAAATCGCGAGGAACTTGAAGACAGGGTAAGGAGAGCCATCAACGAAATTATTCCGGCTCAACTATTGAATGTTATGCGGGCATGCTCCGAATGAATGAAAAATGAATTGACGGTAACGGGCGACATTATGAGCGATTAGATTAATTGAGTCTGTCATAGGTGTTCAATTTCTTTTGAATTGAGTTGGAAAACTATACATGCTCCAAATGTCTGCTATTTTGTAGTAAAAATTATCGAAATAAAAATTTTGTTGCGTTCGATTTTGCAGTTTCAAAAATAATACCAGACCTATAGAAGAAATTCAATATCATAGCCAATTGAGATGAAGTTAAAATGTTCAATACAAATGTAGGTATAGCATAGAAATTATCTTCATAAAAAATAAATAGGAAGCAAAAATATGGACGTTTATTTCATGTCTTGTATTTCAATATGTATTTGAGTTTTAAACCAACTATGTTAGCTTTTAAAAGAAATGAGTGTATTGATGGTGAAAAATGGAGAAAAACTAAAATTTAAAAAATAGTTAGTCTGCATAACACTCATTGTGTGAAAAGTTCGGTTATGAATTAAACAATATAGTTCTTTCATGAAAATGTTTCGTTACGAGGGGAATACAAAAAGTGATTTTGAATAAAATTTCAGTTATATCGGCAGATTGTGAATTGAAAGTATGATTGTGACATATCATTGGAAAGGCAATTCTATATCAAATCGTAATTTTCCAAAAAAAAATTACATACTTTCCATTTGAAATATAAAAATTGGATGCGCTTCCGGTTAAACCGGAAGTGTCATATTTGTAAATTCATAACATCAAATCTAAGTACCGAATTTGAAACATCCATATAAAATAACAACGAAGATATAGGGGGTAAATTGGCTCCGGGTCACCTGGTATATCAAAAAATATAATTCGTGTACAAAATGAATTTTTGGCGGTAACTTATTGTGAAAGCATTTGTTTATGTGAAATTCTCTCGTAATTTACAACAAAGTTATCTCCTGCATTATTTCAAAATCAAGTACTTCAAAAATACACTATGTCTCAGAAATACATTTTGTTAAGAAATATAAATGAGTATTGAATAAATTGAAGACGTTCCAAATGCTTCAACAATAATATTGACAATCTCTCTATGAATTAAATTTTCGTCACCTCTCTCCTTGGAAGCTTTCTATTTCACCTGACCCGTCATCATGATCTGTCCATTTCTACTGAAATATTGAATCTCTTATAATAAAAAGTTACTTTTTTGAAACGTATCGTATTTCATTCATCTCTATAAACAGGATGGAACTCGAGAAATGACTTGATTCTCTCAGGTTATCACGTGTTTGAACATTCGAGAGGAAATCCAATATAATAATTGAATTGGCAAAGTAGTACTCTTCTCGTTCTTCGACACAGCTGTTATGAGTTCGAATCTGCCTTTGACCAGGATTTTTTTTGTTATAATTCTTTCTGTTGATGGTGGAATAAATCTGGTGGATTCAGATGAAGGAATAAATATTTCTTTGGAAAATTTCAAAAGAGTCATTTCTCTCTATAAACCTACGAAGTAGGTTCTTGTAAATGCTTCCCTATGCTCCCGGATAATATTACGCTAGACATTGCATTATATCCGACAAACATTTACGAAAGATATTTCACAGATGATAGTCATGCATATGCTTTTCGTTCATTCAGCAGCAGAACTACGGTGAAACCAATCGAGTAGATCACCGAGAGACCGGTTTCGGAGTATTACTTCTCATCAGTTCAGGAAAGATCCAAACTAAGCAGCTCGCGGCTCGACTGTATGTATGAGAGAAATATTTATCAACTAGTAACAGCTCCATCTCGTGAAAAAGTTCCCAAAAGCGGGGAAGAAACACCCCATAATAATGAGAATAAAAATGTTTATTTGCCCAGAATGATGAATATATGAATAACATAACAATCCCACAAAAACTACTGTATAAGAGAATTATTTTCTGGAATTTTCAGAATCTAATAACATCATTGTCTCGAATAGAAATGTTTATCCACTTATCCGTATCAAGCAAATATATACAAACGTACACATCAAATATAACCTACATCTGAATACAAACATATATACCTATTTCCATTCACATTTATTATCCTATATGCATTCAATACACCCCCTTCACTATCACCTAATTCTGCATTTTTTTTCGTCCTGTTCTCCTACCAACTTAATACATTACTTTCGAATAATTTGAAGAGATTCTCTTGTTCTTGTGATTTTTTGGCTATTGTTGTTCTGAACTGCATATCAGCTTTGTTTCTTGTATTATTTTGAAACAGTTTGATCTTCCTTTAGAAGATGATCACTTGTTGATCGAAGCACGAGCCGAGGTATTAAAATAACGGTTTAGAGTTGGGAAATAACTACAGTAATATTCTTGTATCATGATGATGATCGATAAGTTGTAACAGGTGTTTCGACTTATACTGAGAAGTGTCTATGACTGGAAGGTAACTGAAGGTCATCAGAACAATAAGTAGCATTTATTTTCAGCATCATTCATAGAAATTTTTTCAGCTTCACTTTTAGAGGTCTCAAGTGATGATTTTAAACTCCCCTCAACCCTCTATTCCGTACATGATCCTAGATTTAACGAATGGATAATACATCATTTTCATATGTTCGAAACATAAAAACGTACCCAAAAATCTCAACTTATGAAATGGGCTACAAAGGATTTGTGTTACTTTTTTACATAGATGTTCCACTCCATATGTCGATCGATAGTTAGCCCTAAATATTCAGATTAATTTGATTTTTTTTATTTAAAATTTAACTTTTTTCAATATAAGTGACGAAAAGTTCGAGAGCCCACTTTCGTAGCTAGTAGATGGCAAATGGATTGATACTCTAAGTGAAATCATAGTTCACATATACAGTGTCACCGATAAAGTCCGCATCAAATGGGAAACTTTTTTATTTATC
>NW_019290426.1:0-39669 GCF_000500325.1 Leptinotarsa decemlineata
GACACATTGGTTAAAAAAATAGTTGTACGCATTTTTGCCCACTTGGCACACGATTTGAATGATCGACAAAAACTGTCACGTTTCGAGGTTTGTTCTTCTTTGCTTTTGCGCAACAAAAACGATATTTTTTTGGATCGTATCGTCTCGTCTGATGAAAAGTGGATTTTCTACGACAACAGGACAGCGGTTGGACATCGATGAACCACCCATGCACTTCTCAAAGACGAAAACCCACAAAAACAGACCATGGTTACTTTCCTTCAATGGTGAGGTTATTACATTTGGAATGGAGGTGAAATATCTTGGCATTGTCCTTGATAAAAAAACTCACCTGGAACGCTCACTTGGAAAGCAACCAGAAGTTTTAATTTTTCAGATACTCCGATACAAATTTTAATTTATAATAGTGAGTATCCCCTCTTGTATTGGATATCACAATTTGGCCAACTTACCAGTAAGAGACAAAACCATTTTTTTATCATCTAAATGAATGAAGTGATATACAGGTCATATTGGAAATATCATACGTACTCCCATCTTCGAAATCGTACAAACTGAAAAATTAAATTCACTCCATGAAAAATTCTCAATTGCATGATGTTAATACAAAAAACTCTAATAATTCCATCTGGATATACATATAAAAAGAAATTGACAGAGAAAATCTGAATTGTAGATCATAAAATTCTCTACAAAAAATGTATCAATACTTTTTTTTCTTAGAGCCACCGTTTCTAAGATACGACGAATCAAAAAGTTGTAATCGTCATTATATGCAGACGTTTTCACGCCACCTATGAGGTAGTGTGCTTAGCGCGTTTCTTTTAACGTGGTTTCCTCGGTAGGCATATTTCACATGTCTGTTGTGATTCTGTCAAATTGAAAACTTGCATAATAAAATATATTAGGAACGGCTGGAAATTATAAAAGCGATTTTAATTAAAAAAATGTAAAAATTTATTCATCCGAGTCATAACCTTCAAATACTTCTTGTCGTTCTTCTTCTTGGTCTTCTTCTTCTTCTTGATCTTCTTCTTCTTCTTGATGTTCATCCTGGGTATAGGTAAACTGCGTCAAGAGTGATGTATCGCATGTTTCCTCGTTGGTATCAACGAAGCTCCAAGAAAAAAGTATTGATACATTTTTTGTAGAGAATTTTATGGTCTACAATTTTTATTTGAGGTCATTTCATGATAAAACTTACCGTTTTCTTGAAAATCGCGAAAAACCAATTTTTTTCGAGATTTTTGACCTTTGACCTCGAATAAATTTTTTTTCAGGCATCGCAATCATTCGGAATTTTAAAATCTTATTTTTAACTATGTTTTGAACAATTACACGCATTTGCAGCTTGTTGTGAATTTATGTACCTTCACTCTTATTTTTTAGTCTAATTTGACCGGACTACTGTGTTTTTGTAAACTTTGAGTTTGGAAATGGTCGGCAGCCCATTATAAAAACATAGTCTAGAGAAGGTATAATGACTGTTTTTTTTTGTTTGGTGGAATTCAAGTTTGGAATTTAATTTCGAAACTAAAACAAATTTTTTGTTTCTGTTTTTGAAAACGAAACTAGTCGCAAGCGAGTCCGTTTGGTGGAAATCCGCCCTTATATTATTCTAGTCAGTCACAAACAACTCCTTATTTTTAAATAATGTGTTTATTTATTTCTTCGAGTAGTTTTATGTCCTTATTCTCAATAATCCCCGTTGATCTGCCGAAAGATTTTTTTTATTTTTATGACTTGGCTGCCTTCGATTCATGTCTCTATTTCTTTGATGTGTCAAGCAATGGAAGAAAATATAACATTAACCGTGTCGATGGATCTATTTGTTTTTCTTTAAAAGGTAATTGTAGCAAGCTGCCTTGCAATTGTCTGTTAATTATGAGAATGATAATTTATTTCAATGGTCGCAATAACTTTCATCGTGCGAATCGGGAGGATTGAATTATTTCAGAGCGAAACAAAAAAAGTAATGATGCGTTTTTCAAGATTTCTTAATGATTAAGTCTCGAGCATTGCAAGAATCGTGACTATCAGAATCTTCAAACTTTCAAACAATATGAACATTTGTGGTTTTTATTAATATTTTTCCCACAAGACAGGTATGTTGCTCTACTTGGGAGAACAATATCTGTCTTTATTATCATTCGTTATTACTTGCAGCTCCAGTTACGATACGAGTAGTTATCATTCTATGAATATATTCTTCGAGAGTTTTTTGTTAATGTGGACGATATTTGATGCAAATCAACGCATTCCAAAGTGTGTTACTGCAAACTCAGAATCCCTATGATATTGTTTTAATAACTTGAATACATTACAACTGAACAACTGTCAAAACTGTTTACAAAACCATATCAGCTCCGTACTTTCTAGATACTCAATTTCATTTGTTAAGGCGATTTCGACAAAACAAAAACTTTTGTTGTCAAAATACAGAACATTTCAAAGAGTTTGTGTTGCGAGCGACTGTTTTTGTCAACAACGAAATGCCCCGTCGGTAGGCGGAGAGGTCAAGAGGATTCGGCGTTTTGTCTGTGTTTTTTGTATCCCATTATAAAATCATAGTCTGGCGAAGGTAGGGTGAACTGTTCTTGTAATGGAAAAACGATAGAAAACATTTTACAATAAAACACGCGAATAATTTTTGTCTGGTGAAATTAAAGTTTGTTTTCGAAGCTAAAACAAGTTTTTTGTTTGTGTGTTGAAGGTGGTTGACAATGTTTCGTGGTGTATTTCATCAGTTCGGACTTCTATTGTCTAATCTAATATATAAAAATGGATGTTGGTTGGTTGGTTGGTTGGTAAGTGATAAAACTTCTACATCGCTCAACCGATCGTGATGAAACTTGACATATATAAGTAATTTTTCATCGAGAAGGTTTTTAGGTTATCAAAGAATACCGAACGTTTTTAGAATTTGTTTTACCTGGACTTTTAGAAGAAATTCCAGTCATGGAAAGATTCCGTATGTGGTACATGCACGATGGTGCTCCATCACACTTTAGTGTAGTGGCACGGCAATTTTTGGATGAAAATTACCATAATCGCTGAATTGGGAGAGCAGGCCCACACCCATAGCCACCTCGCTCGCCCGAAATGAATCCCTTAAATTATTTTCTCTGGGACACCTCAAAGCGTTGGTATACAAAACTGATATTCAAAGTGAAGAGGATTTACGGAATAAAATCATCAATTCACGTGACATAATAAAAAATACGCCAGGTATTTCCGGAAGAGTGCGAAATTCAATGATACAGCGGCTAGACGGTTGTATTGAAGCCGAAAGAGGCCATTTCCAATACTTGATTTAGTGCAATTCGTTAGTCTAGATGTTAATGTTATTATGTTATTTGTTGCTATTGTTACATAATTAGTAATGAAAAATAATAATTTCCAAAAGAAACATTTAATTCTCCATATTATTCCTTGTGAGGTCCAGGGATATGCAATTAGGTCGACTGTTTTTTTTCTTAAAAACTAAGCAAGATACGAAAAAATTCAAGAGACAAAAAAATTTTATTTCAGATTGCTCAATCCAAAGAAATAATGAAAATTGCACAAAAGTCAGTGGCGTACATTTTTAAGTCGTTCAAATCCCGCTCGAGACGCCACTGGACTTGATAAATTGAATCACGTTCGGGCTAAATTAGCTCCTTGATGTTATAAATACCATTGCCAAATTACAACAAAATTAGGTAAAGGATATTTATGATATTTACGAATAACTTTTTTTAAATTTTATTCTAGCACCTTGTATCTTGAGAACGAAGGATTTGCGGACCTATGTTTATTTGAACATTTCGTCTTATAATTACCCAAAGAATCGTCTGTTAAATTCATGGTACATACTTAATTAACACCCTGTATAATTACAACATAAATATAGTTTAAAAAACTAAAAAACACGCTTTTAAATAACATCGAACTGAAAATTTAAAAATAGTTTTTTTTAAATGAGCTTAAAACAATAACGAACAAAAAATAATCCATTTTATATAGCGCTACTGACTCGATAATAATTTATCGCGAAGCAAGTGAAACAATACACATAAGTAAATGGATATCGCGATTCGGGACCTTCACGGTTGTTTCACAATTTCTTTTTCCGTTTCCTTGATCACCGTTCGAGATTCGAGGTTGTGTAGTTTTTGCAATGCGTTGGAGGAATCATAATTTGTATATCTTGAATATTTGCAATTCTTAAGAAATGATATTCGAGACAACCAATGCGATTCACACGAAAAGTGCGAATATTCGTACTTTCATAATAATATTAATAATAATATTTGCAATTCTTAAGAAATGATATTCGAGACAACCAATGCGATTCACACGAAAAGTGCGAATATTCGTACTTTAATAATAATATTAATAATAATATCGTCTTTATTCTCTTCTAATACATTTAAAGCAAATGAATCAGGAGCAGTTTATTTATTATATGAAGATAAAAGGCGAAGTTCAATTTACATGATAACAAGTCATCATTCAATTGCTCTTCCGCTTAATCTCAAAAATGTCGCCTAGTACGCAAAGTAATAAACAAAAAGAATTTTTAAATATCTTAAAACATTATGACTATTTATAGATTTGCAATAGGTAGGTAGCTCTTGGGTCATTAATAGTTTGAAGATAAGAATCGTTTGAAATTGATATTAAAATGATTGAAGTCATCTCGTTTCATGGACTCGGGAATGTCATTATAAATTGCACAGATAAATTAATAAACACCCAGTCTGTTCAAAATTATTGAAAATTCTGCTCACAGTGAAAAAGTGCACTTGTTTGTTTGGATGAAGATCATTGAAAATATCTGCTGTTTCACGCACTGTCTTATAGTTATTTTCACCAATTTCAAATACAAAANTAACTTTTGCAATTTTTTCGAGCCTCTCATGAAATTTTCCAAAAAGTTGCCAGAGGTCATTCCGAATCATAATTTTCGGTGCCCTTGGACAGAAGTTCCAAAAAAAAAGATATTGTGACCCAGACTAAGAATAATTGGCTCAAAATCGCTTAACCACGTAACGACATACAGTAATACAAAAAGACATGACATTAAAACGGGTAAAACCTCAGGAACAACTTGTTATTAAACCTAAATCAGTAAAATAGTTGAAGGTCACGGAACAAACGTATCAAGTTGATGCCTCATCTTTGCTTTATAAAAAACCATTTATGAATCATTCACTTCATAATAATAGTATTTTCATTATTTCATTTCAGTGAGACTAGAGAGTTTTTTCAGTGAATATTAACATCTCTTTCTCATGTAACGACTCGTTTGAGCCATTGTATGTAATTAATTTGAAATGCTACCTGGAAATTACGACAATAATTCATTTCAACGTCAGCTGGTTTTACCAATTCGCACATGAAAAAAATTGTTGCGGAAGCTTCGTCTAATTCGTGACGCGTTGAATATAATATACGTTCATGATTTATTTATCTTGTTATAGGTATTTCAGCTAAGAATGTGCGGAAATATAAAATAAATAGAATTAACGCAATTTTGTTTGGATGAATAACATGTCAGTATTTGCCTTCGAAACAATTATGACAATGCAGATAACACACAAATAAACAATTATTTATATTTTCTTGGAATTACTTGAAAGTAAACACTTTTAGTGTTATTCGGACGGTATTTCAATCATTTATTGATCTTTAGGCTAAGGCCACACTACAGTTTTTTCCCGCAAGCAATTAACCGTCAAACCGCAAAACCGTCCGAGACGCCTCACACTACGGTTAAAAACCGCGAAACTGGCCACGATTTTCACAGTTTGAAGATGGATTTCAAGAGAGCTGTATGTGTTGATGCTCTAATACTAAAGAGCAGAAAAAGAGCATCAAAAAGTTCTCAAATTTTGGAGGATAAACTTTCATAATCTGATTCATTTGAAACAGACTCCGATTCAGTCGACGACATAGTGAAAACACAAGGACGCTTCACGACAGTGTGCCGAATAATGACAGAACCGCCTGCGGTTGCCGCGTCAAATGTGTGCGCGCCATAAGTTCTATTAACTACACATTTTGGCGCGGTTTTTTCCAGCTAACCATCTTGTGACGCGGTTTCAAAATCAGTCGCTTCCATACTCCTTTACTCGCAAAATCAGGCGGTTAAAATCCGCGGCGGTTTAGCCATAGTGCGGCCTAGGTTAGGTTAGGCCGGCTTTGCCGAACTCTATAAACCTGTTTCGGTCCTCAGCGGGGCAGGCACAAAGTATATGCTCTGCTGTTTCATCATTTTCCAAACAGGCGTCACACACTGTCTTCCGACAGTCCGAGTCACTGATGCATATGATGATTCAAATGATAGTGACCTGTAAGAAGGCCTGTTAGACATCGTCCATACCTACTGTAGTCCAACAACTGTTTGGTATCAAGCTTCGAAGGGTGAACAAACGCCTTGGAGTGAGCCAATCCTGGAAGATTCTGCCAGAAGTCCATAAATCTTCTTGCCATCCAGTTGTTCAATGTTTGTTTGGCAAAGCCTAAAGCGATATCAATGACAGGTTCTGGTCCGACGAAGCTGCTTGTGGCACCCTCCTTTGCAAGGGAGTCAGCAGCTTCATTGCCTTCCAGGCCAGTATGGCCAGGAATACAGACCAGATACAATCTGTTAAGTCTTCCTATCGAGATGAGTCGTTTTTGGCAATTTGCTTGGTTCCTACCGTTTCTCGGTAGGAGCCAAGAGCTTCCAACGCCGCTTGACTGTCCGAGAATATTTTTATTGACTTGTGTATGAGGTTGGATTTATCCAATCTCTTCGCACACAATTCAATAGTGTAAATTTTTGCTCAAAATACAGTCACAAAGTTCCTAGGCAGGTAGATATCTCTGTCCTGGGTCTGCGACTAAAAACACCTGCACCAGAACCGGAAGTTGTTTTTGATTCCTCTGTGAACCAACAACTATCTGCTCTTAATATTTCCTTCTCCCGGAGGATCCAGTCCTCTCTACTCGGGAATAGTACTTTATAAGGCAGTTCGTAGTCGTCAGTTGGAGGCATAAAGTCAGAGATCATCTCCAGATTGCTGTGATTTCCAGTGTCAACCAACAGCCTGTTGCACTCTGCATTAAATTGATTTGTGCAATTGGCAATGTGCACAAGTCTGTATGCAGTCCATCTAGCCTCTCTCTCCAGAAGAATGTGGAGAGGAGGTAGATCTAGAAGGATCTCCATGGCCGCTGACAGTGTGGTACTGATGGTACCACTGATGGCTAGACAAGCCTGTCTCTGTAAGCCAGAGAGCTTCGCTTGGGCCGTTTTCTGTAAATCCTTCGGCCACCAAGTAATTTCACCATAAGTGATCATTGGTCTGACAATCATCACATGTACCCAATCCTTCGACATGTCCATAGAGACAGTCTGGCTTTGTGTAAAACTTTTTCCAAGTGAACGTTCTAGGCGAGTCTTTCATCAAGGACAATGCCAAGATATTTCACCTCCGTTCCAAATGCAATGACCTCACCATTGAGGAAGGCATAAGCTTTATTGTTGTTTCAGTAAAGTGTCGTGGCGATAACCACCTTATGTATTTTCAAAAAAATTATGTACTACGGTGGTGACGTTATTATTTGAAGTAGAAAGTCGATGGGAATCCAAAAAAGCAATTAATGTATTGAATATAGGTCAGTAAAAGTACCAAATAAATTGATGGCTTCAAAACAAAAAAAAAATATGGAAAATATTTTCATTCCACACGCCTTTCAACACTTTCTAGAACCGACTTTAACAATCGATATGAAAAAAATATACGTTTAAACTATGTTTTTCCGTTAACCAGCTGTCGCACTTTTACGAATGACAACCCTCAGAAGTCGAAACTTGTGAGAGCTAAGGACTAACGAGGTTTTACCTTTTAACGTGTGATTCCTAACACGGGTTGGACGATAGCTAGTGAAAATTGATCGTTGAGCCTGCGGCTTGAACCACCGACTAACACGGCGGTCGATTGAGTGAGTGAACAAAGCACCCGCGTCGAACCGACCGGCTACCGACCGACAGAATTGAAAAATATTGAATAACTTCGTCAGAACATGTCTTGAACGCTATGCCTATACTTTGTCCATCTAAGCAACAGAGTGCTCCAAAACATTATCTCGTGATCTCCCAGACAAGGCTGCTTGTACATAGTTGCACTAAGGAACGAACGATTTAGTTTTAGTAATATGCTGCTGGGTATATAATTTTTTTAGGTAGAGTATAGGGACACATTTAGCACAAATTAGCAGTTTCAGGCGTTCAAACTTAACTGACCACTCCGATACTGTAACAGTGAATTCCGCCAGCCGATTGCAGTTGAATCTGATTGGCCAGCGTAATCAATAGATACAAATGTACGTGGTGATCAAGCTTTGATCACGCATCTATCTTTGTTTGGATTACTTTATTTGTTGGATGGATATAGTTTAGAGAGATTTCAACAATAATCACAAATTCTTCTTTACAGGGTGTACCTTAAATGATGTCATTAATTTCATTTGAACGTCTTTCATCACCACCTGAAATTAATCATTTAAGATACAGCCTGTAATGCGCTAACGTGATTACGTTACCACTAAATCTCTTGCCGCAAGAGGGCACTGTGGGACGTGAGGTTAGCTCTCGTGGTTATAGATAAACTATTTAATTTCTCATCAATATTAACATGACCCAGCGCGACTACATTTTATTTGAAAAATCTACCTACGATGTCATCGAAAATCTACTGAAATCTACTGCAATGTATTTGAAGTGATGTATTTTTTGATTTGAAGTTTGAATAGCACTAACATAGTGAAAATTTGAGTTTTCGACCACTAGGTGGCGCTTGTAAAGACATTTGAATAGCATCACTGAATCTAGAAGACCTTTGCCTTCTTACGGGTGTGGCCAATGGGCGTGGTCTAATACTTGAAATAGCAAGTTGATTTCTAGTTGGTTATTTTGAACACTGGGATTATTTCAAGTATTTGATTTCAAGATTCAAAAACAAAAACGTTTCCATGTTTGAAATGAAACTTTCAATTCTTTGAAAGTCTAAAAACGAAAAGTGAAATGAGGTTATGTATTATTGTTATCTTCTTCTTCATTTATTCGGAGGTCGGAGATATTCAGAAAACGTAACAAGCAATCGGGATATGGATGTTTTATGATCTGTATCCATTTTGTGTTCTGTGTATCTGTGTGTATCTAGAAAGAATGCATGTCATTTGCTGTAGATGTTGCCACACACATTGAAAAGAAAACTCTATCGCCAAGGCATCTTATCCAAATCTACTGAAATTTACCGGTGAAAATTAATCTATTGCAATTTTTGAATTCGTGTTGAAAATCTACCGAAAAAGTAGAAATCTACCGCATGTGGTCACCCTGAACATGACTTTCAAAACATATGATCTCGACAGTGTTGTCGTTTCTCTCTCACCAGTCAGTTGCTACTTATTAAAGTTGACTTGTGATAAACACCGAATATCGATGTTATTTTTTTCTTTTTTTTTCAGTACCCGATGACAATTCTGCCACTGTACGATACAGCCCGCAAGAAAGAACCGTCGGCGACTTTCAACACGGAGAGAGAAGCATGTCTGAAATATTTCGAAAAATGGTGCGAGGAGGACCAGGTGGACTTCGTGGAAAATCTGCTGGCCAGAATGTGCCACTACCAGCACAGTCACATCAACTCGTATCTGAAACCGATGCTGCAGAGAGATTTCATTTCTTTGTTGCCAAGTAAGGGTGATTTTTCATTTTTATATTTTTTTTAAGTTTATTAAATGTATGAGGGTGATACCAGAAGTGCCCGGCCTGTTTAAAAAATATCACCGTATTAGAAAATACACAATCCAGAAAGCATATGTTTCAAGTTTGAAGACGCTGCGTTGTTCAGTATTCGTTTGGTAGCCATTAATAGCTAAAGTTTTTGGTGAATTTTTGAAAAGAGAGATAATTGGTCATTGTTATGTGGTACAATAATTTTATTCTTAGCCCAAACAATAAAAAAGTTGAACTGGATTCTACTATGAGTGAGTCTGCTTTTACGTTTACAACAGTAAAATATCGGATAGCAGAGTTTAAACGAGGCCATACGAGCTATCAAGAGGAGCATCGCAGTGGTTGACCAAATGAGGTAACGACTTCAGAAATGAATAATCGCCGACTGAAAGTACACGAGCTAGCAGACTAAGTAGACAATTTCAAAAAGTGCGGTACATCGTATATTATCTAAAAATTTGGACACGAGAAAGTTGTGTGCAAGATGGGTGCCGCGTTTGCTCACACTCGAGCAAAAACAGTGTCGTGACGATGTTCCGATTGAATTTCGAAGTTTAATAGCAACAAAGCAGAATTCATGGGTCGTTTCATAACCATGGATTAAACATGGGTCCATACCCGAGACAAAAAAAAAGTCAAGACAGTGGATCCAAAAGGGAGAACCGGCTCCAAAGAAGGCGAAGTCAGATCCATCAGCAGGATCGGTCATAGCATCGGTTTTTTGAAATGTGCGTGGGCTAATTTTCATTGACTATCTTAAAAAAGGTAAACCTATCAACGAAAAGAGTATTATGCGAACTTATTGCAACGAATTAAGAAATCAAGCAAAAACGGCTACAGTTAGCTAAGGAAAAAAGTTTTGTTTCATTTATTGACAGCATTCCTTTGCCAACACAGGACGCGGACAGGATGATTGAAAACAGACCTAGTACTAAATTTTTGGGGGTAATGATTGACACCCAAGTTGACTTGGGTGTCACACCAATAGGTGGTTCCACTTATGTTTCGCTTGCGTTTACGCAGCTATTTTTATCAAGTACTTTTTTGTTTTTTTTCATTTTGTCTTCAATCGAGGACCGCCTGCCCGGTACTGACAATGCTGTAAAATAAATTAACGGAGTCTCTCAGAGAGACCCCGTGATGATGACTGATGAAAATTTGCAGCTTTGTCAATAAGACCTAATGTTCTTTGGGCAATAAAACATACCATTATTATTATTATCAAAACAATGCACCAGCTCACAAATTATTGCAATGACCAAAATTAACGAATATTCTGTGTGTCCATTGACCCCGTTTGAATCCAAATTATTTTTTATTTATTGATAAAAGCAATATTTCAACTCCGATACCAATATATCTATAGTAATAACATTCTACACTACAAAAAACCATTTAAAAATTAGGATTATTTGAATGTGATTCACGATCCCTCATGCCATTGAAAAAAATATGTGGGTGATATTTCTGCTATGAATGTCATATCATAATTATTGTTTCCGAGTTGTAGGAGGGTAAAGTTTTTGAAGGAACGCAGTTTAGAGTTGAATAATAATAATAATGTGCAGCTCGTAGATGGAAGCATCCTACACCATCTGGATGCCGGAGAGACGTATACTTACCTGGGGGTGGAACAGCGCCACTCACAAGAGGTAACAGCAGTGAAGAACTCTCTCCGCGGCAAGTATCAGCATAAACTTTGATAGATTTGGTCATCGGAACTGTCGGGGAAGAACAAAGTTACTGCAGCAAATATGCTTGCCGTTCCAATCTTACTCCACTCGTTTGGAGTAGTGAAGTGGACTCGGGAGGAGCTGTATCAACTCTCTATAGGAGTTTGCATCCCAAATCGTCAGTTCCACGGTTGTACTTCCCCCGACAACAGAGAGGCCGTGAACTTTTGAGTTTGGAGTGTCTCCATTACAGAATTATACTGGATACAGCCTGTAAAGTCGTCAGGAGTTCGGATCCCTTCTCTGCGTGGTCCGTGACCATGAGAGAGCAAGAATTGGAGCATTTCTCTTCAGGGCAGCTGCTCGAGCAGCTGATGAACTCAGTATAGTTACCGTGTTGGAACCAGTCCATCAACAAGCTCATATTAAAGCCGCAGAGATCACTTCACTTCTGCGGAAGCACAAGGATAAGCCAATTTTTGGAGTCTTCTTCAATAACATTGAAGACCTTGGCTTATCAAAGAGCCTGACTTTCGCTTTCCCCAGGTCGAGTGGGCTGATGCCGAAAACTGAGGGGTTCATCATGGCTTGCCAGGAAGGTGTCTTCAACGCCTTAGTCTACCGCAGTCGCGTGATGGGTATAGAGATTCCTGGTGCAAGGTGCAGGACATGCCGCGAGACGCCCGAGACCCTAATGCACTTGCTATCAGCATGTCCAGCATATGCGGTCTCGGCCTATATCCATCGACATAACGCGGCCCTAAGAGTGCTATATTACCATTGACGAGACAACGGTGTTGCCCTACGCTCCGGGGGATATTGAATCCGTTGTGGGGAACGAGAAGTGCCGAATTCATTGGAACTATTCGTTCCCCACCCTCAGGCTCATACAAGCTGATGTAGTCCTTCTCGACCACCAGAGCAAGACGATATTTGTCGTGGAGTTTTCAGCTCCTGGCGAGACGAATGTCGTCAGAAAAGAGGAGGAAAAACGGATAAAATATCGAGATTTTCTTTTCGAACTCCGCAGACTCTATCCAGATCACTCTGTCAAGATGGTCGTTCTGATTATTGGAGTCCTTGGTGGAATGATGTCTTCTCCACTCTCGAATCTCAAAATCATACCGGCTTGCCGCACTAAGGCAGAAACATCAGCCGCACAGATAAAGAAGGCTGTCATTCTTGGCTCACTGCGCTTGCTCAGGGCACATGATTCTCGGGCGCAATGATCACTTACCTCACGGTGTGGGGAGTGGTCATTGGTTGATAATGCTGGCACGCCCTCTCGAATGTATCGGGGCTCGGGGGGATAGGGCCTGACCAGCGCAAACTACGGTTGAAAATAATAACAATAATAATAATGGTATTTATTGGGTGAAATTGGATATAACAATCAAAAAATGAAGTTCAAAACTGCAGTGTAAAACACTACAGGCTTGTTCTACCACTTAACCTCCACTAATTAGTATAGTTAATTTTCTGATGAAGCTAACTTGATTGGTGAAACTCGCGTCAAAAAAAAGTGTTGCAGTATAGCGTATGAGAACAGTATTTTGACTGTATTAAAAGACAGTCGAATTCTTCTTTTTCCATTTTTATTCAAAAGAAAACGTTCGTTTTCAGTTGAATATTGAAAATAGGATAAACTCTCCCAAAAAGATAGAAAGGTTTTAACTACGATCTATTATTCCCAGTGAATTTTGACAAATGACAGATCACACTGATTGATTAATCTACTTTAGAGCGGAATAATTACCGTTATGTGAAAATGAATATTGAAATGAATTCGAACTTTTGTATATTGATTTTCTGTAAAGACTTCCACTTGTTTAAACGGTAATGAATTTGTTTTAAGATGTAACGGAAATGGAAATCTTGGTAATGATATAATTTTATTGCGTAACTTTTATATGAAAATACAAGTCGCTGATGTTATATCAAGCATGGCACAATCAGAAAACTCGTTTATCGACTCCAAACTGGTTTAGAATCTGGAGAAAACCACAGTCGTGTTTTTCCCAAGTTTATAATTTACATCTCTTATCCAATATAAGAGCAGTTATTCTTATTGGAAATATCCAATGTAACTTCCGAAATTTGTCGGTGAAAGATATGGAGTACACATTGATTTTGGTTTACTACGTATATCCTGAAAAGCCTCAATATAACTTGTAGAAATCTTTATACCTTTTTTTTGTACTTTAATTCTGGATAACTTTACTCTTTGTGGAATAATTTTCACTGAAACCGTTCAAAATTCAAAACCGTGTATCAAAAACATTTGATATCGCTTTGGAATCACTTCTACTGACTTCGAATTCAGCCTGCGTTTCTTTTCTTTTTCAGAGAAAGGATTAGATCACGTGGCGGAAAATATACTCTCTTATTTGGATGCAGATAGTCTGAGAAATGCAGAGGTGGTGTGTAAAGAATGGTTCAGGGTAATTTCTGAAGGCATGATGTGGAAGAAATTAGTTGAAAGAAAAGTTAGGACAGACTCGCTTTGGCGTGGGTTAGCCGAAAGAAGAATGTGGTAAGTTTAAATTTTCCTTTTCGTGTGATTATCTTTATGTGTAAAAAGCAAAGCCGTACTTTTTTTAAAAGGAATTTATTTTGATGTATGTACAATTTTTTAAACAATAGACTGCACAAGATTCTGGGTAGATATTTTCGTTTTCTATTCGTTGTGTAATTTTACATTTTTTATAGTGTAATCATTTTCGTGGTGAACGCCTGTTTTGATTTTATGGTGTCATTTATTTCATCTCGTGTAATCTGTTTTGCATCGTGTAAATAACATGTTGGAACTGCGTCAAGCATCCCCTGAAATTTCTCCTCCATCGCGCGAAATAAACTAAAATACAAAAATGCGATATCGATTTGATCATTAATCAGACGGAACGTTTCAGCAGTACAGCTAACCGCCGAAAAAATGTAACGACTTTTCGCTGCAAAACGTTACGTTTTGTCGCACCGTGTAAACACGCCTTTAGTTGAATTATCAAGTTACAAAATCCACTTTTTATAATACTTGACATAGTATCACAAAAAGATGGTGTTCTTGTTGTTCTCAACACATTTTATATCAGTAATCAATTTGTTTTTCAAATGTTTGCTCACCAATCAAGTTTCACATAATTTATTTCAATTCCAGGATTCAATATCTCTTCAAACCTCGACCAGGAGAAAATCACCGTCCCCACGGCTTCTACCGTTCGCTCTTCCCCAAAATAATCCGCGACATAGACAGCATCGAATCAAACTGGCGCAACGGAAAGCACATCTTGCAGCGTATCAACTGCCGCTCGGAGAACAGCAAAGGAGTGTATTGCCTTCAGTACGACGATCAGAAGATCGTGTCTGGATTGAGGGATAACACTATCAAGATTTGGGACAGAAGCACACTGCAGTGCACCAAAGTGCTTACGGGGCACACCGGGAGCGTGTTGTGTTTGCAATACGACGATAAGGTGAGACAAAGTACAGTCTCTGATGGAGGCTTTTTACTTTTTGTACAGTTGAGTTATTGTTGTCGAGTTGAGTTATCATGATACCGAATGTAACTCCAATTATATAAACAACAAAGTTCTTAAAAGTGTGTTTGAGGCAATCGGTGGAGTATTATCAAATTTGGTTAACACATCACTCAGAACTGGTAAGGTACCGCAAAAACTAAAAAATAGTACAGTAATTCCTGTACCAAAAATCAATAATACTAATGAAGTCATCAACTTTCGTCCGATAAATACTTCATCCATTGAAAAAATTATTGGACAGCAGTATATGAACAATTGATTGATTACATTGAAAGTCATAAACTGATTATGATGAACCAATCCGGTTTTCGATCTAAACACCCGTGTGAAGCAGCATTACAAGTTTCAATATCCAAATGGAAACTTCCTGTTGATGATAATAAATATATAGTGGATGTGTTTCTAGACTTCAAAAGGCATTTGAGTCAATTGACGTTAATATCCTACTAAAAAAACTCAAATATTATGGAATTTTTGGTTCAGTACTTGAATTGTTTGAAAGCTACCTCTATGGTCGAACTCAACAGACTAAAATTAATGGGACATATTCAAACCTAAAAGGTGTCAATAATGGTGTACCTCAAGGTAGTGTCTTGGGCCCGCTTCTATTTGTTCTTTACATTAATGACATCAACTTCGTTGATGTCATTAATGTAATGTCAGCCTATTTGCAGATGATACTCTGATTGCAGTGAGTGAACCTGAATTACAAACAGCTATCAATAAAATTAATGATATTATCATCAGAATATCTGAATTCCTCAACATTAATAAACTCAAGCTCAATGTCAATAAAACGAAAGCAATAATAATCACAACAAAACATAAACATAATTCAATTGACAAAACATCTATAAGTATAAATATTTACAATCAAAAAATTGAAATTGTCGAGGAATTCAAATATTTGTGGTTCATCGTAGATCAAACACTGAATGTGAAAAAACATTTCAATTATATCCGCAATAAAATTGCTAAAAAACTATTTCTCTTTGGCCGTGTAAACAGTTGCTTACCGTTTCAGACTTCCATTACAGTGTTCAAATCAATCATTCAACCACATTTCGATTACAGCGCTACTCCACTATCACAACTTGATGCAAATTGTTTGTCTACATTGCAAATACTACACAAAAGAGGCATGCACCTAATTTTAATATATAATAGATATATGCCAACTACAATAATGTTGGAAATTCTGGATTGGCTTTCTGTGAAAGACCATCTGTTCTAGCTTACCATGGTATTCATCTTCAAAATATTGTCCGGTAATGCAACCTCATATTTTAACCAATGTATTGTTTTCCATCACCAAATCCATAACTACCCCACTAGGAGGAATTCTAATTTATATGTACCACGTTTGAACTTTACACAATCCATGAACTACTTATTCCATAAAGGACTATTGGACTACAATAACCTCCTGCTTGAGATAAAACAAAGTGAATCTATTATGACATTCAAAAAAGGACTTACCAGTCATTTGAAGATACAACATTCACATTAACGTTGATATAATAACATATATACCTACTATTTGTAGGTATATATCAACTGTAAGTCATTTGCTAACTTACTATGTTTGTACCGAAATCATTTTCGAAGAACATTTAATCTAAGATCAGACAAACGTCAAGTCGTGATGTTCCAGCTTCCTCTTCTTCATCGACTACTTAATTGATTGCAGGTAATAATCAGTGGTTCAAGCGATTCAACAGTACGAGTATGGAATGTCAACACTGGTGAAATGGTCAACACTCAAATACATCATTGCGAAGCCGTCCTTCATCTCAGATTCAACAACGGAATGATGGTTACTTGTTCCAAGGTAATTTTCCTACTTTCATTCCTTAGACACAAAA
This sequence comes from Leptinotarsa decemlineata, assembly GCF_000500325.1. NCBI lineage: Eukaryota > Metazoa > Arthropoda > Insecta > Coleoptera > Chrysomelidae > Leptinotarsa > Leptinotarsa decemlineata. The sequence goes on from NW_019290426.1 coordinate 16,847, forward strand.
AAATTCAGTTTTTTTGAAACTGAAACTTGGTACAATGTTTCATTTTAATTTTGAATTCATCATTGTTCAATATCATTTGTACTTTTGATCACCTTTGAAGTACATTTTTAGAACATTTTGTTTTATTGTTTTTCAAAATATTGTCTTCAGTAGTTGCACTTGGTCTGTCGAATGTTTGGAATACAAACTGAATAAATAAAAGCGTTTTCATCAGTATTCAAAGAAAAATACAAGTGTGCTATATGGCTGAATTCAGAATTTAATGCAGAATTCAAAAACCAATCGAAAATACTGGGTTATCATTTAAAAAAATTGGCGTCGGTGTCGCGACTCCCAAACGGATACCGTTTAGTGCTGGATCTCTACGTAAATAAGAGAACCCTTTGACACCAAAATTATCTGCTTTCTCGAAATAGGGATATTCTCTTTCATTTTTAGATATTTGCCCGCGGAGTGCCCAAGTGTATCAAAAATTATTATTATATATGATTATCTTGATGACAAAAGTCATAAATTACCATTAATCATTTACTTATAGGGATATTTTTGAATTAGTATTTTATTTTTGAAAAGGTACCGAAATTGAATAATTCATTTTCCTTTTTTCGTAGGATCGCTCCATAGCCGTTTGGGATATGACTTCACCGACCGAGATAACGCTGCGCAGAGTGCTCGTGGGTCACAGGGCGGCCGTGAACGTCGTGGACTTTGACGAGAAATACATAGTGTCGGCATCGGGTGATAGGACTATTAAAGTGTGGAACACTTCGACATGTGAGTTTGTGCGAACATTGAATGGACATAAACGCGGCATTGCCTGTTTGCAGTATAGGGATAGATTAGTCGTTAGCGGCAGTTCGGACAATACTATAAGGTAAGTTGATTTTCTTATCAGTATCCTCGGATAGGTAATTTCATGTAGAATGCGTGTACAAACTAATCTATTTGAAAAAAAAATCACATAAACTTGGAATGGACGAAAATCAAAGTTACATCTGAAGTACCCTGTATAGAAATGAATGATGATCAGAGTTTTGCATGTTACTTTATTATTCTCTAGTTCACTACACCAGACTCCAATTAGATATTTGAAAAAACAAGCCTTAATCACTCATCATCAACTATAAGCAAAATGAGGCTGAGTAGGAAATGAAGCGATCATTTTAATAATAGATCAATAGGACTGTTGTTCTATTTGAAAAATGTATTATTGTGTAAAAAAAAGTGTCGGTAATCTGTCACTTGCCATATCCTAGATCCTTTTTAACTGTTTTTGTGGTAAATTCGAATAATTATTGTGCATGTGTCATCATAATTATTACCATAATTAAGACAACTATGACAATAATTTGCGGGAAATATTGTATACTTGTATGTACTGGTGAAAAAAATTGTCTCTTTCAATAAGTTTTCACAAAAAATCCGCCACAACAAATTATTCAACAATTACACATTTGTCCTACCTACATCCATCCTACTATATTTGTAGATACTAAAACCTTGCTTTCATTTGCTTGTAACAGTTTTCAGTTGTGTTATCTTCTGAAATGGAACTATGTGTCTCTCAACATCTTCCACTTCACTAAAGCAGATAATTCTTCAATTTTTTAACAAAATGAAAGATTAGGTTTATGGAATATGTTATTCATGTTAAAAGTCAAGACCCGGCCAATTTCAGTTCTTTGGTAGAGTAGATTACTGTATTGACCTAGAATTCCATACAGTTCTTTGATATTTTCAAGGTAGAGTACTACTGTATTGACCTAGAATTCCATACATTTCTTTGATATTTTCAAAGTAGAGTACTGTTTTTACCTACAATTCCATACAGTTCTTTAATATGACCATGGTAGAGTACTGTTATGACCTAGAATTCCATACATTTCTTTAATATTTTCAAGGTAGAGTACTGACCTAGAATTCCATACAGCTCTATGATATTTCCATGGTAGAGTACTATATTGACCTAGAATTCCATACATTTCTTTGATGTTTTCAAGGTAGAGTACTGTTTTGACCTAGAATTCCAAACAGTTCTTTGATATTACCATGGTAGAGTACTGTATTGACCTAGAATTCCATACATTTCTTTAATATTTTCAAGGTAGAGTACTGACCTAGAATTCCATACAGCTCTTTGATATTTCCATGGTAGAGTTCTGTATTGACCTAGAATTCCATACATTTCTTTGATATTTTCAAGGTAGAGTACTGTTTTGACCTAGAATTCCATACAGTCCTTTGATATTTCCATGGTAGAGTCCTGTATTGACCTAGAATTCCATACATTTCTTTGATATTTTCAAGGTAGAGTATTGTTTTGACCTAGAATTTCATACAGTTATTTGATATTTCCATGGTAGAGTACTGTATTGACCTAGAATTCCATACATTTTTTTGATATTTTCAAGGTAGGGTATTGACCTAAAATTTCATACAGTTCTTTTTGTGTGACCTCTGGTTACACAAACTTATAAGCAGTCAACGTTCATTATCCCCTTCATAATGATATATGGTTGCTTCCAGGACATTTTTGTGAAGCATCGATTTCCGCCGATTGCCAGGCCGAGTTCATAACACTATTTTTTCCCGGTCATGATATAAAACCCCGTGACAATCATATATTTTGAACGAAAATACGGTTTACACATAATGATATTTTTTATGTCCTATAGTTCTAAATATTAATCAGTATGTTTCTTTCAGACTATGGGATATCGAATGTGCGGTCTGCCTTAGAGTACTGGAGGGCCACGAAGAACTAGTTAGGTGTATAAGATTTGATTCAAAACGTATCGTAAGTGGAGCTTACGATGGCAAAATCAAAGTATGGGATCTCTTGGCTGCCCTTGATCCCAGAGCACCAACTAGCTCTCTATGTCTCAGGACCTTGGTGGTGAGTATTGATAATTAAATTAGGAATCTAAGATATAGATGAATGTTCATTGATTTTCAGATGTATAATCATTCTGAAAGCACAAATGAGATTCTTTAATATAGTAATAATCTTTGTTATCCCTGTTACAGTTTATGTAACTGTATTGTAATACATAGGTAATTTTTTTTTATCACGGTGGCTACAAAAATCAATGGAAAAAATAGAGGTCCGTATTTAAAAAAGTAAAGTTGATGAAATTTAATGAGTGAAACGTCGGATTGCAAATTGGTTTATATCGGATTATAAAAACTATTAAACAGAATTGACAGTTTCTCTGCTTTTTTTTTAACATTCAAAATGAAGGCGATAAAGCTAAAAAGCTAGTTTTTGGCGAATATTTCAAAAACAACCACTGATATTCACGAACTGAAAAGAGATTATTCTAGTTCCTCAAAATTGGAAACATTTTTCCAATTTAACCGACCTTGTAGGTGGTTCGTGTGTTCTATTTAATTTTTTTACACTTTAAAGCTATTGATGTTTTTGTACAGCACTGTTTGGTGTTGAATCATAAATTTTTATCTAGGTGTCTCTTAGTGAAAGCTGCAGAGCGGCATAGAAAACAATTCCTTGTTCGATGGTCGATATCGAAGCTTTGCCTTGGAGCAGACAGCCGTGCGACCCTGTTTATTTTTGGATAAGCAAGGTTTGGGTTTCTGTTGGTCTCATAGATATTGTTCTTGTAAGGAGAGATGTTCATGCTTATATTTTTCTCTTATTTCTGATAAATCCATCTAGACACTGCAATTATGTTATAAAGAATTATTATGTAACTGTTTTTTTTACTTGTATCCACAGGAACATACAGGGCGGGTGTTCAGACTTCAGTTTGACGAGTTCCAAATTGTGAGCAGTTCTCACGATGACACCATCCTCATCTGGGACTTCCTGAACTCCATCCCAGAACCGAAAAGCAACTCCTCATCCAAGAGTAACGAAACTAGATCTCCGTCACGTGAGTACACCAACTCCCCCGATGAGTGAGGTATCCATTGCAACGTGCCTTACTGTTTCAGCTTTTTCAACAACCTACGAGTGAACCGTCGGAAATGATGACCGTGGTGTACAGACAAATAAATTTATATTTATTCATCATATTTAGCGAGTTCCAGCAGAGGTGATTTTTTTTTTTCTAATTGAAACTTGATTCGATTTTTCTATTGTGAGAGGTTGTACCTACATTTTCGACTGATGTATGTGGCTAACTATAAGGCGTAAATATATATATATTATTTCTTTTTTTGTGAATGTTTTGAGCAAATACAAACTTTTCATTCATTGACGGTGAACTGATATATGAATCTGAAGTAGTAGTTGTTGATCGATTTAGTCAGTTGATTCATTCAAAATTTTTGGACAACCTTAAAGCTACATTAACACTCTGGCTCAAGAGCTACAAAAGCCTGATGAATGAGCCCCGGAAAAAGATTCCTGTTGAGGAATTCCTATTCATTTTGAAAGTTCCAGCCCAATTTCAGTAGAAGTCATTGCTTAGAAGCTTCCTTCGCTTCAAAGCTTGATAGGAATGTTTTTGAAGAGTGTTTAAAATTCACATTATTCTAGAATTTCCCAGAGAACAGATGGGTTACAATAAATTTTGATTCGTTTTCCAATATTTGAATTAATATACGTATTTTATATTGAAAATAACTTTAAAGTATTATTATTAAGAGAGATATATATCGAATTTGTTTAATGAGTGGAATAATAAAAAAAAAAAGATTTATCCCACTTCTGCCACCAAATGCAAAATTTGTGTTTCGCCCCTTTGATTGATAAGTTTTGATTACTTTTGAATTGATTTTTTTCCTCATGTTGTGTGTAACAAGAAACTATGAGGACTACCTTTCTAAAAGATTAACACTGGTAAAAAAAATGTCTAAGTATATTTCAATCTAACATAATCATAGGTGTTTGGATGAAATTGATTGGTGTATTTTTGTGAATGTGAGATTCAATCACTCTGTTGTTTGTGAATAAATGAAGAGAAAGAATGACGCAATACTTACTTTTAGTAGGTGCAACTGATTCAACATGGGAAGCTGTTTCGGGGAAAATGAAATTTTGTGTTTATATTGGACTTTGTTTATTTTAAAAAAAGTTTTATGAGGGTCACAAATAGTGGATTGCGTTATTTTTTCTCCATGCTTCAATTGGCACTATGTTAGATCTTTTACAATGTAAGTTTAAGGTAACAAGAAAATATTAGCAAATTTTAGCTGAATCGACTTGTTGAAATATTATTCGATATATTTGTGAGATGCAATTTGCATGTTCCGATAAAATTTTTTGACGTTTGACCTAACCGGCTTAGGTTGGATGCAGCAAAAGGCGCGACTTAATAAAGAGTATTCTTTTTAAAAATCTGAGTTTGACAAGCAGTGATTGAAGTTGAATTATTTGTTGCTTAATTAGGTTGATAATTATTAGGATAATCTTCGAGACCAAAATCTAATATCGTAAGGCAGTATGAATTTTTGGCAAAAAAACCCAGGAACTGATAATCAGAATTTTGAACTTTCACAGAGGTAATCCCACAAAAAAAAATTTCATCTGAAAGTTGCGCTCTGCATAATCTATCAGTTGTTATTTAAGTAATTTTTCCCTTTATTGTACAGATACTAGCTGTTGCTTTTCACGAATTTGTAGACTTTTCAGTATTTTTACCTAGAAATTATATTGCAATAAATTGTGCAGCGAGAAGTTTATTAACTTCAAATTTCTCTGTTCAATTTATTGTCGTAGTTCAACGGTTTCTGCCAAATGTAGTTTATATGAAAATAAAGTGTTTCGTCTGAAGTAGATGAAATCATTTGTTATTTATCGAATGAGAATATATAATTTGAGTTTTCATGTTTTTTTTTAGTCTGATTTCATTATTTTACATATCGGCAATTGAGAAAAATTTCAGGTTTCTTGGCCGAGCTTTTTATTTTCCTTATCTAATCTCTTGAAATGATCTTTCAAGAGTGCTCTGACACAATGTTCCCTCATTAAGATTACACTGGTACTTTGCAGGATGCGCTTTTATTTCAGAAATTCTTTTAGACCAACTGTATTAGTTCTGACATTGCCACATGATGGTGCTAATAGTAAAGATTTTTTTAATTTTAGTGTGATCATTGATAAGTGATCCTATTATTGATTCGTAAAAACGAATAAGTGAAGCTATCGCAAAAAATTGCGTAAGTTGTGTTATGATTGTGAAGAAATACATGTTAATCCCCATATTCTGATAATATTAAGATGCAGTTACAGGAGTATTAACAGTATCTAGCATTGTTTTGGAAGAGCCATATTGGTAACCAGATTTGCATAAAAATTCTACATGTAATCAGTCGCCATACCAGTGTATAGGCATCTAAATGCTTATCAATCCAAACCTCAACAGAAGTTTGGGAGAGAAGTTTTGTTCTTCTTCATGATTTGCACAACTTTTATAATTGAAAATTTTGTCATCATTGTATGTTTACAAGAGTTTTTGCGGATTGGTCCTTCCACTGAGAATTTCAAGTAAGAGAATAATCAACTAGAAATTTAATTTATCTTTGAGATACTTTCCAAGGAACATTTCAAAAGAAAATAACGATACGTTTCATTCAGTCGAAACACTCAATACATTTTAGATTACTTATGAAAAGCTTTTGTGATAAAAACTTATCCTGAAAAAATATGTATGGATGTTTTTTACTATTAAGTGAGTGACTGTACTTTTTCGATTTTTGTTTTAAAGCATGAAAAGGTACTAATGATTTGTCTATACATAAAATTCAGATGATGTACATATTGTAAGTGTAGTATTTAATATATTTTTTGTTTTGCATTTACTTAGAATTATTTATATTGTGCGTAATAAACTGAATCAATTGGAACTCAATCAATTAATTTTTGTTTTCCCATTAGTGATGTTTCGGTTTGAAACATTGAGTTGAATTTATCACCTTCAGAAAAACTTTGTGTAAACTGTTGGATGAAATGTAAGTTCATAGTGAAATATTTGTTTTTTTTTTAGAGTATGCACTTTGCCAAACTTATTCAATATTGAAATTGAATTTACCTCAAACAATCTCGATAGATGTTGAAAAAATTATTCCTTTACTAAAAAGCCGGGACAAGACTTTTATGGAGAATTATAGTTCAGTTACTGTTCCATGTGGTTTTTCTGTGTTTCGATCACTGGTGACCACTTGGCGATCGAAACACGTGTCGAGGTGTTAAAAATAACGATTTGGTGTTGGGAAAAAACTCTAGTAATAATCAACAAAAGTTAACTAATATTCCCATTAATGAACTAAATAATCAAACAGATTGATGCAGGTGTATGTCTGAAACTGTTTTGTGATTTGAACCGTACATTGTACTGTTGTCATCAAAATTCCAATATTATGATATAAGGTTTCGCTCAGTTGGATAAATTATATTCAGAACCAGAATCAATTTGTGCCTTTTGAAATGACGAAAAATGGTATTTCCAAATAAAAACGATACATATATTACACTAAATACAGAATGGTCCATTGAAAAGTATGCACCTTGCTTTTCTCCTTTTTTTGTAACAACGCAAAAATGCTCGGACAGGTCAATTTTGCTTTTGAGGGGGACACATTTTAGATGTATTTTTCTACCTGTGCCTTCAACCCCCTAGCGAGGGTGAGTAACATCCCTAAAATGTTAAATGGAAAGTGGGGTCGAATGATATATCATTTGAAAGGGCAATCATGCGTGGACATAAAACATATAGTGTTATATTTTTACCACTGTAATTCATACGAAGTCATAAGCTTATTTTTAACTTGCAATGTTCATGCTAATTCTCAGATCTTTCATTTGAATTTTGAAGCAGTTATTCTCAACATATCGAACTGTTATTTTGCATACACATTCAGTTTGGAAGACAATGCTTGATTAGCTAAGATATATCATTCTACACCAATATGGTAGATCGCTCAAAATGGCGGACCAGTTTTGTATGCACTCCCATGATGTGGTTTTGCTGAGAATGTGAAAAATAACCTCATGTATCAAATGAAAGGGTAAAAGAACACGGGAAATAAAATGGCGTCACCGTGAGTACAATATGGCAGAATTCCCCAAAGATGGTGGTGGACTATGTTTTTATTCAGTTGTTTTATTTAGCTTGCCCTGTTTGTTGACACATTGATCTGATATTTGGTACACACATTTAGTTTTGATGACAATACAATTCAATGAATTCTGTATCATTGTAAATCCAAGATGGCCGCAGACACAAAATGGCAGATCACATATTGTTTCACAACTACCTCATTATGGGTGTCAAATGACAGGGTTTGACAAGAATAGTGGTACTTTTGAACAGAATGAGAAGAAGAATTGAGTAACAAAATCAGAGACTAATAACTTGAAAATAGCTCAAAAAAATTATATTAAACAGTTTTATTGAAACGAAAAGATAATGATTGTACATAATGTACTAAAAACTAAAAAATAATTCTGAAGATCCTAGGCAGCAGTCATCACACTTCTCTCCTCAGCAATCTACGGTATTGATCAGATAAAAAATAATAAAATCGTTGGGTACATATATAAATACTACGCCCAACAATCATTTTTTTAATTTATCTAATCAATACCGCAGATTGTTGAGGAGAATGGTGTGATGAGTGCTAGCTAGGACTTTCCGAATTGTTTTTTAGTTTTCAGTAAATTATCTACATCATTATTACTTTTTTTTCAATTAAACCATTTAACATAAAACATTTTTTTTTACTTATTTTATTACTATTCCAAGTGATGAATTGAAAATAACGACATTATATAGCAAATTTATTGTACTAATCAACAGAAATACATATCAGATAAAAATAGTTACGGAACTATAAAAAAACAACACATAACAAATCCATACAGCATTCATTCTCTCAGTCAGTTCTGCTTCAAGTATTGTGAATTTTCCCTAATCAAAACAGCTCCATAAACAAAAACTGGCTCATTTCAATTGGAAAAACAATGTAATATACGTTTTCAAAGGTGATAGATTTAAAGTAAACACACCTTTCAACAAAACGTAACCGATTTCATCACAAAATTTTACACTAGAATGTTTTCAACTCGAGTTCTGAAAACTTAATTTTTCTCCTCCTTTTTCTCTTTTGGTTCCTCGCTGCTCTGTTGCTCCTGACTGCTACTGCTACTGGATCCCTCCCGTTCTGCGGCCATCTAAAAAAATCGCAATTATAAATATTTTGCCTTCACTTTTAGAAGTTCATATTCAAATTATCAGCTAGACACGTCAAATCAGGAATCACCATTCCTTCAAAAATACTCACTTTCTTGTATGCCATTTCGAATAGTTTAAGTGAAGACTGCTGCAACGTTGAGGTAGCTTTACGCATCTCTTCGGGATCAACGTCGTCTTTCTTGCCCAACAGCTCTCTAACTTTGGTTATTTCTTCCTTCAATTTGTCACATTCTTCCTTGGGAAGTTGATCTTTGTACTCTTCCATTTTGGTTTCCGTATCGTGAACGATACCTGCAAAATTACATCATTCTAAATCCATCAGGTGGATAATGATAATGGAGAAGTAGAATGCCAAAACCTTTCTTTCCCGCTATTCCACACATCTCAAGAGATCTTTTTTAGAATAGATCAGTCTTTTTGGCTTTCTACTACTGTCTTTATACATTTTTTCCCAAAATATAATTTTGAGTTTTGAAAATCGTGCAACAAGGCTGTTTCAAGTTATTGTTCTCAAATTTTAGAAATCCTTTGAACTCTGAAGCTCTTCTCCACATTACCTAACTTATTTTAAATAAAAAACTATCAACAATAATTCCTACCTTCAGCTTGATTCACGGCTTCCACTCTCTCCTTCTTCACCTTATCCGCCTGTGCATACTGTTCAGCGTTCTTCACCATGTTTTCGATTTCGTCTTTGCTCAAACCTCCCGAAGATTGTATAATAATCTGCTGTTCTTTGCCAGTTCCCTTGTCTCTGGCAGATACATGTACGATTCCGTTAGCATCGATGTCGAAGGTGACCTCGATTTGAGGGACTCCTCTGGGGGCAGGGGGGATTCCCACCAAGGAGAATTGACCAAGAAGCTTGTTGTCTCCCGCCATCTCACGTTCACCTTGATGGACTTTAATTTCCACCTGGGTCTGTCCGTCAGCAGCAGTGGAGAAGACCTGACTCTTTTTCGTGGGGATAGAGATGGGCTATTTTTAATTGCATTAGGTAATTTATTGAACCGATCAAAACCCTTGAAAAACAATGAGTTCATAGTATTTTTGTTTTTTGTATATATATTCGAAAGTAGGTAATAAGATATATACCTACATTCATTAATACCAACTATATAAACTTCAAACTGTGATTAATTGCGTTGTCATCTTTATAAATTCAATAGTGGAGACCTACACAAATCTGTTTGTTCGTTAAGGGTTCTATATTTTGAGTTTTCAATTGATTTATTGAATTTCATGGCTTCCAACAAATTCATTTTCCTTTCTTTCAAAATTTCTACTGGTCTGGCCTGTATATACCGCAGAGCATTCACTGCATTCTATTCTATATATACCATTCTGTCACGTCTAGGTTTTGCATTAACTATGAACTTAGACGTGACAGAATGAAGAAATCTGGCATATATAGAATATAATGTAGTGAATGCTCTGCAGTATATACAGGCCAGACCGGTAGAAATTTCGAAGTAAGACTCCGTGAACACGTCGATGTAGACAAAAAATCTTCTATGTAAGAACATCTACAAGAAACAAACTACAAAATAAGTAAAGAAAACCTTAAAATCTTACATACATGTAGTAAAGGAAGGAAAGTGAATTTGTAAGCCATGGAAATCAATAAATCAATTAAAAACTCAAAATATAGAACCCTTAACGAACAAACAGATTTATATAGGTCTCCACTATTGAATTTATAAAGATGACAACGCAATTAATCACAGTTTGAAGTTTATGTAAAGACGTGTAAACACTCCTCCAAGGGTCTCAATTCCAAGTGATAAGGGAGTAACATCCAGAAGTAAGACGTCAGTAACATCTCCAGCCAAAACACCTCCCTGAACTGCAGCTCCCACAGCTACAGCCTCATCAGGATTCACTGCCCTACTGGGCTGTTTGCCGAAAATATCCTGGACTGTGCTCTGAACCTTTGGCATCCTAGACATACCACCCACCAACAAAATTTCTCCAACATCAGACTTAGCTACTTCGGCATCCTTCAAAGCCTTCTGGCAAGGCTGGATGGTCCTTTTAATGAGATCCCCAACTAGACTTTCGAATTTTGAGCGAGAGAGTTTGAGATTCATGTGTTTTGGTCCTGATGCATCCATAGTGAGGTATGGAAGGTTGATGTCAGTTTGAAGCGAAGAAGACAGTTCGATCTTTGCCTTCTCAGCAGCTTCCTTGAGTCGCTGCATCGCCATTGGGTCTTTAGTGATGTCTATACCTTGTTCCTTTTTGAATTCTGATACGAGATAGTTGACAAGAACATTGTCAAAGTCCTCACCACCAAGGAAGGTGTCTCCGTTGGTGGATTTTACTTCAAATACACCCTTTTGAATTTCCAGGATGGATATATCAAAGGTTCCACCACCCAAGTCATATACCGCAATTCTGAAAGGTTAAAACAATATTGACCATCTACTAATGAGGTTTACTAAACAGTTAGTTAAAATTTTGTGATGACTTACACTTTATCTTCTGTTTTATCCATTCCATATGCCAGAGCAGCAGCCGTAGGTTCATTAATTACTCTCAAAACATTAAGCCCAGAAATTTGTCCTGCATCTTTAGTGGCTTGTCTCTGAGAATCATTGAAGTAGGCGGGAACAGTAACGACTGCATTTTTAACTTTGGTATTCAGATACGCTTCTGCTGTCTCTTTCATTTTCACTAGGACAAAGGCTCCAATTTGACTTGGGGAGTACATTTTTCCATCACTGCCTTGTACCCAAGCGTCCCCGTTTGATGCTCTTACAATTTTGTATGAAACGGTTTTCCTAGCAAAAGCCATAAGACATCATTTTTTAAAAGTTGTTTAAAAGTGAAAATTACTTTCAAGTTTTAACTTAATAATAGTTACTTTCTGTAAAATAATGATAATTGAGTATGTTCAAAGTATTATAAGTTGAAAAATTAAATATCACTGTACAGTAGAAAGTATTTTCAATCATAGAATGACTTTCAATAACACGTGACCAAATTTTTATAACCATATTTGGAATTTGTAGAAAACCACATTTAATATGACACTACTTGAAAACAAAAAAAAATTGAAACCAATTATTGTCATAACTAAAATGTTTCATGTTGCGGAGTCTTATTTTACAACAATGGTGACATTTCCAAAAAATTGACCAAAAATCACACAATCACAATGAGTCCACTTTTGTAATTTTTGTAAAAAAAAAAATGGATAATGGAACCAATTTTTTTTAAATTATTTTTCATCTCAGCTGAATCATGAATTGACAGCAGTCAAAATTTTCAAATAAAACTATTAGTAAAAAGTTCCACATGACGCAGACTTTACGGGTCACTCTATATGTGGTAATGTTTTTAAACATATTTGACCAAAATTTAGTATTGCCATAATTCAAACGGTAGATATACCGTTTTTTATGAGAGTTTTTATCTTTAAAGCTGCTAACAAACCATGTTTCAGTCAACATTAAAAATTGATACTTACATGTCTTTCTTGACTTCATCATCTTCAAATCGTCTGCCAATCAAACGTTTTGTGGCATAAAATGTATTTGCGGAGTTTGTAACAGCTTGTCTTTTTGCAGGCATTCCAACTAAACGTTCCCCGTCTTTAGTAAATGCTACAACCGAAGGAGTTGTTCGAGAACCTTCGGCATTTTCAATTACTTTGGCTTGCTTTCCTTCCATGACGGCAACACACGAATTTGTTGTGCCCAAGTCGATTCCAATAACAGCCCCTTTGACACCCTCTGATCTGAAAGGCAAAATACTTGTTAGCGAACATTCATTTTCAACAGGAAAAACTTACTTGTTTCGTAAATGTACATCGTGTTTTGGGCCTAGGGCACATAAAGATGATGTCTACAAAAAATTAGATGGTTAAAGTATATTCCTTGATGTCATATCTTCAATAGTTGTGCAATCCAGATTAACCTTACTTAAATAATTTTCACACATGACCTTGAGCACTACGTTTTAATGAAAAATATAATAAAAAAAAAACCTTTTTTTATATAAATTTGCAGTTATTACATAACACTAGTACAGAAAAAGGTCAAATCCACCAAAAATTGAAGAATATTTCATTACACTCACCTTGTTCAATAAATGGCTGAAATTTCGATTTCCTACTTTGTCAAAATGTACTTTTGAGCAATCGAGGGCTTTCCTACTCAGGGCACGTGCGGCGGATAGCATTTTATAATATTTTTTATACTTCGTAATACAACTTTTGAAAAATTAACAGGAAGCTCGTACTTTTCACGTGTGGAATATTTCACAAAATGGAAACCGGCCTCTTTCAATAAAGGTGACGATGTTGCCACTTCCGTAAGCTCACACTGAATCTGTTGTTTGTCAAAATTTTTTGACATTTTATTCATTTTTTGAAAAGTTGTTTTTTCGTTATTCACCACCCTACATAAAAAAAGTCCGAAGAAAGACCGCACCCTTTGGAAACAACGACTGTTCATTTGGAACAATATTATTATACTATTATACTATTTTACATAAAAAAATCGTTACTCTTGTGTTGAAAATAACGTGTTTGAAAAAATTGTAATATAATTATGAGTATTTATCAACAGCTTCCGTGAGCAATGTGATTATGAAATGCAATCCATATTTACAGAAACACTAAAAATATATTCTTACGTTATATCTATTATATCAATGAAAAATTACTATTCAATTTTTCTACCTAAGTACTTTCTGAACTAAAATAAAAAAAGTGCTGCAACCAGGATTTGAAGCTCTCACTATACAATATATCATTAAGCTATCAACGTCTTTTGCTGAACTTTGTGCATATTTTGAATAAATATTTCAAATACAGATATTTAAGGCAAGTAAAGTTTATGCAGCAATGTTTTATAACCCATTCATCGGTGAATTCACTCATTGGTCCATTTGAAACATATTTGTTTATGATTACTTGATTAAAAATGCTCAATGAGTATCGCTGAATAAATTAACTTGACTGATTTTACATTCGTTGATTAATCATTTCATCATTTCAATACCTGAAGAAATCACTGCTCGAAACATTAGATACTAACAGTATTAGTGAATATATTCACTTGCATTTGTTGATTGTGCGATTAGCCAAATTTTAGAAACTAAAGTCAAAATTTCAAGAAGTCAAAATTGAGAAATTCAAGTCTAAATTTCGAGATTGACGTTGAGTTGAGAGTTTGAAGTCGAAATTTGACATTTGAATTTATAAACAAATGGTTGAAAAAATACTTGTAGACGGTAGAGGTGGAGTGACGATAAAGAGGATTCTTGTATTGTACTTTTTTTGTTTATTAAAGGAACATGTGGACACTGTGAAATAAATCCAGGGTTATGCATGGGCGTAGCGAGGTACGGGCAGAGAGGGGCGAAATTTTGACTTTTGAAGTCGAAGTTTTCAAGAAACAATAATAAAAATATATGACCATTCTGAGCTTCCGTAATTTGTTTATTTTCATCTCCATTAGTTAGTAATCTGATGTGATGAATTGATCTACTATTAAAGATTTTAAGGTTTTGAAAAGTCGCCAATGCTTCGATCATGAAGATAGTTGAGCAGAAATAAATCATAGAAAAACGACAAAGAGGATTGCTGTCGTAACTGGGGCGATGAGGAGCTTTGTAGCTCGAAGAGAAACGTAGAATTTAGTGATTTCACAAATTATGTGAATATTCAAACTTGACAAAGGCAAGAAAATAAGTAATATTTTCTCCATTGAAAACATTCTTTGATTTTTCTATGAGATAGTATTTTTTTGGTCGATACTTGATGAAAATTTATGATAACGTATTTTAATACTATCTGTACTGTGAGATTTTCAGCAAACAGTTATCTCTCTTTCTCTATGTTTCTGGCTTTTACTTCCATTTAGGAGTATAGCTAACAATTTATGAAATCGAATATAACATCCGTTTCATTATACAATAGCTGAAAAATCTAATTTTATAGTGAAACACGTGTTATGTTTTGTGAACTGTTTAGTGAAAATCTCACAATGAAACGTTATTCAAATACAATTTAATGATTCTGATCAATCAATCAATCAATATTTATTTCCATTTTACGACATGGCTTACATATTTTGGAATTGTCAATTGGTGGGTAAAGTAGTACATTAAAATAAAATAATAATATACATAAAAAAAGATAAAATATACCAACATTAAAATTCAAATTGCATATAATTGATCACAGAGTATGAATTTTTAAAAAGTCACATATACTATAAAAAACTCTCTTAATCTCAATTGATGAGATTAATTTACCACTACAGAAATTAATTGAAAAAATGTTTCAACTTTTTATTATATAAAAATGAGTATAATTGGACGCCAATAATGTGAGTACACGAGAAAATATTGCAAGCTCACCAGTTATTCAGGTAATTACCAGTCTATTATGGTAATTTTTCTTGAATATTTTTTACTTGAATCCTAAAATTGAAATATGTTGGATTTCTTTTTCTTGAAACATCTTTTAGTTTTTTTTTAATTATATTAAACAACAAACGACATAATATTATAATCTTATCCTTATCGTCCCGAGTGACTACCTACTAATGTATATAGCAATTTGACAGATCCACTATGTTATGAAGAGGCATGAGCCTAGAGCAAGACCCCCCTTATACGAACTAATTAACCAAATACTAACAAAACCAAAAATGAATAAACGTCTTCGAACTTGACTTCGTCGTGAGACACATTTGTAAAACAGTAAAACTAGTTTCACCAATGCGCCTAGGTAGAAAGTGAACATTGAAAGAGAGAAAGAGAGTGTTACCAATGAACAACGCTTTTAGTTCCGTGGTTCCGAGTATATTTTTTCTGGAATATACTTCTGGCGGAAAATTTAAAAGTTTGTCGAGTAATAAATTCTTTAAGTTATAAGAGTTATCGAAAATAATCATTTGACTCATCCAAAGGCCAAAGGTTGGTGCTATTTGTACTCTGACCATTTGCTGTAATTCTTTTCATATATTTGCGATTGAAAATTGATAGTACGCATTATAGTATATAATAACCTAGCAATTTCTTAAATTAGCTGATACTTGTTGACATTTATATCTTTCACAACTATCGTGCTCCAGTTTTGTTAGTAACGTGGAGAAAACGAAATCGTAAATATTTCCAAGGAATAGAATATAAATATTTCAGTGAAAGTGTGATATACTATAAGATATTTTGCAATATGTCTCAAAAGAAAATTGGTGGCTCCAGTTCCAGTTCTGCATGGAACAAAATATACAGTGAAATCAAAAACAAACATGATGAAGCCTTCAGCACCATTGATCAAGCTATATCTCTAGAAGAACGGGAAGAACCTCTCGAGGTAATTTTGTATTAGAAAAAAGCTAGTTCAATCATGTAATGATTGTTTTTCAGGCTATAGAAAAGTATAAAAAAGGTATAAATCTTATAGATGAAGCCCTGCGTATACAGGTGCAGTGTCCTGATAATCCCGATATAACTTGGGAGAAAGCATGCGTTATGATTCAAAAAATAAAAAAAGCCAGGGCAGAAGTTTTAACGAGGATCAACTCGATACAGGCTTCTGCTGAAACATCTTCTACACCTCCTGAAGAATCACCACCATCTTACGAAGAAGTCGTTTCATCCTCTGAAGATGAGGCTCCCAAAACATATCAGGATTTAGCAACAGCGCTCAGAGAACTGAGCATCGATCCCAATCAAAATATGCAGGAGGAAGTGATTTATACTCATGACAATATCAGAGTGTATTTCATCTCACCAAACGGTGAAGTTACTTCAACCCGAAATCCTGAAGTTATGAAGATTTCTTTAGTAGAAGGTATTGTTTATTTGTATCTAGTGAACAAAGTTCAGTTTGCTTTTTATAGGTACAGAACCAAACGCTCCAAAGGCTGTGCTACAAATAGGAACTTGGGTTTATCCTTTAGTTCCTGGAGTGTCTCCTTGCTATCGTACTGATTATGGTGCTTTTATTTTACCAGATTTGAATGCCACAATACCAGGTGAGTACAAAAACTTAACTGAAGGTATAAACAAATTTTAGTGTAATAAATCAATAAATATACGAACTACACATCATTGTTAAGAGTTTATTTTGAAATTAATTGCTTTCTTCCTTTATTTGGAATATTTTCACATATTTCTGTAACCAAGCATCTCAATGAATTGAATTGACAAAATTATTCTATCTGCGGAACCCCGGCACCATCAATACTGATTATTAGAGACAATAACATCATACTGTAGAATTGACCTGACCTAAAACTTCATGAGAAAAGTGTATGAGTAGTTTCCAATGAACATTTTTAGGCTCTTCTGTTGGGATACTGTTGCCTAGTGATGCTGATAAAGAGGTTTTCGATTTATTGGAGAGTATCTTGCATGGTATCATAAGTTCACCAACTGGCGAAGCAATTGAAGATTGGAGGAAAAGAAGGCAAACTGTATCAACAGATTACAGCACCAGGATATCAACAAAACTTGTTGACGGTGAGTTTTATTGAATCTTTGAATACTATTGAAAGCAATATTATGAAATATGATATCTAAAGTGTTCCAAAAATACTTCAAGCATCATCAGTTGTTTGAAACGCTTGAGTTCAACATTATGCCCTCCTTCGATAAATAATAACCACTGTAAAAAATAATAAGTATTTCCAAAATGATCATGAAGTGACCTCTGAAGATTAAGATTTGACTTCTATTTACATGCTTTCTCTTAGGTGCTTGGTTCGTCTCTCAAGGTCTTATCAGAGGGGCCCAGAAGGCGGGTGACTTTATGAATAGAACAACACCAAAAGTTATTAACAACCTGCAGAGCGCAGAAAGACCTGCAAATATACCACCATCATTATCCAGGGGTATGGAGATTGCTCAAACTGCTACAGGAAAAGCAGCTCAGATTACAGAATTTGTCGGTGAGAATAATAATAAATTATGATACCAGATAGGTATTATGCTTTTTCCACCTAATTATAATAATAACTATTGTTTCTAGCGGAGAAAGTCGGTTGTGCTACTGTGCGTTTAGGGCAATTTTTGGCCCCTCACATCCAGAAGCAAGGAACGAGACTTCTATCTAGCGGGTTTCACATGTCCGAACAGGAAGCATCTGACAAAATGAAAGGAGCACTAACAGTTGCTGCAGGAGCAGTTGAAGGCTTCTCTACAATCTACAGGGGTTTGGAGACATCTGCCTGCATCTTGGGGACTAACCTCAAGGAGAACACAGTCAAGATTGTGGAACACAGGTATGTTTCATAATAAACTGTCCAGCCTTTTTTATGGAAGTTCTGCAGATACTCACTTGAAGAAATTGGAAGTAATAAAAAATAAATGTCTGAGAATATGTCTGGGGTATCTCCCGTCAACGCCAATATCAGTTATGGAAGCCGAAGCTAAGGAACCTCCATTAGACTTAAGAAGACAACTGCTCAGTAACAAATTTGTGACAAGAATCAAAGCAAAATATTCAAATTTGATTCCCAAACTTCATCAACTTACAATTTTCACACTCACTAATCGATACAGATCGTCTTCTTATGACAAAACGATCTACAAAACCTATAACCTTCCATACTATACAGAAGATTACGACATAATATCCCACGAGTTTAAAGTACATTATTTGGAAAGAAATAATATAAGTTGTGAGGGAGAGTTTTCAGAAACAATCAAGAGGCTGTGGCCAAATGCAGATTATATCTACACAGATGGATCAAAAATATCAGAGAAAACAGGCTTCGCATTCTATCATTCAAATACCAAATATTTCGAAATGTATATACTTCCCAATGAAGCATCCATAAAATACAAAAACAAACAGAAATGAAAATTCAAAAAGCAAAAAACGAGGGAAAAAATCTATGTTTGAGCTACTACTCAATGTTACTTTCAAATAGTTTTTCATTAAAACAGTCTGGCTAATTGGTTCTCCCAAAGCCAAAAAATTTTAAACCACACACACACCTTTGTAGCATTCAGGTACAGGATTTTCTGAAATTATTTATATGAATTCAACTGAAGGATAATTTACTGGGAGGGTTGGGTCTCCATTTCTATGAGCAGGCAGTACCTTGGCTGCTTTACAAAAGTTAGGAAATGTTCCGGCAAGTAAATTGCTATTCGTGATTGCAGTTATTGGACCAATGATATTATGTTAGATGCACTTGATCAGATAAAAACTTATATCATAAACATCCCGAGTTTGATATTCATAAATGACCTACCACTTGCCTCACCACAGTGCAAATGACACAACTATGATTCATTTTGACAGAAACTTAAGTAGACTCAGACGAACAATAGATGACTCAAATTATATTATACATGACTGATTTCTTGTAAACAGACTTGAAGTAAATGACAGTAAAACGTAAAATATATTCTCCTTACGAAACATCGAAGATTTCTCCTGTCTAGAGTCCGTTAAATTCCTAGGAATCCTTACAGATACAAAACTATCATGGCAGTATCACAAAGACACCTGTAACTTGCATGGAACTGCTAACAATGAAATACTACTCTACGCTTATGCATTCATACACTCTTTATCATATGCAATTATTTCATGAGCGCATTCCCTACTTGCTGCAGAAGTCTTTAGCATGAAAAGAGAAGCTATTAGGGTCTTGTCGAACTTGAATTACAGCAATGACTGTAAAGATGCCTTCAAAGCTCCACACATACTTACGGTTCCTAGCTTACATTTTCCAGTATCCCATTTATATTTAAATCAACTTCGATAATAACACAAGTCACTCTGACGTACATGAATACCACACCAGAGGATCCAAAACATATATCTAAATCATCATTGAGTCACACAAAATAGTAATGGACAATGGACTCAACTACTATGCTCCACAATTTTGTTGTGCTCTATCCGATTCGATTAAGGTTGAACATTTTCATATAATTGAGGCAAGAGGTGTTTAATGGTGTTGAAAATAACCCCATTGGCTCATTCTCGTCCTTGTGTTGTCACAGTATTAAAGTTCTCTGCGGTTTTTATGTGGGCTTTTTTGCTAAATGGGTTCTAACTCAGTGACAGACTTGTGATCACCTCATTCAGTATCGAAAACTAAACCAAGTTCATCAGCCGCTAGGGTTATTATTATTATTATAATAACCTCTGAGTGCAGTATATCACTCAATCAAAAGCTGTCTCTGATTAAATGTAAACATTGACTATTTTGCCTTCCTTTTTTACTGGTAGAAAAAAAGATGATGTATAAAAGTTTGTATTTTATCATGTATTTTTTTGATTGACACATGTGCATTATTGTATCGTCCCAACTGTATTTAACAAAATTTATTTTATGAGATTTATCAGATGATGAAGTAGTTTAATATATCATTATTAGTTTGGATTTGAACTTTTATGAATAAGGTGTTGTTAATAAGTTGATTATTATGAAAGAACGTGACATTGTTCATGATAAAAGTAGGTAACTGTCTCTCACATGCGTTTCGAAAAATTAATTTTTCACCATATATCCTCTACTAATCAAAGAATAATTTTAATTTCTCAAAATACAAATTGGTGTTCTGATTTTTCAGGTATGGTTATCCAGCAAGTACCTTAACGGGAGACACACTTTCTACCGTAGGTAATGTAGTGACCGTAGCCCACAATGCTAAAATTTTGACGCCTAAAGGTTTCATGAAGCGTACCATTAAAAATACCGGTAAAGGTATTGTGTACACAGGAAGTTCCCTCGGTGATCGTTCATCTGTCCAAGATATGGCTGTAGACTCTTTCAGTACGAATAAAGGTGATGGGTCAAGTAATATTACTAGTAGTGGGAGTAAGAGTTCTTTGAAAGACAAAGAAAATGTGGACGAGTCCAAAAAAGGTTAGAAGTCTTTGGAGATGTAATGAACTGTCAGTTACATCTGAAATGGTGCGTGGTTGACAAGCAAAGTTTGTTTGATTGTGATACCATTGATTTTAATTCGAAACTGATTAGAAGAAGAAAAAAATGGAGGATTTTTTGTTCAGATTTTTTTTATATTCATTCTGCGTGAAACATTTTCTGAAGACGAGGGAGGTATTAATGATTATTTAGTCATCATCATTGTTGTTTATTCCATTCGGATTAAGGATTATGTTTCCTTGTTTAATATCGTGTTCTGCGGTGGGTAAGTTCCCTTTTTCTATATTTATCTTATTCCATATTTATATATAAAATTTTGTTGTAAGGTACACCTTTCGAGATAAATAAGAATGCATTATGTAATTTGATCTTGATGTGGCGATAAATGGCCTCAAGATTCTGTATCATATAAAAAAAATTGTAATGTATTGAATTGATGGGTTTGATTCAATTTAGAGGGAATTTGTTTTGGCACTTGTTTTTAAAAAACGTTTTTTCACCATTAGTTCAATTATTCATCGCCGGTGTTTCTCCCAGATGTGATAAGTAGTCGTATTAATGTTTTAAGTATCTTTATTTTTGTCCTTTCACTTAGTTTTTTTTCCGAAGACTTAGTTTTCTGACATATCATTTGCCAACACAATTATTGGATTATCAGTGACGGCTAGTGCATTGGAGAGCAGGGGAGGCTTAATTAATTAATCGTCACCTATTTAAAGGAAAATACGTAATATTTGTATAAATGCAAACAAAAATGGTGTATTGCCAAAAATTATACGTATTAAACTGACCATTAAAAAAACAAAAACAAGGAAAAAGGGTTGTCTTTGAGTTATTTAATATAAATCATTTTTAATTTTTCATTTTTAAACATNTGGGGCCTCCTTGCTTTACTCTTTGGTTTGTGGTGAACTTCTCTGTTATTTCCTCTTGAAATTTGTCTCTTGCTTTTGTTTCGGTCAGAGTTTTTTTTTTTTGGATTTTTCAGTTACCTACCATCATTGTATTGTCTTTAATATGGATTAACTAAATTGACTTGAGATACAAATTCAACAGGTATTTGCAGGATCTTTGATGCTTTAATCATTCTGTTTCTGCCTTTAATTTAGTCTATGAATATAGTGCTAGGAATCGCACGTTAAAAGATGAGACCTCGTTAGCCCTTAGCTCGTACAAGTTTCAAGAGTTGTCGTTCGTAGGGGGCAACAGCTGGTTAACGGAAAAACAGATTTTTTTCAGTGGAAAAACAGTGACAGCAAATAAATCTAAAAAGAATCAAATCATTGTTTCTTAGCCACGTGCCATTTGAACTACCTACTATTTATAAATTATAAATTCGAAAATTTACGAAAATTTTAAGGTGAATTTCATGGACTAATATGATATGATATGACCTGAAATCCCTAAAAGAACAGATAAAATTGAAAATTGAAGTGAGTAGCTGAAAATGACAATTATATCAAACAAAAAAACCCTGGAATGAAATCACAGTAAAATAAAAATTAAGCAAGAAATTGAAAATCGGACAATTAAAATGAACTATAAAATGAAAGATTTCAATCCAAGTTACTTCATGACGTTTTGATTGTTAGTTTCCACAATCGTCTTCGGGTGATGATTCCAGCTATTCATTTCAATTTTCTATTTTGTTTGTTTCATCAGGGATTTCAAATTATGTTATATCTTATTAGACAATGGAAGTCCTAACTATTGAAATTTACCATGAAACAGGGATTTAGGAAATTTTATTCAAAACAATTTGTAGCCCTTCTTTCTTCGTCTTCATATGTTG
>NW_019290426.1:39674-128528 GCF_000500325.1 Leptinotarsa decemlineata
TTGAAAGAAAACACTTCAAAAACACATTGACAATATTACCAAAAAGCACTGCTATAATACAATACTGCCTGTTTTATACACAAATAACAAATATTATCAAGAAACACTAAAACGATTTACCGAAATATTTTTCAGTCCCAGTTCGTCACGGCATCCCGTCCGAATAATCAAATAAAAAACAAACGCAGTCGTACACTTACGGAGACCAACTGGAGGCTAGCCTCCTCCAACGCTATAATTTCCGCAACCGAAATTACAAATCGGGTCGTATGTCGCTGGTTGGTTCGGTCTCGCGGAGCTTGTATTTTTTAAAGCGGTCGGAGGCTTGGCTCCCTTGCAACGTATGGCATTTATTATTCCGGGTTGATGGTTTATTCGTTATTCGTTCATAGGC
Source organism: Leptinotarsa decemlineata (assembly GCF_000500325.1). Taxonomy (NCBI): domain Eukaryota; kingdom Metazoa; phylum Arthropoda; class Insecta; order Coleoptera; family Chrysomelidae; genus Leptinotarsa; species Leptinotarsa decemlineata. Next base: position 40,069 of record NW_019290426.1, read on the forward strand.
GGTGCGTTTGACGTTTGTTGATGCAGGATACAGTGTGGTACGTACTACCTAGTGAGTGACAGTGTTTTTTCGGGCAAATTATGTATTTATATTAAAAATGAATGGTAAAGTAATTAACCAAGCATTTTTAGAAAAAAATAATCATAATTTTGTCAATATCTTTTAATTTATTGCGATGAATAGCCTCAAATTTTATGGGGAGGCTAAACCTCCCTTGCCTCCTCTGACGAGCCGCCGCTGATGTAGAAATATTTTCGTGTTCATATACGTTTTCCTTGAATAGGGTTGAAAAATTGGGGCCTCCTTGCTTTACTCTTTGGTTTGTGGTGAACTTCTCTGTTATTTCCTCTTGAAATTTGTCTCTTGCTTTTGTTTCGGTCAGAGTTTTTTTTTTTTGGATTTTTCAGTTACCTACCATCATTGTATTGTCTTTAATATGGATTAACTAAATTGACTTGAGATACAAATTCAACAGGTATTTGCAGGATCTTTGATGCTTTAATCATTCTGTTTCTGCCTTTAATTTAGTCTATGAATATAATGCTAGGAATCGCACGTTAAAAGATGAGACCTCGTTAGCCCTTAGCTCGTACAAGTTTCAAGAGTTGTCGTTCGTAGGGGGCAACAGCTGGTTAACGGAAAAACAGATTTTTTTCAGTGGAAAAACAGTGACAGCAAATAAATCTAAAAAGAATCAAATCATTGTTTCTTAGCCACGTGCCATTTGAACTACCTACTATTTATAAATTATAAATTCGAAAATTTACGAAAATTTTAAGGTGAATTTCATGGACTAATATGATATGATATGACCTGAAATCCCTAAAAGAACAGATAAAATTGAAAATTGAAGTGAGTAGCTGAAAATGACAATTATATCAAACAAAAAAACCCTGGAATGAAATCACAGTAAAATAAAAATTAAGCAAGAAATTGAAAATCGGACAATTAAAATGAACTATAAAATGAAAGATTTCAATCCAAGTTACTTCATGACGTTTTGATTGTTAGTTTCCACAATCGTCTTCGGGTGATGATTCCAGCTATTCATTTCAATTTTCTATTTTGTTTGTTTCATCAGGGATTTCAAATTATGTTATATCTTATTAGACAATGGAAGTCCTAACTATTGAAATTTACCATGAAACAGGGATTTAGGAAATTTTATTCAAAACAATTTGTAGCCCTTCTTTCTTCGTCTTCATATGTTGAAAGGAAATGAAAGATTATTTTTCATTTTTGTCCTAACAAAATTATAATTATAAATATATTGATGTGATGACCACATTAAGAATAAACATTGTTTGTGTTAAATAAATATTTATGAATTGGAATTGAATTAGGTATATGTTCTCACTACATAATTTAGAGAACTGCATATGTTTCTTTTCCATACATTCCTATTCTCCGCCGGAGATATGAATCTAAAAAATATTTTTATATAGGATTAAAGGATAATTTTTTATTGGTGATTACTGATTCGGGTGATATTTTTATGAATGAATCTTTCATTCAGTTTCAAGTTACAAAAAGAAAGTACTTGGTGTATTTGCTTTTATTTATATTACATTAAATTATATTTATATCAAATAAACGGTTCATTTAAACTAGTGTTTTTCGTGATACCATGTGAAAAAGTGAAAAAAAAAGAAATCTCTCAGAGTGGGCCCCGTTTTGTAACCTCGAGAGGCTCCGTACGTTACTGTGCTATGACCAACATGACGAGCATACCGACGCACCGATCGTGTCCTATCTTGCGTCAGCGTCGCTTGTCGCTAACCGGCACATCCGGCGGTACTCTCTACCAGGGATCCGGGGACCTTCCCCAGGGTCGTNATGATAATATCAACGAAAACAAAGTTGTAGGAGGACTTTTCTTTGACCTGTCGCGTGCATTCGACACCATAAAGCACGAGTATTTACCAACCAAATTAGAGGCAATAGGTATACGAGGCCCAGTTCAGCAGTGGATCCTATCATATATATCTGGGAGGACGCTTAAGGTGCAGATTGAGGACGAGTTCTCTGATAACTTTGACATTACAATTGGCACTCCCCAAGGTGGTGTCTTAGGCCCCTTGCTATTTTTGCTTTATGTGAATGATTTACCCACTCACATTAAGCATGGACAAACCTTTATCTATGCGGATGATACCACAGTTATTGTTGTGGCTGACACCGCTACTGAATTCCAAAAGAAAATTAAATTGGTTACAGAGGAATTTGCGCACTGGTGTGAGGTGAATCATCTAATTAACAATACAGACAAAATGGTGTTCATAGAGTTTACAAGTCCCCTCAGGCGAACACACAATCTTACAATAAATATTGATGATATTGAAATAAACACATCAGAGTCAGCACGATACTTAGGTATGGAACTAGACTACAAGTTCTCATTTAACAACCAAATAGATTCTATTTGCAAAAAACTAAATAAACTATATTATGCTTTCTATACACTCAAGTCAAATTTTCATAGACCTTACTTGATTAATTTATATTATGCACTGGTATATAGCACCATCAGCTGCAACGTCATAGTATGGGGAAGGTCCACAGAAACATCCAGAGTCTTTGGAATACAAAAAAAGTTCATCAGAATGACATACTACATAGATGATGTTGGATGTATCCATCCAATATGTTTTTAACTTTTATGTGAAATTGACTATTGTTAATGTGTTTGTACTTGTTTGTTTTTATTTTTTTTTGACATATCTCATGTTGTAAGAACAACCTAAAGAGACAAATATATTATCTATCTATCTATAGATAGTTATGGAGATATCGAGATGAAAAGGTCATTTTTTATTTCACAGAATTAACCGGGAACTTTGAAAAACAAAATGGTTTTAAATGCTAATTATAATTATCTCAATTGTATAATTAAAAGACGGGCGAGCGGAAAAACTGATTTATTTCAATTTCTTCAATATTAACTTCACTAGAGGTAAACATGGGACCGATTCGGTTTCATTCAATTTCAAATTTTAGGTCTCATTCACATATCTAGGATTCTTTCTTTTCGTGATCAAACGAAATGAAGAAAAGTTTTAAACGAACGAAAGTATGGAATACCTTAACGCCGGAAGAAAATGTATGAATCTAATCAAAACTTATACTGTGTATCAAGAACTACTGCGTTTCAACCCTGTTTCAGTAACCTTTCAAAATCAAATATAGGTTAACAACAGCAGAGCAATTCACAATATCTTTATGGAGTATTAAAACATCAACGAATTTGATCGAAGACATTTTGTGTTTGTCAGTATTCTGCATGTACAATGAATATTTCAAATGAGATATGTATTTGTGATTAATAAAATAAGCATTTACGNATAAAAATACTAGCTCGTACGAGGTAATAAAAAAAGAAATGATATCAAAAGTGAGAAAAACAAACGCAAGTATGAAATTTAAAAATATAATCGGTGAGTTGTAAAGAAAAATTGTGAGCTGAAATGAAAATAAATTAATGGTCATCAATATGCAAAAAACATGGAAATATGTGTAATGAAGAACATCAAAATTAACGATGTCGTAATCGATGATGAAAAATAAATTGTCAACTTCTTCGATGAATATTTTGAAAATTAATTATCGATTACTAAATAAAACTCCAAAAAAGTATACAATTCTCCAGACATTCAAACACTTTTTAATGAAAAATGTAAACATTTCCAGTTACAGTAATTCAAGTGATTATATTTCATTCTAAGAAATATATTCTTGTGAAGGAGTGAATGGTTCTTTCTGTTTTTTGGGTGTATAACATCCCACAACTCAAAAAATAAACAAATTGAGTCAACAGAGATTCTGCTGAAGTGTAGTACAGGGCAAACTGAAAATTTTACCCCGGAAAGTAACTTGGCGATTGTACTTTTCAATAAATTGATGGATGTAGCCGTTACTACGTGGTAGGAAATCATAATGAAAAGAAAAATGAAAATATCTAGAAATTTTCAGTACTCTTCAATGTTTTATAATGCTTACCATTTAGAATCAAATTTTAGATAATAGAAAATTTAACAGCGGCTCCCTGAATAAGCATGAATTAGTGTTCATTTTTTAACACATATTCGATTATCAAGTACTTTTACAGATTATGTTGATTCATTATTTATGTTCCTTGAGGGAATTTGCGACTGAATTGGGAGTTTGCTGGAATTTCCGAAAAGTATTATCGAATTCCAAAGAATAGAATGGAGTTATTGAAAGAGGACTCTGGCAGTATTGAAACTGGGAAACTTCATTATTAAAGTGGCCAAGGCAGACTTAGAATATTTCAAATGCCCCACATTTGATTGTTCATTGTTATTATAGGCGTTTTCTGGCGCTCATCAAATACATTCATTCCGGGCTTGAAACGATGACGTCACCTCAACTATGATTTGAAACGTATTCATGATGATTCAAAACTAGCGTGAGGTTGGTTTTGAAACGGAATTTGACGTTATGTTACGTCAGATGTCAGTTTCTGCTTTATTTTGATCGTTATAGTTTATGAAGTGCTGAAATTTTTTTATCAAATATGTTGTAAGGATGTACTGAACAATGCTGCAAAATTATAACTTGCACAAATCCGATTGTAATTGAGGTTGGAGGAAATTGAAAAGTTTGTTTTTATTAGTGAATGTGACACCTGACAATGTGAATCATTCCATTCTGGCGAATCTTTTTATTAATGAAGTCACTACGAATCGTTTTTGAATACACACTCGAATACGATTAAACGTCAGCATAACGGTATTGACATTTGACATTTGGCAACCGTATAATATATGCCGGTGACTTGATTGACGTTTGATTAACTGATTTTCAGAAGATAACATTTCGAATGTCACCAGTTTTTCATAAAAAATGTAGTAGCGTTTATTTAGGTGGGACGATAGCCTGGTGGATTACGTGAGTGATTTGTTTCACTAACTTGATACACCACTGTGCGAACCGGTGGTTCGAACCGCAAGGTCAAAATATCGATTTTCAATTCCTATCGTCCAATCCGTGTTAGGAATCACATGTTAAAAGGTAAGACCTTGTTAGTCCTTAGCTCGCACAAGTTTCGACTTTTAAGAGTTGTCGTTCGTAAGGAGGCGACAGCTGGTTAACGGAAAAACAGATTTTAAACAGATTTTTAAAAGTTTTGGAACGCATAAACTGGTTAGTTTTTGACTACAACCTAGTTAGTAGGATAATAGGCAATGTTTTTTTAACGCTACATATGATATATCGTCTTCTCCAACTCTAAAGTTGTATCAATTTCACCAGCTACTCAGCTCAGAGACACTTGGAAATCGGTCAAACTTCTGCAAGCAACTAGCTGGATCTATAGATTGAGTAACGCGCAATTTACACAAGCGATGGCGTTCCGTAAAAATGTAAAGTACCACATTAAGGTGCATTCATTCAAGATATGGTAATTTTTCTCATGGACAACCAATCAGAACACGGAATTAATATTTTCAATAATTGACACTGAGAGTTTTTACGAATTATATGTCAGTTTTGGACTTTATGGTATGGCTAAATGCGCCTTACCGAAGTGAAGGCCAGACAAACCTAGATTTTCAAATCACTGCTTTTAAAATTCACACTCGTTGTATCTCAACAATAAATGTAAATTTGCAATATTTTTTTGAGGGCAGTTTTGTGCGATTGCGACAGATATAATCTGGCTTCATTTTGTTAACACCAGCTCTTATGGTCCCTATGTAAAATATTTTGACTAAAACATTAGATTTATGGTACTCTTGATTCTTCATAAAAACAGGGATCCAACTTACTTCGACATTCCATTCACAGAAACGCTAAGCGCATAACGTTTACATTTGAAAACATCATTGTTCCATCTATCAACATGTGTACAAAGTTGGAATCTCATTTCTCGTGTCGAGAGTTTTTGACAAAAAATTTTGTTAAATTTCTGGAATATATGGACAGACTGTGTTATTATTTTATGTAAAGCACGTTATTCTCGTTGTATTCAAATAGTTCCATTGTCTTTCATCGTCCATAAGTTGAATCTCTATGTTTAGTATTTATGAAATTAACAAAGGAGTTNAGGTAAAGGACACAAATAAAAAATTAATTGCAGTTATGAACAATACACAGTAACTTGTCTACTGCGCCGTAGGAGAAGCAAAGACGATACAAAAAGAGAAGAAGAAGAATACACTTAGGAAAGTTTATAATGCTGGTGTGACCTCTGTCGGAAATATTAAAACTATGACAAAAAGTGGTGGACCTTGGACCTTTTCATATTTTGAAGGACTTACCATTATCGTAAAATCCTGCGCAGAATTTATCATATCCGTAATACTTATCTAAAAATTCGCGTGGCAATTCTGAGAAGCATGTAGCTTCATCTTTGTATACCATTTCAATTTCTTCTAATTCATCCGACATCCCGCCGTTCTTTGAAGGAAATCCCCACCCTGAAATCTAACGAAAACGTTTATAGTATTCTTCACAAAAGTACCCCACATAATCTATATATAAAATAGATTGTGGTTGATTTATCAGATTTTTTCTGACAAAAAATCTGGAAAGGATTAACTATATTGATTATACTAGTAAAATAGCCTGAAATGATAAGGTTTACAATTTGACATATAATATTCAAAACCACAAATAATTCATTTAAATTTGAGTAATATTATCGACAAGAATACTCACTATTCCTCTGGATTGATTGGTTAGATGAATGTTTTTTACGTTTCTAAAACATACAGGTTGCACAGCGATTGATAATTGGAAAGTATCTTTCGTTATTAAAAATCCTATATCTGATGAGTAACGTTGACTATCTCCTCTGAACCTTCGATGAACTATCACGTTTTGAACCTGAAATCAGAAATGATTTTCACGTATCAGTCCAGCTTAGCTGATTGTTCTGAAAGGTTTTTGGGTTGAAATTCTTCAAACACGAATGAAAATGTCGCATACGACAAAATGTGTGCGTCTCTTTTCAATTCATGTCGCAAAAAGCGACAGACAAACTGATTTCGTCGTGTTTCGAGAGTTTCACTGAGAGAAAAAACGGATCTCTGTTGATGCTTTCTAGCATGTATTCGATGGATGTTTGGAGCACCTGCTCGTCGAAGTTGTATATCTCAGGAACAAATTTTGTGAAGGCTTATATAATCATTATGTGGTCTCAAGAGAGCAGGTTATCTTCTAATAGGGATTTTTCGGTACTGTTTTCCTCAGCCCATCGTAGATTTAGCTGTGACAGAAGCTCAAAGGTCAACCATCTATTTTATGAAGATAACCTGGAACTCCAGGTACGTATGTATGTACGAATGTTTGTATGTATGCATGTAACAAGGCAAAACGTACAAGACTCGAAGAGGACTGGGTTATATATCAAGCCCACCTCAGAGAGTTCAAAAAAGTCTGCAGACGAAAGCAAAGAGAAGCCTGGAGAGCCTATTGTGAGGCAGTCGAAGACTTTCCACTAGCTTCTAGGCTACAGAAGGCACTCTCAAATGATCACCATAAGACTATCGGCATCCTGACGAGGGAAAATGGCGACAAAGCCGCCAACCTCCAGGAGAGTGCTGAGATTCTTATGGAAACTCACTTCCCAGGTTCTGTCTTTCCTGGAACGGCGAACTGGACGGATGTACCAATAACACCCTCACAATATGACTGGCAATATGCTAGTACAGTAATTGATGAGGACAAAATAAGATGGGCTATATCGAGCTTTTCCCCCTTCAAGTCACCAGGGCCTGACGGTATAAGACCAGCCCTNGAAGAAAATGAACAAAATAATCATCTTCTAATAAAAAAACGACTGCAATCGATTTATCATTTATTGTCTGACTTGTTTAAAGAATAGCAGGAGTTTTATAAACAAGAATTTTCAGATCACCCCTGAAAATAAATCTAGAGGATTCATATCGTGACTGCGAGCTGGTCAATTTTGAGATTCTGCACGTCCAATCCAGCGATTAGGAAGGTGATGTCAAAACGCTGACGAGCAAGATCACTAAAAGGTGCTGGAGCATAAACCACATGTGTGTACTCTCACAAGCATGGGTGCTTCCCCTAACGAAATGGGCGAAATGGTCTCTCAAAAAGTCCGCGTAGGATTCAGCTGTTGATTTTGCTGGTGAAAAGTAACACCATTTCGAAACAGGCCACACAATAAGCTTCGGAAACACCAAAACCATTACTACGGAGAAAACTCCTCGGGCCAGGATAATTCGTGAAGCCATTGAAATTAAAAAACGTCCCGTCTCTTTTAACAAACGAGATGATTCACAGAGACTACCGCAATTATGAAGGTCATTATTCTGTCGCGACGTATCTCAAAGAAACCCACGTCAATTAGAAAGTCAAGATTCCATTTCTGGCAGGTCGGATACCTATTACGGTACCTCCACTGTCCAGCAGCATAAATACTGGACCCGATCAACAAGGTTATCAATGTTCACTTGGGACAAAGAACAAAGTCAGTGACGAGATTTGGGGGGCAGGTAGATTACGACCCCGTCTTCGAGTCATGTAATTTCAGTTTCAAGTAGTTCTTGAAAATGGCTTCGAAGCATAAGTCGAAACGTTGGAAAAATGAAAATTACAGACTCGGTTCAACTCGGACCATTTTAAAAATATTTCATTGTATTTTTTGTGTATCCTACACATTGACAATGTACTCACCGGTTATTATAATTTTTTCGGACAACAATGTCCCAATACAAATATTAATAAATTCGTTGTTTTTTTTCATAAAGATGGCTGCAACCCACGGGTACTCTACTACTTTATTGCTACTGGATTTCGGATTCTTCTGTCCACATACTGAAACATTTTGAATAAAACTAATTGATCATTATTGTAACATATTACGAAATATAAAAATTGAATATAAACGTTTTTTATTGGTCTGAGAATAACTGGAGGTATAATCGAAGTAACCTTCATTGTGAATACTTAAAGCTATCGGCATCTCAAAGGACAAAAAAACCAATACAGAGAAATAATGCCGCTGAGAACTAGTCCACGTGGACTGTAGAATTGGCGGTTCGCATTGGATAATTTTTAATAACCGAGTTCTATGATTGGCTGAAGAGTCATAAAATTAAATTTGAAGTCATGTTACGGTGACGAATAGAATGTGGGGATGAGTATCGCCGTTGTGTCGTCAATGTTCATTTCAGGAACTGATCGCGATTTGAGTGTTGGAATTCGATATTGGTGCAGTTATAATTGCGTAAAATTTGTGTTATCTGTTTGAAATGTGGCGTCTTTGGACAAATACTAATAGTAATAACGAGTGTGATAACAACGCCGACTTTTTCCAGTGTAGTGATTCCAATATCAATGGTGAACAATGCGAAAAAGAGATAAGATTGGGATGCATTTGAATATTTGAACACAGAGAGTATGTTTCAATGCATATAAGAATCTACATCTCAAGTTTGGTTTCGAGGAAAACAAACTATTACAAGCAACATCAGATTTGACCTAGCTGCCCTAAAGAGAAATGCTCCAATTCCTGCTCTCTCATGGTCACGGACCATGCAGAGAAGGGGATCCGACCTCCTACGACTTTACAGGCTATATCCAGTACCATTCTGTCATGTAGACACTCCAAACTCAAAAGTCTACGGCCTTCCTGTTGTCGGGGAAAGTACAACCGTGTAACGAACGATTTGGGATGCAAACTCCTATAGAAATGCATCATTTTTCGGGTCTTTACGTCGAGTTGATACAGCTCCTCCCGAGTCCACTTCACTACTCCAAACGAGTAGAGTAAGATTGGAACGGCAGGCATATCTGTTGCAGCAACTTTGTTCTTCCCCGACGGTTCCGATGATCAGAACTGTCGAAGTTTGTGCTGATACTTGCTGCGGATAGAGTTCTTCACTGCTGTTACCTCTTGTGAGTGGCGTTGTTCCACCCCCAGGTAAGTATACGTCTCTCCGGCATCCAGATGGTGTAGGATGCTTCCATCTACGAGCTGCATATCCTCTTCGTAGTCCCCGCATCGTCATATTTTAAGATGGACCATTGCACATTTGTCTATCCCGAATTTTATACCGATAGCATGCGTGTACTCTTCCACCACCCTCAAGGACTGATGGAGATCCTTCTCTCCAGAGGTATAAAGTTTAAGATCATCCCAAATGGGTGACCTTGTGCGTCCGGTTTCCGGGGGTGCCACAGTTATACCCTCGAGTATTTCTGAGCGCAAAGGATAATGACAATAGTGAGATGCAGAAGAGAAGGGGACTGAGGGAATCACCCTGAAATACACCTTTTCTGAAAGTGACCCACCCTCTTTGGACTCTGGCTTGACCAGATGTTATGGTGAAGCGAGTTCGCTTATGGTGGTTCGCTTATGGTGGTTTCAGTTGTTCAATGCATCTCACTATTTTGTCGGGTACCTCAAGTCATTATTATTATTATTTATTATTATCGAATATTTATGATGCACTGTTTGGAACCTTTGGTATAGTAATGAATATTACTGGAGTTTTTTCCCAACACCAAATCGTTATTTTTTTAACACCTCGACACGTGTTTCGATCACCAAATGATCATCTTCAAAGAGGAAGATCAAAACTAAGAACTAGTGCGAGCTAATCCTATTTATGCTATAAAGGTAACCCATACAGGTAAACCATCCAGGCGTACCAACCATACAGGTATACCAACCTAAATTAATTTTACAATTTTGCCTTATCTATTATTTTACAATATATGTTTATATAAAACAATTTTCAACTATATAAAAATTACACATGAATGCGCATGAGCAACGGGAACAGTTCTCAACAGTTCAGCCTCGAGAGCAAGAACGATTCGGGAAGGTTCAAGACAGTTTAGGATCATTTCGCAGTCGAAACCAGAACAGAGGATTCATCAATCCGAAATTATCCTCAATAAACCAGAATGCTCTATATCAATTGCGCTTGATCTTGACGTCCTAGAACCTGAATTTCGTAGAACCAAACCTTTAATAAACTTGTTATGGAACAAGTATGGTCAATTTGCTCTCCCCATTTGAAATTGGTGTATATGCAGGTATCTGAGAATTCCACTACCACAATTTTCAATATCTCTTTGGGATTATCTGATGATATTTAAAATATGTTCCAAAAATAACCACAGCAAACCGACAATAATCCGAACACCAGAAATCCAAACGCTCGGACAATCAGATGATGACATCGATGAAAATCAGTCTGAAACGCTTGAGGGTGTGACAAATGCCCATGTAATGCCAGTCAATTCCAGACTTTCAAGAATGCGACGAAACTGATGCTGTGGAATGGTTGTATCTTGATGAAAATGACATGGGGCTACGAAATCCTGGATGATAACGACATCGTAACTTGTTCAATGCAAGAGCCAGAAAATCAAGAAAGCAGTGACAGCGAAAAAGACGCAGAAACATAAGTTTGGTCTGTCAGTTCTATCACACATATATTGGACACCCTGTAAATTAGTTATAATTATTGAAACACAGCTTCCATTAATTTCTATAACTTTTTCTCGATTTTTTTTCTCCAATAGAGAAGCAGCTATCGTCCCCCCACCTATCGTTGATATACCCTGTATATTTTTGAAAATACTTATGCTGTGGAAATCATATCATTATGCTCATCTAGATATGTGGAATATAATATAATTTTTCACTCTCTAATTAAAAAACTATTTGGTTCAGAACATTTTTTGTTTTTCTCAAAACAACATTAAAGGGAATCCAAACTCGTCATCTGTCAACTGTCTAACCCATTGTTCAGTAGAACCACAATAGCAATAATTTTAGAAACACAAAACCGCATTTTCTGTTACTTTTGGAACATATCTTTTCTGGAAGGGAAATGTATTTGACTTTGACTGGGCAGTGTTGAGAATGTGCTTGTTCTACTGGATTCACGGACTGAAAAGACCTTCGTTATGACTATCTACTTTATTTTCCTATAGATCGGTGATTTTTTTAGTTCTGAATACAGGGCATACTTCATTAATTAATCTGCTTCATCTAAATCACCCAGTTTCATAGTGTTCATCACACCAAATGAATGAATAATTACATATATAAATACTAACTCAAACAAGTCGGCTGCTCTGCGTCCCAACTACCTTTAACACAAACAATAAACTTATGACTTCTGGATAACGTATATCCTTTATTGCAGCTATATGACAAAACCGTATTTTTTGGAAAAGTATCTGAGTCAGTTGTTGTGTTCAGTAAATTGATATAATTTCCATTTACAGGTTGATTTGGTCGTTTACATTCCCTGAAAAAACAGAGTAAACAGATTAGCATACTAATAATAATAATCTCGTTATTTATACAAGGATGCAGTGAGAAATTCATGAAATTTGTATTTGTCAGTGATGTGTTATTAAACAATTGCTAACATCGGGTAGGATATTGTGGAATATTATATTGAAATGGATCGTTAACTGAAATAGTATCTGTCAAACCATTCAGATGAATTTATTGTAGTAATACCTCATCTTTCAGCAAGACCGATTATTTTCGACACACGTAATTACAGTATTTTGGTGAATCTCTTACAAACAATATTCAGAGGTTCACGAAAAAACTGTAATTACTTGTATCACGATTTGAACCTAATCATTCTTTCTGGAAGAAGATATATTACTGACACTAATGGTGATGGCAATAAACTTTGTCGCTGTAAGTTTCGAAACAATCGGGTAAAATTATTGACGGTTTTGTTCATATGTAAGACTCATTATCTTTAAATCATCAATATTGGAGAAAATCAATTTTCTCCAACTCTGTGGGTGATGTAATAAAAACAGAATTTTTGTGAGGAAGCTCAGAAGTACATTTTTTCTACACTTGAATGAATTTTACACAAGCTTTCACAGAAACAAACTCTTTTCTTTCAGAAAATTACATTCAAGCAACATTTACTAAAACGATATGGGCAGCGACACCTGTAGAATTGAAAAAAAAAAAACTGAAATGAGGAATCTCTTCAATACCTATATTAATTAAAAAGTTAATGTGGTATAGCCCTATAACATTTCAAGAGTTTTCGACTAACCAACCCATATAAAAATCGTTAATGTAAGAATACCTATAAGTGAAAGAGGACAATTAATAGTAAATGACAAAATAACAGGTAAAATATATTTTTGTTATTCTAAGCAAAGTTATGTAATTTATTTCATTTAAAAACTCACCCATTCTGCTTATCGGCTTGCCTTCTAGTTTTCAAGGTATGTGTAGATTCCACAGAAAGGCCATTGGAAATAACGATTTGCTCTAAAACTGTTGAGGCTTTATATTATTAACATTGAAAAAAAACATACGCATGAATCAAAGAGTAGGGAATTTTGTGGCACATATTTTATGGAAAAGAAATTAAGGAACTATTATCCATCTATCCTTGTATATATAAAAAAATGGAAAGTGTGATAGAGTCTTTAATGGCGATTAGAAAATCAAACACCTTTGTTACCAACAAGATGGCATTCCGCCACACTATAAAATAATTGTCGTATGACAATAGACAGAAGAAGAGGGCCTATCGAGTGGCACCCAAGACATCTAGATCTAACTCTCTAGATTTTTTCATGAGGTATTATAATAAATCTTAAGTTCATGAAACTCAGGATGTCATCAGTAGAAAACCTGAGATATTTCTCACGAATGTGCATGTGCGATAACAATTTTGAAAAGGTATTTAAAACATGATATTAATTTTAGAAATACTATAAGGTATATTTAGATTTGTTCAAAACAGCAGCGAACATAACTTGATAGTATTCTATTATTTAAAAGCTTGTTCAATTGGTGTGTGCATGCGTGTCATTCTCGCAAGTAGACTAATATACTTTTTCCATGACTCATAACAGGAATATTTCAAAATAAGAAAAATAAAACAGCTTACTTGAGCCCGAGGTTGATTCAGGATCTCTGGCGTTCAAGTCTTTAAAAACTGTATATTTTGAAACGAATTCTCCGGTTTGGAAGTAGGGAATTTTTTAAACATACCGAGCTGTTGAAAAAATATGGTGATGCATACATTTCGATTAGCGATTTTTTTTATTTATTTTTTTTCGTATTTCCTCGGAAAACTTTTGAATTCTACATATGTTATCTACTCTGAACTGATGAATCAACAAAAAACTGAAACATATACCATGATATTGATGAAAATCTATAAAGTACTGCAATAACGCTTCTTTATGAGATTGTTTACAAAATCGCAACACGTGTTTTTTAATACCATATCTTCATCAGGCGTGTTCATACTAATTGAATTCTAATTCAAATCGATAGCACTAATATCGATTTGAATCATATGACCTTCTATCTAATAAAAAAATAATCATTTGAAAAAATTGGAAGACATTAATTAGATAGAAAGTAATATTATTCAAGTGGATTTATTATATGAAGCACTAATTACGTGAAAATACCACAATAAAGTATCACTCCAATGAAAATTTGATTAGAAAATGAATATAAAATGAAATGGGGCAAAAGACAACTTTGAGGTACTCCACTAGAAGTTATAGACATATCCCAGTTGAAGCCGTTATAGCGCACGAACTCTTTGCGTTGATTCAGAAAGATTTCAAGAGTTTTATGTATTTCGAATGAATAATCATAACAATAATAGTAATGCCAGTAACAATTGTCGTATAAAATATAGCTTGAAAATAATTATCGAAACCAACTCTGTATCGTTCGAAAACTCCTTTTAAAGAAAAAGATAACTCACCAATCAGAGTGCAGAAAAAAAGCAGGTAATTTTCGAAACAGTACTTCATTTTCTTCAATTGTCGTAACTTGTTGCTCACTCAGTTGCTAACTGATTGAAATTAGTAAATATTTTCTTGTAAATCTCCCGCCATGAACTCGTGGGATTACCTATGATAACCCGTTTGGAAATAAGAAGAATACAACTAGGCAGATCCGCATCAAGGTCACGGTGTATCGCAGAAATGCACTTGCACGTCTTCGAAGTTATGTTAACATCATGTGACGTTATTGTGTGAGGAAAAAATGTTTCAAATGTCTGAATCCATATTACATGTTTGCCACTGTATGCCAACCATCTTTTATCAAAGTGATCATTATACATTTCAGGGAACTAATAGAAACCACTTTTAAAATAATGTATAGTCTATACCAGCGGTTCTCAAACTTATTTTGTCTACCGCCCACTTCGAGAATTAATTATTTTCTAGTGCTCCCCAAATTTTTTTACTTCACTACATCTTCAGAATCCCAATTGCAGTCATTATTTTAATAATCAAATTATGTGTGTCATGTTAATAAAACAAACATTTCAATTTAAATGAAACTAATTTAATGTGAAGGATGAATTTGTTGATGAATGCTATCAAAAATCGTTAATCGATGGACCACAATCCAGGGTACCATTGCGGGATTGGCTTTTGTAGCCAAAATTCTTGGTATCCATTTTTTAATTCTATTTTTATTTCCTCGTTCGTTATCAATTTTATGAATTCTTCTTCCAGCTGGGGTGATCCTGCTGTGTTGACATTTGAAAAAGGATCAAACACCCAGTTCGCCATTTCCGATTTTAAAATGCCCTGGAATAGTTCTGCGAAATCACTGTGGAGGTTCTCCAAATGTTGGTAGTAAACAAGCAAGTCGTCGTTGTTGAAGAATACTGTTGACAAATTAGGGAAATTGCGAAACTCAAGTCTGCCGATATCATTCTTGTATAAGAGCAATTTGGCTGCAAAAGCAGCAATGACATTTTTTGTTTCAATCAAATTCAAGTCGTCACCTTGAAGTTGGATATTGACATCATTAAAACATTTATACAGGTCTGTCAAGTACGCATTATCATTCTTTGAAGTGATGAGGTTGTCGTGCAATTTTTTATCTTTGTTTTACAAGAACCCTATTACAGAGTCAAAAATAATCAGTATTTTAATAATAACTGAGATAATTTTGTAGATATCTCTGGCATATTTGGTACATATGTTCCATGCCTCAAGGCGCATTTTCTGATGTACAATTTTCTTAATTTTCTCTGCCAGTGGCGTACGTACGAGTTTTGAAATGTATATTTTTGGATTTATTTCTATTTCCTCGTTCGTTATCAATTTTATGAGTTCTTCTTCCAGCTGGGGTGATCCTGCTGTGTTGATATTTGAAAAAGGATCAAACACCCAGTCCGGTATTTCCAATTTTAAAATGCCCTGGAATAGTTTTGCGAAATCACTGTGGAGGTTCTCCAAATGTTGGCAGTGAACAAGCAAGTCGTCGTTGTTGAAGGATACTGTTGACAAATTAGGGAAATTGCGAAACTCACGTCTGCCGATATTATTCTTGTATAAGAGCAATTTGGCTACAAAAGCAGCAATGACATTTTTTGTTTCAATCAAATTCAAGTCGTCACCTTGAAGTTGGAGATTGGCATCATTGAAAAATGTATACAGGTCTGTTATTTTTTGAAGTGATGAGGTTGTCGTGCAATTCTTTGTCTTTGTTTTCCAAGAACCCTATTACAGAGTCAAATAGATTGTAAAATCGAGTCAGTATGACAACATTGATTGGTAAAGTGGACTCATCTAACTGAATTGAGAATTTAGAAGTCTTCAGATGATTGCACAATGACTCTTCAATGTTTCCAGCCATTTCATCAATTCGTCTTTGCACGGAACTATTGCTCAAAGGAATTTTTCGGATGATATCTGCTGCTGGTTTATGGAGCACAGTAGTTATTACTTCTTTTATTGCCGGTAGAATTAAATCCTCTCCAATAGTGTGAGGTTTACCTATTTGAGCAATAAGCAAGGAGATATTGTAGGAAACTCGGAGTCCGTCATCGTCTTAGAAGCCGATGAAAAAAGTTTTGACACAGTTCGCTGAGCTGAGTGTTTGTTTTGCAGTTCTTAAAAATAAGTCACACTTTTGTCGTTTTTATCTGAATGCATTTTATTCAAATGATCTTGTAGGGTTTCATCGCTTTATTCGAAAATGTTTTTTGACAAAGAAGGCACACAGGCGAAGATGGATTTGTGGGATTTCCAATAAATCCATATTTTATATATTCCGCGCTATACTGCCGTTTCTTCTTCTTTGCTTCTGACATAATTTTGTCTTCGAAAATGCCGAAGTAAGGAATCGAGTATTAAAAACTTGCTAATGACATCACTCACAGTATTCACCACCGCACGTACAGCCCTTTACCTAGCTAGTCGCTAACTAAATTCATTTGTTTTCGTAATATCGTCGAGTTACATTACGGTAAAGTTTGTGTTAAAAGCAAAAAAACATTTTTAAATTACCCATCGCCTCCCTAAAGCATTTCAACGCCCCCCAATCTTCAATGTGCCCTTCACTGCCCCCCTATAGGCCTCTAACGCCCACAAGGGGGCGTTACCGCCCACTTTGAGAAAGACTAGTCTATAAGAAGTAAATCCGAACAGCTAATGAAAGACTAATAATGTACCGGATCTGATATATTCACTAATTAATAACATATAAAACCTCCCACATAAAAATAAAATTATACCACGCTGCCCATGCCTTACAAACAAACTGCTGACATTCGGTAACTATTTAGTTTTCATGCCATTCAAACTGACTTCGTATCTATTCTAATATTACGAATGTGAAAGTTTGTGAGGATGGATGTATGTATGTTTGTGGCTCTTTCTCGCCTAAACGACTGAACGGATTAAGATGAAACTGTACATAAATACAGCTTATACATCAGAATAACATATAGGCTACAAGGGTTTAGTGTGATTTTGGATATTATTAATCAATCATCCATTGCTTTCGAAAATCTACTCGAGAAACGCAAAGATCAAATAAACAAGGTGTGGATTAGAAGTTTATCCAATATAGATCTGCAACACTTGTCACTGCAAAAATTATTGGCAGTTACATAATTTTCAATAATTTTGTGGAAATAACAAATATTAGATAGCCGGTCCTGTTTGCAAGGATTTTTGAATGGTGGATAATCCCAATAAGATTATAATGTAAACATGGAAATTCCAATAATAGGTTATAAAATTATTCCTAGAAATCTTCATAACAATAACAATAAGAATATACGCCTCCATATATTAATTATGCATTAATTGATGAATTTTCGAAATCTCTAGGATAATAAACAACTCATTTTCCTCTCTGGACCTTCTCATCAAGAAATCCATCAATTCTTTCTCACACACTGTTTACCTAAAACCAACCCATACCAACCGCTACGTCAATGCTAAGACCCATCATCATCCTGCTCTGTTGAATTTCGTTTTGAATTTTCTCATACACAGATCCATCAAACTCACTGACAACCACAAAAAATTCAAGTACCTAACTAGACGAACTCAAGTCCGCCCTTCTCTAAAACGACTACCTTAATCCCCAGATTCAAAGATCCATCCAATTTCAGCAAACACGTACCCTACAGCTCATTAACAGATGGATCAGCCAACAGCTTTTTTCCTCATATCCATAGAGGACAAAGGAAGCCGAATTCTGAAGAGGCACTATGTAACAACGGTATTCACAGCCAACAATTAAATTTCCATTTTTCTTCGAAAATCATACCCTAAGGGCATAAACGAAATGCTATGTTCCACCTGCTCCAGAACTTACATCGGCCAAACCAACAGAAAAGTCTTCAATAGAACGATGAACACGAGCTTGCTGTTCGTAAATCAGATCCAGCCTCATCTGTTAATACCATCGTGATACGGACCAAACTCATTGCCACCAAAAAAACTCTCCAGGTCAGGATAATCTGCGAAGCTATTGAAATGGAATAACATTCCACTGCATTAACAAACGAAATGATTTCACCATTATTAACTCATTATTGTCACTCAGTACATCTCACAAAATTCCATAACTCGTTTCTGCAAATCACACTCCCGATCCAGCTACCAACCATCGCCCCTCCAATCGTCCAGGGACATAAATACCAGACGAGAGCCTGTGGAACCACAGGCTCGATAGCTACACAACTACAGCTCAATTGCACTGGTTTTCTGGTTATCCTTCAAATGAAAGTTATTTTATTTAGTTCTGTTGTGGAAGAAACGGTTGAAAGAAAAAAATATATATTAAGTCAGTAGTTTAGTTATGACTTTGAAACGTAAATTGCAAAAATGATTGAATTCCTGTTTATCTATGTTCTTCAGTTGCGTCCTAGAAAGCAAAGGGAAGACTATAGGCAGATCTGAAAAATTGCAAGACCGGATGGGTTTTGTAATCAGAGAGTCTACAGACCAAGAGTTTGCCGCAGCTTTTATCTCTACGTACAACAAAAATTGTTCAACCGTTAACAAAGAGATTGAACAGGATTTGTTTTTGGTGAAATGAAAATCTGTCTCGAATGAGACAACAAATTAGGAAACCATCTGAAGGGGCAAGGAAATCCGGTATCTGAAATCAACACCAAAGGTACTGTAGACGATTATAAAAATGCTCTGAGAAAATCATGACGGAAACAATGCGCGGAGGTTGAACATACTGCGCCAGACTATAATACACTCTCTAAGGGACTTTAGGTCTCAATAAATACTCTTGAAAAGAATAATAATAATAATTTCTTTATTTTCCCAAATTAGTTTGCACATCAACAGTGTGATAATGCAAATAAAAAAGAGAGAAACGTCAAAAAATTCAAGTAGAGAAATGATGATGATAATGATAATGATAAGAAAATGTATATACATATGAAATGACCCGTACACTTCACATGGAAATAAAGTTACGGCTGAAACTCCTCAACAGTGTAGCAGTTTTATGATAATAAGAGTTGCTTAACTTTTCTCTTGAAAATATGTACATTTCCTGAAACTTTAATGTCGTCGGGAAGTTTGTTATACAGTTTGCATCCCTGATATTCAAAACTTTTTTGGTGGAGAGCAGTTGAATGTTGACTGGATAGAAGTAATAGTCTATGATCCGAACCTAAATCGACCTTCACCGAGCTGATAATAGAATGAAATATATTTTATAATGAATTTAGTATATTAGAAAATATGTTAAAAATGGGTTTGCTAAAAAAATCCTGGACAGACTATTTCTAATTATTTTTTGAAAAATTATTTTTAATTGAATTTTGCAACATCAAGATAATAAGAAAATTTTTGTACTTACTTGAAGTATACAAACGTATAGAATGTGCAGCCGTTGGGTTGTCTATTATTTACCTAGGCGAACTACTGGTTTGTTGGGTATAAACAGGTATATCGATGCCAGTTACTTTCACTAGATTAGATAATAAAAAAAATGTTATATCATCATAAACGCTGTTTCATTGCGAACACGTTCATATAGGGTTCTCTCCAGAAAATTCGGTCCTATTAGGAGTTTGCGAACTTTAAAGATTTGAATTTCAATGCCCGTGGAAATGTGTGACAGAGAGATCCGAGGTACGTATACTGTGTAATAATAAAGGACCCAACAATCGCAGTCGCCTCGAATGGGACCTTGAATATTAGAAAGGTATTGTAAACTATAGAAGATAGAGGTACCTCTACCACCCTCCAAATAGTATGCGAAAAAAAAATAAAAGAAAGGCGAGAACAGGGGGTGTACACGAATACAGGAGGAGGGGAGACTATAAGAGATATTCTTGAGGAGCACTTTACGAGCCAGAAGGTACAAATCTGATATGAAAATCTTGAACAACTTCATAGCTGGAGTACCAGACACAGATCATCAAGACCATGTGCGAGTAAGAAGCCCTTGTGGAGCTGTGGAGGTACCTAAATTTTTGGAACGGAACCAGATTGGGAAGTGAGCCAATATGAAACATGAAAACTACCTACTAGGAATATTAATTGGAATGTTTGATATTTTGATAGTATTCATGAAATAAATATAAGAAGACGGTATCTATTCTCCCTCAATGAACTTTCGAAATAAATTGATATACGAGTTGAAATCACACGTTGAAAGGTAAGATCTTCCTAATAGTCAACTCGCAAAGTTTCCACTTTTGAGTTTTGGATGACCGCAAAGTGAAGTTATTGAGGAAGCTGAGGTTCTAAAGATATCAGAAAATACCTGAAAAACACAAACTTATGCGTCGATATGTGACAATAGATGAAACATGGCTCCATTATTTCACACCAGAATTGAAGCATTGAAGCGCGAAATCGCTAAAAAACGGCACCATTTGAAGAAAAAGAAAGGGCTCTTTCATCAAGACAATGCACTGTGTCATAAATCAATGAAAACGATGGCTAAATTATATGAGTAGGGCTTCTAATTGCTTGTGCATCCACCGAATTCATCAGATCTGACCCCCAGCGACTTTTTTCTGTTCTCAGACCTCGAGAGAATGCTCGCTGGAAAGACGTTTAGCGCCGAAGAAGAGGTACTTGTCGAAACAGAGGCCTAGTTTGAGGCTAAAGGCAACTATATTGAATAATAAAATAAAATTTTATAAAAAAAAATTCTGTCAGGCTTTTTGCCCAAAATATATATGTAGGTGTGTGTGTAAGTGTTTTCATATAATTACGTATATGTATGTGTGACAAACTATCCCTAGCCGGCACTGCCTATGGATAGTTTGTTGCCCTTTTCCACCAGAATTGGAATCACACGTTAAAAGGTAAGACCTCGTTAGTCCTTAGCTCGCACAAGTTTCTCAACTTCTAAGAGTTGTTGTTCTTATGGGGGCGACAGCTGATTAACGGAAAAACAGATTTTCAAAAACAGTATACGAAGAATTTTGGTGTACCTATCATAGGGTCATATACATCGACAGATGATCATATACATCAACTGTAGCCATTTCAATTCACTTACCAAGTATAATTGACTGATAAAAACACTAACTAAGATGCGAGGACTTTATCAATAATTCATATTCTTCACGTAATGAAGTGCCTGATGATGCTAACTTGGTTAGCGGGTCTCGCCTCTAGAGCTAATATTATTGTTCTTGTGCGGGAAAATGTCTTTTCAATAGAACTCAAATCCTGATTTGTGGCTCTGCTTCTGTCAATTTAATTGACCAACTAGACTTTGCCGGTATTCTATCTGTGAAGTATACTAGAGATGTTTCTATCAATTAATAAAACAAGGTCAAAAATTGTAAATTGTTTAATTTTGAGATTCATAGTCTTGTATATTGTGAAACAACCTGCTCTAGTAAATCGTAATGTACTGCAACTTTTGTGTACAGACTGCTAACTTGTATGTCGCATCCAACATTATTCAATTTCCGTCCCACACTCACAATACCGTGGACATAATACCTTCCATCTCTTGGGTTCTGGAATACAAGACCACCTCCACTGTCTCCTTGACATACTGCTATGCCTACAACAAAAAATTAATATGTGTAGAGTGGACATACTTGAGAGTGAGTAGAATAATTTTGTTGAAAATACCAAATTGTTATATTGGATGGTTCAGCCGAATGGGTCGCTAGATCACCGGATTTAAGTCCTGCGTCTTTCAAAAAAGTACAATTTTTTCAGGTGATTGCAAAAAAGTGAACTTGCAGTTACTATTTTTGAAGGGCAAACCACAAGCACTACAGAAAAATTCTTGAAGCGCTCTAAGAGCGGTGCAAAATAAGTGATTTACGTTGGATTTGAATCGCTGGAAATTAAATTCATATAGAAAAAACGTTCTTAGGAAATTTATTCCACGTAAACGAAGTTCTCGAAATGAAAGGGTTCTTAAACAGTGAGGTCCGAGGTGTACTGAGTCGAAACTCACAACGATGAACAACCATAGTCCGTCCCATGGAAACAAATGTGCCAAGTCACTTGAACACCTTACGTGAAAGTATCTATAATAAAGTGACAAATCTCCAACCGCGGTGCCAGAAGGTGAGACAGTAAATAAAAAATATTATCTGAACGTTATGCGACAAATTCGTCGAAAAACACCAAAAATGTGGAAAGAAAACTCATGGATTTTGCACCAAAATAACACACCATTCAAGGTTATCATTGTGAACGAATTTCTGACCAAAAACTCAACAAACCTATCGAACAGCCAACGTATTCACCTGATATGGCTCCGGCAGATTTTTTTCTAAAACTCAAATTACCACTTCTAGGCAGCCCTTTTCAATCGATAGATGACCTAAGCTATTAGAAAAATTAAAATTTCACAAGTATGAAGCTAGCGGAGGGATAGCACAATACAGGCCAAAGTTTACAATAACTTGCGAAAAAGTTATCGCGAATGACGAATGAGAAAAGCTCCAATGAAGAAGCTCTATCAGAAATAGAAAACCCCGATGATCAGATTCTCAGATCATGATAAATTAATATTAATAATAATGAATTCATAACAAATACATTTTGAAGCTGAAATAGCCAATCTGAACACTTATCTCAATGGGGGTTAAGTTAGGTTAGGTTAGGTTAGGTTACAACTTACTCTTGTTGTAATGTCCTGCGCAGAATTTGTCATAACCGTTGTATTTGTCTGCCCAATCAGATGGCAATTCTGTATTGCAGGTGGCGTCATCTTTGAATGGAACGGATATTTCTTTTAGTTCTGGCGAAGGACCTTTTCCAGCCTCAGTATAGCCCCAACCTGTAACCTAATAATGGAATCACTAAATAAATATAGCATCATATCGTTTGGAAAGTATAGGCATATTTCAAAGTTTTTAATAATTAGATACGTTCTTTGGAAAAGAAAGATTTTGGCTTAAATTACACGAATTCAATGTTTTTATGAAAGTAGTTATCTTGAGACGGCTTTTTCTGCCAGTTCGGGTCTGGAAGTTATTTCTCTACCTTTACATGATCTACACATCCTTATAGATAATATAATAATAATAATATATATTTTGAAGTTAATTGCTTTCTTCCCATATTTTTTATAAAGATTCCATGTTTGGAATATAAATTGTATAGAGAAAAGTTTTTTTGTATGATTCAGTGTTCATATAAAAGTATTTGTTTCGAAAGTACTTTTTCTCATATAGTCAGTGGGCGTACTTGAAGACTGGCTATAGATATTTTATCAACAAGCTGAAGAAGTATCTACATGAAGAAATGGAAAAATTGATTATTGATAATCAGGAAAAAGACACTTATATAAAGAGACTAAGAAGAGCTTCAACCGATTTTGAAGATGAAGTTGCCAGTTTGGAAGAGGATCTTCTAAGTGAATTAAATAACCAAGATAATGAAATGGCTAAACTCAAATCTGAAAAAAAAAAACAAATTAGCACTGAGTAATGAAAATTACCAAGTTGAATTGGAAGAAACATTGAAGAAAATTGAAGGAGGAATTGGATGAACTTAACAAAATTAACATCCATAGAAACTTTCTCAGTACAAAATCTAGCAAATTCGAAAGAAACTGAAGATATGGAACAAGAAAATTGTTCACTAAAATTAAAAATCATTCCGAATTCAAAAGATGAAGATCAACCCAAGCACATATTATCAAGAAATGACAGGAAAGAAAAAATATCTAACAGGAAAACGGAGGAAGAAAATAAAGTCCATGCAGCTTCATGTGAAACTTTGAGAAATTTTCATATTTCAACAGATGTTGGGCTAAACGAATTTGAATTCCAGTCAAGACATACAAAATAATCAAGTTGAAAAAAAATTCAAATCCTAATCTTATGTGATGATCTTGGATATGGCTTTCAAAATGGATATATAATTGTCATGGTAGGGGTAAATGATTTCAAGATGAGTAAATATCCATTGTTCGGAAAAATAAATGGCTTCTTAAAATTCTATACGCAAACATACATAGCTTTATGTTCCGTTCTTCCAGAGTCGCCAAAGAAATATACCATATGTAAACATGGTAGACTGTATAGTAGATCAAACTATGATACGTTCTATCAGAATTGTATCGGAATTGACTGGGAGAGCACTCTGGCCAAAGTTAATACTTTCTTATCATTTCACAGCATGTTAGTGGACGTGTATGATAAGTCTTTTCCTATACAGAAAATCATAATTAGGAGTATTTTGCTCCCCATCTTTCTGGGGAGACTTTTTTATAAATTGATTGCTTTCTCTCTTTCTTTGAACGTGTCCCACATTTCTTTTTTCAAAATTTTCAAAAATTAATTCAATAAGGATATGATTATTTCATGAATATATATATTTGTTTTATCCAAAAATGTAAAAACATACAAAGTGTTACATTTAAAATTTCAAAGTTGGAAACTAAACATGCTACAAAAGTAACCAATCAACCTAAATTCTGGTTCTGAGTTGCAGCATGTTTTTCGAAAATTAGCATTTTCAAAAAGTTGTTGTAACTCAGAAATGAACAGATATCGATATGCGGTTTTAACCATTGAGTTTGTCATAAAATTTGACACAACCATCAGTTTTAATCTATCTAATTTGAAAACAGGAGTTTCCCAGAATTTGGGTTGATTGGTTATTTTTTGTAGCATGTTCAGTTCCCATCTTTGAAATTTCAAATGTATGTATGTTTTACATACACATACCAGGAGGGACGAGAAAGTTATATTGAAGGACATCTTCAACTTCTTAATCGAACTAGTATTTCTACAAAAAATCATACTATGCATGGTCTATATGGATATTAATTTGAATATTCACATAGAATTTAAATAATAAACTGCACTAATTTGGGTGTGATTTATTAATAACCTTAAACATGAAGTGTTCAACCTTTGTGGGTCGGGAATCGAGGTACAAACATATAAAAAGAAAGCTGGTTTTTATACCAATATATGGATTCCCGATACAGGGCGATACAAATACATATATATAACAATGCCAGTACTAGTAGTATTAGTTTCTGTGAAGCAATTGAAATTTTCGATGGATAAGTACGTTTCCAATCCCGCACAACAATAAATGAAAAACTCACCACTCCAATTGACCTAACAGTTAGATGAATATTCGGCAAGTTACTGAAACATACAGGCTGGACTACTTTCGACAACAGCAGAACATCTTTGGTTATCAAAAAGGCTATATCCGAAGAGAAACGTTGACTGTCCCCTTTATATTTTGTGTGGACTATAACTTTGACGATCTGCAATCAAATCAAATCTAATTTGAGAATTTTTTTTGACAAAAAGATTAGTGACTTGAAAGATATATGACCAACTCACATCAGAATACTGCGCTTCTGTATCATTTGGATGTTTGTACTCATTATAAAATTTCCCAACTCCTACTTTGATCATCGAAGGATCCAAAGCATGACCATACTCATTGGCCACACAGTGGGCAGCTGAAACAATACAATTACAATTACAACCATTAGTTACTCTCTTTGTATGTATCACATTCGAAAATGCTCCAATCAAACTAAATGTTTCAAAATTTGTCGAAAGTAAACCTTCTTTTCATTATATCCAGATAAAACATCAATACTTAATCTTAAAAATGAATTAAAACTAATAGATTATGTACGATTCTGTTGAAAAAAGAGGTAAATTTTCAAAGTAGTCCTCAGTGTAGTCCAGCGTCTTTTCCAATTCTCAAAGTAGTTCTGATATGCACTTTTTGGTATGTCTTGAGCTCTTTCAGTGATTCGGCTTTTGACTCCCCAATAGTCGCCAAACGCCTTCCTTTCATGGGTCGTCTGCAATCTTAAGAAGAGGGAAAAGTCGCAGGGGCCCAAATTTGGTGAATATGGTGGCTGAGGTATGAAAATGGTAAATTTTCGTTTTGTGGACACCCGGCGATTTTGAAAAAAATTTTGACTGTACTTACGTATTTTGATGCGTAGATTACGAATCCGAAAGAAAAAAGCGGCGCTATCCCTTACGGGCCTCCCTTACGGCCCTTCAAAGTCCAGAAAAAGGCAACTTTTCAGCCTTCTTTTTCACCAAATAAACTCTTTGAAAACACAAGCATTTAATCACTAGGTCACCTTTACACCTCATTCCTCCTTCATTGACACTTTTCACTTCAATAATCAACATTTTTCTTATAAAAAAACTGAATTTAAAAACGAATGCTTCTCCTAGTGACACTCTTATATTTGTAGGTTAGATACTAGTGACATTTGATATTTCAGAAAAAAGCGGTTGGTATTTGTCGTCACCTACTATTTTAAATTCGTAGATTTGAATTTTTAGTTTGACGTGAGAGAAAAATACAAAATGAATTTGAACGAAATTCATAATTTAGTGAAAGTAAGAAATAATTTAATTCTATATTTCACTAAAATAAAATATGCGGGTGCAAGATCCCGTGGAATGCACAGTTCTTTGAAAACCCAAAGCAATCTTCTACCATTCGATACTCTGCGACTTCCGTACCACACTCTTAGAAAAAATACTTGAAAAAACTAACTTCACATCGAGAACGAATATTTAAAAAGTGAAATGAGCGGTGCCCTCCATTTCCCTCCTGCCTAACCTTGAACTTATGAGCTGATGGGAAAAGATCTTTTACTACGTATCTTACTACCGTTGTGTGCGGCAGAAGTTCGCTAAGAGATGGCGCGGTGACGTGAAGTCGCTTTTGAACTATGCAGACCTTAATAAGGATCAAGAGGTGACTTCAAATTGGAGTGAAAGTAACCAGGTTCAATTCAATGCCATGAAAACCCAGGCATCGGTTTTCTTCAAAAACATAAATGTCCCCGATCAGGATATAATAATGTCAGGACAGACAATTCCGCTTTCTGCTTCGTGCTTCGATAAGTTTGTTGGGGGTTAACCACAACAAAAAAATAATCAACTGAAACGGTTTCAGTACATCATAAGAGGGCATTAGAAAACACGTGACTAGTAAAGGTGCATACAAATGTCTACTGCTTGTCGTAAGCGTGCTGTGGAGGCGCATTTAGCAAGCCAGTACTCCACTACGCGAAACTTTTTCTATCTAGAGAATAAATTTCCGACTTAATGAAAATAAGTTTTGAACTTACCTGTAAGAATAACTTTTTGTGTCAACATCGAGCCACCGCAAACATTCAGGAATATCTCACCATTATGTCGGAAGATGGCAGTAACCCAAGGATAGTTTCCCTTTTCCACAGTGCCTCCATTCACGATTAAAGGTGTTGCAGATACCGTCTTCTCTCCGCAAACTGAAAAGGTAGCAAGAAAAATAATAAAATTATGAATATTTTCTTTAAAATCTTATTTATAGAAAATCAGCTTAAGCAGTGGAGTTTCCTTCTGAAATTAAGATCGAAGTAGATACAAATTGAGGCAGATGGTGTACTCAATTCATATGAAATATTTCACAGAAAGTAGGGCCGGTCTCAACGGACTTCTAGTTCGAAATCCGTGAATAATTGTCATTTTTTCATAGAACATTCTGGTATTTTGTTAACCCAAACTATCCTTAGACAGTGCTTACTAAAAAGAATTAACTAGAAATATCAACATGATTAAGGTTAATTACAAATAATTTTCCTGGTATCCTCGTGAATACGGTCTTCCACTTTCGCGTTCGACCTTTTCAAGAAGGTCTCAATCTGTCAGGGTACCATGGGAAGCAGAATTGAACTTTTCTTCTCATTTAAAATAGGGAGGGGTAGATGTTGAAAATGTTTCCCTTGACAATAATATCGACCTGTTTTCTCGATTCCTCATATTGTTTACTGGAAGGAAGATATTAAGGGTGGGAGGTTTTCAAATTAACACCCTGTATGTTTCAGAATTAGGTAAGCACTGTCTCAATAATGATAATAATAAATTATATTACACGGTATGCTTTACATTGTTCTGCAACATAAAAACATGAAATGCAACGTCAGACAGATTGTACGAACATTAAAAAGAAAATCCATCAGTATGCCGAAGGAATAAAAACATCTTAATATAAATCGAAGTTAACAGCAATCTAGATATTCTTGAATTGAATATGGTTCCAAGTCTATAAGGAAATCTTTCACACATTTATTAAATTTTTCAAGGCTCTCATACGATTTTATATTTTGTGGTGATTTATTGAAAAACTTGATTGATGCATATGACGGATGCTCTTCTGTTAGTGTTAGTCTATGAATAGGGAAACATATATTTGCATTCCGCAAAGGGTAAGTATTATTTGATCCTACTTCCAAGAACTTATCTTTATGTTTTGGTAAAAATACAAGACTGCTTAGTAATGATGAGCTTATACATAAAAATAGGTTGAAAATTATTTGTATCAAAACAAAGAAAACACCTAACCGAAAAAAACATTGAAAATAAAAAAAAATGGTGAACCAAAACAATAATAATGTGAAAAGCCAAACGCCAAATAGAATTCAAGAAGACTAGTACCTACATTAGCATAACAAAAACTTGAACATGATTACCAACAACAAAAACACAAACATCCAGAATATATTAACAGTTTCAATGTGTTTTCAAAACAGAATTGCATGCAAAAACCAATTTTATCCACAGTACTACTATAATGAACAGAAACACTTTAAAGTGCAGAAACTGTTTCTTAGGTGCTTTAGTGAAAATTCCTCCTCAATACAGATAAGAATTTGCTCACTGGACAAATTAATAAACAACAGATCAATTAAATTTATTTATCAACTCTATTCAGAGGGCAATCACAAATTATTATTTTTATTTATGTTTCTTATTTCGTGGTATAGTATTTCCAATACAAATTGGAACAGCACAGAGANAAAAATTAGTTTTCAGCCAGTCCAGCTAGCCGAGCCTTTATTCCTCAACTACATCTAATAGCACGTTTACTAACTATCTGGGCGACTAGGGGCCACAGGTAAGAAATGTTTATGTCTGTACCAGGGACGCTTCGAACATAAAAGCACTGGTAGTATATACATTTTCCATTTGCCGGGCAGTATGAACACCCCTCGTAGTGCTCTCTTTTTTATTGCCGTTCCAATTGGGAATGAATAGACTATACCATCACTGTTAATTGTCTTGTATTTCTGTATGTTCGCGTGCATTATCGAGTGGTGCATGTTGGTTGAGTTAGAGTAGCTTTGAGCTAGTCTTCACTAATGAGTACCAGAATCTCCTGTAACTTATTTTCATGTTCAAATGTATCTTTGTATTGTTTTTTTGTATTATCAATAAAGCCGATTCATTATTATTATTATTATTACAGCCTAAACTATCTGAAATCTATTTCAATTCTTTATACATATTCCTTTAAAAAAATGACCCATTGTTCAGAATTTTCCAACGGATTTGTTTTGAGTAAAAAAGTTTCTTAGCATGTTCTGCTGGTGAGTTCTTACATATGCTCACTACTCTGGAATTTACATCGTACACATCATCAGCTGTTGGACAGAAAAAAATAAAAAGTATGAAGTTATACTGACAGCTACTAAATCATATGAATGAAAAATCATATGAATTTAATACTATTATCGTCATCTGTGTGTCAGTCTACGAAATTTTCAGTCCAACTATTATAGTGGAATAATGAATGACCAGAGCAGATTTTCATCTGCAGCAGGAACCAAGTCGATGCAAGATGTGGCATGTGAATAATCAGACATTTGATGACGACTGTGAATAAAAATGGTGAGCAGGTGCATGTGAGTTAACAGTTTTAAGCAAGCAACCTCATGTTATAATGTGTTAAGGTGTAAATGTCAAGGTAAGTGTTCTGTTTAGTAAAGAATAGTGAAAATGCTTACTTCAATATTTGTTAGTCCCCTGGATCTCTGGTCCACCAGATCTCTTATTAGTTCCAGCATGAAAGAATGCGAGATTGACAGAAGCTCCTTACCATTTCCCACTGAAGGTTCGCCATGTACATAGCATTGAACAATTCCATGCAGCATTTAATGTGCACATCATGCAGAACTCTCGTTTGTAACGGAAAAAAAATTGGCCGATATTTTAAGTAGATGATGATTAATATGAAAAACTGGGTATTTTTAACGATTTATTATTGAGCAGAAACATTTTTTCACTGATTTATTATCCCAAAAAACATTTAATTTTTATGAACAGGAAGCAACTACATTAACTGAAGATACAAATTTAACAAAATAATGAAATATTGAAGAAGGCAACACGAGTAATTATTATGAGCTATTAAACTGACAAATACTTCACAACCCTAGAATATGAAGTCAATATTTTCACCTACTACAACATGGCGAAACATTTAATAGTTTCCTGAAGGCAAACTCGTTAATATTGATATTGATATCGAAATATTTATTTTTATCTGCCATATGGCAATTCCTACAACCCGATAAGGTTTGTTGAGTTATTTTTTGTTCATAAAAACGACAAAAAATGTCAGTACGACAATGAACATCATTGTTCAGTTAGAAAATTCTCATTTAGTTTCCGGTTTTACTAGGTACCACGTCAACAATCAATAAAATGGTCAATTCTCGTCCATTGGAAGAAAAAATTAAAGCGATTTTTATATCCTATCTGTAGAATCGTCCTATCTGTAGAAAAAAATTGAGGGAACTTGTATCCAAATTACCATCTACCGGTAGTGTACATAACAAACAACCCCCAGGTCATCCTTCCATTCCGGAAGAACAGCTGAAAACTAGTGTTGACTCTCTCATCAATGGAATCGTCGAAGCAAATTCCAATGAATTCGATATGGATATTGTATTCCAAAGGTGGAGCACCACTACAATACTCCAGACAAGTAAGAAACTATTTTACTTCAAAATAATGTATTTATTTATTTTCATTAAAGAAATGGACTGTTTATTATAATTCCATCATGATGAATTGTTTTTTGTCCAAAATTAGATTTGAAATCATGAACTGATAATAATTTCATTTGTCTAGTGTTATGACTATGAATATTATTGATTTCTATGAAATTTATGTTTGATTTATTTGTTATTGAATGAGTGAAAAAACAAATTTTTTGTTTGTAAAGTGTGTTCAAATCTAATACATTTTTTTGGTTTATACAAATTCACTGTTGGTTCTGAGTATGATAATTTATATATGCAATTATCAGTTTTATTTCGTAAAGGAACTTCGTATTGATAACTTTTAAAATATGTGACCCACGACCCCACAAACTTTAACTTAAGCATCAAAAAAATTAAATTGCATCCTCTGAAAAACGCACGATAAGGACTGAACAAATTTTACATTTTAATGGATTATACAATTTCAGAATGAAACTTCATCCCTCTCAGTGACAAGGCAAAAAGCTAACAACTCAGTCGTTAGGAAAAACTATCGAATTTGCATTCACATTATCCTGGTATTCAAAATTCCGTTGTTTGGATTCTAGAACGCAGTTTTTTCCATCGTCACCGCACTTATATACATTAATGTAAAAATTGAAGTTGATAGTTATTGGCTGACCTGGTATACACTGAGGAGCCGGTAAATTCCAAGACCCTGACCAACAATAGCGAATCGATATCTGTCTGTCCGCCGGTTCATAATAAGTGGCACATTCGAATTTGGCCGAGCTTCCATCTGTGGCTTCGTCGCACTTGATTTCTGTCTTATCCTTGCCAAAGCACCTTACCTTGGTTACAGCTGTTGTATACAGTGGTGGGCATAGTTCTGAAAAAAAAATGATATATAGGGTGTTGCATAGTTGAATGCTAATCCTGATGGGCGGCAATCCTTGAATGATTTTAGGAAAAAATCTTATTAACATAGATCCGCAACTGATTTATTTATGAGATACATAATGTCTTTGAATTTTTGTTTAAAATATGTTTTTCCGTTAATCAGCTATCGCACCCCTAAGACCGTCAACCCTCAGAAGTCGAAACTTGTGGGAGCTATAGACTAACGAGGTCTTACCTTTTAACTTGTGATTCCTAACACGGATTGGACGATAGCAAGTGAAAATCGGGCGGGGCTTGAACTATCGACTCACACATCGGCCAATTGACTGAGTGAACAATTCACCCACGTCGAACCACCCGGCTATCGACCAACTGAATGTTGGAATTCATCAAGAAATTAATTTCTCCCCTAATACATTTACTAAGGTCTCAATCTGCCTACTCTCAAACGTCAACAGTCGGTCCATCGTTTCTGGTTTCTTATTGATTCCTTCTTACACACTGTTACCGGAAACTACACCAATGCTAAGTCCCATCATCATCCTGCTGAATTAAATTCCGTTCTAAATTTCCTCATACGCAGATCTATCAGACTCACCGGCAGCCACAATAGATCCAAGAGACTAGACGAATTCAAAACCACCCTTCAAAACGACTATTATAAATCCCAAATCCAAAGATCCATCCAACTTCAGCAAACCCATAACCCACATCCCAAACAGGTCCATAAACATACGAACCACCAGAAAGTTTTTCTTCCTTATATTCATGGAGTAACCGACAAAGTGAGCCGAATTCTAAAGATGCACCATATAACAACAGTATTCACAGCCAACATAAAATTTCCACTTTCTTACGAACATCTAAGGATACAATACCCAGTCACAGTATTCCATATACAGTAATCCCACTTCGGGTGATTTTTGGTTTGAATTTTCTACACGCAGACCCAGGAGTTGCAGTCTCAGGTCTACGCAAACGATGAGTTCAAGACAGGTACGCAACCCTTCCATAGTTGTCGAATTTCCTGGGTTTAACCCTGCCGATCCCATGAATTTTTAAAATCTACTTGAAACATAGTTCATCACTGTCCAAATGATTTGGGTTACTTGATTATTACACAAATGCAAAATTATCATTTGCACAATTTTCTCAGGTTCCCAACATGGTTTTCATCGAATGTATTTTTTTGAGCAGTTCATATGACTAGTTGTTATGGTGAGCAGTGTTTAGATGCTTTGGTTGAGATTGTAGTAGGGAGAAATGTCATTAGTGTCAAATAAGTCAGCATTGTAAAAACTGAAACTCCTGGACACCAACATGAAAGGGACCGACGCTAAGTGGGACTACTGTATATAAGTATACTGTGACCCAGTGAAGCACAGGGCATATACAAAATACCAACTGCTGCAGGACTTACATCGGCCTGACCAAAAGAAGATTCTCCAACAGAGCCTTTGAACATGAGCTTGCTGTCTGTAAATCAGATCCAGCCTCACCCCTCTTTAAACATCATCGTCAAACAGGCCACACAATAACCTTTGAAACCACCAAAATCATTGCCACCGAAAAAACTCTCCAGACCAGGATATTCCGCGACTCTATTGAAATTAAAAAACATTGCAACTGCCTCAACAAATGAGGTAATTCATAAATACTACCTCATTCATGGAGATCATTACTTCTACGCCATACGTCTGACAACATAGCAAACCTAGATTCTATAAGTCACATCCCCGTTCCCACTAACATCTCCACCCTTGCTTCCACTACCGGTTTGCCCCTACACTCGTCTAGGTACATAAATACCAGACCAGAGCTTGTGGAACCACAGTCCCGCCGACAAAGCGTTAGCCTTTGCAGACACGATGGAACGTCAGTTTCAACTTAACGTGGAAGACGACGATGACATTGACCGCGATATGCTGTTGGAAGCATGCGATCGCCGTCGTGATCCCAAAACAGGGTCAGAACCCCACAGAACTATCGCCCGATTAGTCTGCTCTCGTCGGCGGCTAAGCTGGCTGAAAGAGTTGTTCTGCAAAGACTCAACGAAGAAGTTAAGAACCGAAATGTTCTGCATGACGAACGAATCGGCTTCAGGAGAGAACAATTCACTGAGTTACAGGCTCTGAGACTGGTCGAAAATACCATGGCAGAACTAAATCAAAACTAAAAAGTTCATGTCGTTTTGCTAGACATTTCGAAGGCCTTCGACCGTGTATGGCACGAAGGCCTTCTGCACAAACTAATTGCGTTCGACCTGCCTCGGGGCCTGATCCGGTGGATTGGGTCTTTCCGGAAAGACAGAACGTTTTAGGTTAGAGTAGAAGGCTCTCTGTCTGACAACAGAGAGATCCTCGCTGGAGTGCCACAGGGGGGCGTGCTCTTGCCGACGCTGTATTCACTTTACACCAGTGACCTTCCAAGGTGAGAGCGTGTGAAGATATCTCTGTACGTCGATGACACGGCTCTCCTCTCGTCTTCCATGGATCGGGAGCTATGTGTCGTCTACATGCAACGTGCATTGGACGACCTCGAGTGCTGGTACCTTGAATGGAAGATCCGAGTGAATTCGGAAAAGACCCAGGCGATAACCATGGAAAGATTGCTACCTTCTCCGGCCATAAAAGTGAGAATCTCTGGAAGGGAGATCGACTGACAAGTGCGGGTAAAGTACCTAGGTCTTCTAATAGACCGTAGGTTCACCTGAAACCCGCACATCACAACCGTGAAGGCAAAGATCGAGGGTCGGATAGCTAGTCTGTACCCTCTGATCAACAGACGTTCTGAATTGAGCCTTAAAAACAAATTTACGATCTACAAAACGATGTTCAAGCCTGTCATCATGTATGCTTCAGGCGTCTGGGGACAAGCGGCTCCGTCCAACATTTCCATTTTGGAGAGATTGCAAAATAAGCTAATAAGGATGATTGTGAATGCTCCTTGGTTCGTGCGGAATGAAGCCATCCGCAGAGATTTACAGCTGACTTCCATTCAGCAGTCCATTCAGTCGAGGAATCGGCAAGTCCTTGATTACGCAGAAAACCATGAAAATCCGTTAGTCAGGGAAGCTATGGATTATACTGTAGACGACCCCTCCCGAAATAGAAGGCCCCGACACTCTGTCGAATGAGGCCTTCATGTCCCCCGTTAGGAGATGAACAATAGGTATCTTCATTCAAACACCCCAGCCAGGTAGGGGTTATACGTGAAGGCGGTACCGATGTCTGAGGACTTTCATACCACTACCAAATAATCAGTCTTGACCCGCTTGTCCTTCTGACGAGCATCAGTCCTAAGGGTAAGGGAGCTGGGCTCCCACCTGCTTGAAACGAAGATGACCTTTCGGTGGAATCACAGTCGACGCTTGGGAGTACGCCGATTGAGACATTAGTGTTGTCATACCTCTTTAAAAAAGGCTTTGGTTGAAAATTTATATATACTGTAATTTGTTATATTCTGGAAACATTTCATTCTTTCAGTTTTGTTTGCGGGGATTGTGAAAATGCAACTTCATCATCAATCCAAAAAACTTCTTCATTTTTTCTTTTTCAGTTATCATCGCTGTAAATTCAACTGAGTAGTTATTTTGTTGCTCATCAATTTAGAATCTATTTTTTTTTGCTCTAGTCCGCAACTTTGTCTTCTCTTTTCCTTCCCCTCCCGATTTCAAATTTTTGCTTGGCGGATAAATATAAAGAGGCTTTCTTGTTCAATTAATCACTTACGTAGGCAAGTAGGGTGTGGTCCACTCCAACCATTGTCTAAACAAGCCACAAGGTTACCTTCGGTGGAAAGTTTGTACCCTTTATCACAGAAATACAAGAGGAGAGTGTTAACACCCACATTTTGTCCAGGAGGGACAGAAGTGCCACTTTGTATGGTCCACTTGCCATTTTCGGGGTGATTTGGTAATTTGCATCCCCTAGAATAAAATTTAACCAAATTAGTATGTTTTTTCTGCTGTACCTACTCATGAAAAATAATATAAAAACTTTGTAGAGTGAGGATTTTTCACCTTCATCATAAACCATTACAACAAAATGTTTATCACTGTAGTGAAAGAATGGCGTCATGGAAATTGCTTCTTCAAACCACAACTCGAAATATTTTCTGTATCTATTGTTCACCGATCAGGCTAGCTGTACTTTATTTACTCTATTTGAATTTTAAAGAAGTACAGACTTCACTAGTTCATCTGAGGGAACTTAATCTTTCAAAAAGTTAAAAACTAGGTTGGCTTAAGGTAATTTTTTTCTTGTTCTAAGAATCGGATAAATTTCCTTTCTGACTTGACTGTATAGATTTCTTGGCTATCCAAATTCAACCCAATCTTATGACACGAGGAGAAAAAGTACAGAACGTTAACTAATTCGGACCAATTTAGTATGAATATTTTTGATATCTTCAGAAATGAAGATGTAAATATAGTGTGGTAATAAATGATGGTATTGGAGCATAAAATGATTATAATTCAGAAGTGATTCATCAATCCTGCTTGTGGAAGTTATCGTATAGTGAAACACATGTCGTGGTTCAGTGAACCTTTCAGGCAAATAATCTCGCAGTACCTCTTTCTGTACTCATGATGCACTGTTTGATACCTTTGGTGTAGTAATGAATATTACTGGAGTTTTTCCCAACACCAAATCGTTATTTAAACACCTCGACACGTATTTCGATCACCAAGTGATTATCTTGAAGACGCAGATCAAGAAGTAATATTCACCTCTTTCTGTGTTAATATTTCGGGTTTGAAGGCCGTCGATTTTCGGATTTTTTTCCTGACGTTTCGCTGGCGCAAGTGGCTAGCTTCTTCACAGAATTATACTGAGTGATTTTTTTGCTGTTATCTTTTTGGCA
The DNA here is from genome assembly GCF_000500325.1 of Leptinotarsa decemlineata. Taxonomy (NCBI): domain Eukaryota; kingdom Metazoa; phylum Arthropoda; class Insecta; order Coleoptera; family Chrysomelidae; genus Leptinotarsa; species Leptinotarsa decemlineata. The sequence continues at coordinate 77,339 of NW_019290426.1, forward strand.
ACACTGTTTTTGACAGATCACGCATGGATCGTGTCCTGTGTCATTGTCAAACTTGTTCAGTTTGGTCTATAATTCAACCATGAATTAATCGACTTACGAATGAACATCGCTTCCAAATTATTGAATTTTATTATCAAAATTCATGCTGGGTGAAGAAAGTGCATCGTGCACTTTTTCCAATTTATGGGCAGTTTCGTCGGCCTACTGAGAGAGCTATTCGAAAGCTTGTGACTTAATTTCGAACCCAGTTTACATTATTGGACATTAAACCACCAACACGCATACGTAGAGTGAGGACCGAAGAAAATATTGCGGCTGTATCCGCCAGTGTTCGTGATGACCGTGAAATGTTGATTCGCCGCTGTTCGTAGCAATCGGGCCTCTGTTACTCCACTACGTGGAAAATTTTGCAAAAGGATTTGGGTGTAGAACCTTATAAGATATAACTGGTGCGAGAATTGAAGCCACACGACCTCCCACAACGTCTAATATTTGGTGAATGGGCGCTGGCAATTATCGTGAAATTGTGTTCAGCGACTAGGCTCATTTCTGGTTGAATGGAAAAGTTAACAAGCAAAATTGCCGCATCTGGAGTGAAGACCAGCCACAAGCATTGCAAGAGCTACCGATGCATCCCGAAAAAGTCACTGTTTGGTGTGGATTATAAGTCGGTGACATCATCGGGCCGTACTTCTTCAAGGACGACAATGGCCGGAACGTTACTGTGTGATGATTGACGACATTTTGTTGCCCAAAATGGAAGAATTGGACATGCCTGACATGTGGTTTCAACAAGACGGTGCCACCAGCCACACGGCACGCGAAACAATGGCCCAATTAAAAGCCGCCTTCGGTGAACAGTTTATCTCACGTTTGGGGCCCGTCAATTGGCCGCCTAGATCGTGTGATTTAACGCCTTTGGATTATTTCTTGTGGGGTCATGTTAAGGCTCATGTCTACAGGGATAAACCAGCAACGACTGACGCTCTGAAAGCCAATATTGAAGCATTTATACGTGAAATACCGGTCGATATGTTAGAGAGATTGCATGAAATCATCTTCAAACATCAAATTATATTGATCGTTCTATCGATTCCAATAAGGACTTTATCAATTTTTCCTAACTTTTTGTGTTGTTTTGAAAATCAAATCCTAAACCTCTTGGTTATATATACCTCACCCGTTACATCCTGAGTTATCTCCAATGATTGAACATTACGGCTGCGTAAAGCGTATTTATGTTGACTCAGGTAGTTTGGTGTGCTAATACCTGTTCCTGGATTAGATAATTGTCAAAAACATTCGTTGTTATTGACAATTACCTAAGAAGCAAGCCACTTGGGCCAGCGAAACGTCATGAAACAAATCCAAAAATCGACGGTCTTCAAACTCTAAATAGTGACACTGAAAACCTTGGTCGCGAAAGCCATAACCATCATGTCACCTCTTTCTGTTTAAGTGATGTTAAGGTAATTAATGCTACAACTTACCCATCTGGTCCAATAATAATGGGGGGTGTTGGTGTGGGGGCCCTTTCGGTTGTAGGCTTCACGTCTTCTCCACCTGGACAACCCTCTTCGTCAGAATTGTCGACGCAATCTCTGACACCATTGCACTGCGCGTATCCGTCCACGCATGCGCCATAGTCGCATTTGAAGAGGTATCCCGGACAGAACATGTTCAAACAGGTTTCTTTCGTTTCGTCAGACTTATCCACGCAGTTGGTTTGACCGTTGCATTTATCATCTAGAGATATGCACTGACCTGACAAACACTGAAATTGATCCGATCTGTAAAAGTTGCAAAAGTTATTGGATTCATTATAATTTGTTTGAAAGTGGTTGAATTGTTTTCTAGTTTGGACTTCCATTTTTTGATATGATTTGAAATTTCTGAAAGAACAAACGAAATCAAAATTGAAAATTGAAGAAATAAAAATGAAATAAAACCTAAAAAGATTTCAAATCCGGTTACTTCACGATGTTTCGATTGTTAGGGTGATGAATGGACTATTTCTCCGAGAGATGACTATTTATTGAAGGTTTCTATATGGTTCGTATCTCTACGCTAGCTTGGCTGAATGCGTCGTTGGACAACATATATGCAGCTCCTTTGAACTTTCTCTTAAACCAGTATTCTTCTCTGTGGATGATCTCAGCTTGGGACCACGTGATGTTATCTTATATTAGATAATGGAAGTCCTACATAGTAAAATTCATTATTATTATAAATTTGGAGTTGTTGGACATTTACTCTTTCCTATATCAATGTCTGTGTCTAATTCAGCTCTATGAAAAAGGTCTTGAATGAAGAAATTAAAATTTTTGAATATTTTCAGTCAATAAACATATTGGCAAAAGTTCTCTTTCAAATTTTTAATGCAACTTTGATTCAAATTCATTAGCGAGGACAAATGACAAATATATAAAATACGAAGGGGCACAAAAAATGTATTCTACCAAGAGGTGAAAAATGAACCTTATGTACTTTTTTTCGAAGGGTCAGAAAAAAATTTTGACCATTTGGACTCATTGTTGATTTTCACTGATAGCCTCTGATATTGTGAAAAGTTGAATTTCGTCACTGAAAACCCAGGACACTTCTTTTTTTGATAATATTTTGATTGAAAACATAGAAAAATATGTCGGTCAATTAAAGAATTTACGTTTAGAAGTGATGACTGATTCTTTGAATAGAAGTCCTCATTTCACTTCATTATCAAACAACTGGAACTCATTACCCTCACTATGGTGAATGTATTGCAAACATCTTTTATTCTCACTTGAAATGACTATTACATTCTAAAAATGTCTACGCAAAATCTAGAAATGTTTTTTTTTCATCTCCTGAGAGGCGAAGTTCACTGGAAAAAATCTTTTGAAACTTGGATGATTCTCAACAAAAAAATAATTTTATTTCATTTCACTTGTTTTTTGAATAGATTCATATAATTTTGCCCATTCTAGCTCCAATCGGCAAAATTTTATGACTCTAATCAAAAACAAACTCTATTAAAAAACAAACGTGCAAACGTCACAAAGAATGTGCTTACTTGCAATTACTTTCTTCCTTGGCCACTTCTCCTGCTACACAATGAGCTTCATCGGAATTATCTCTGCAGTCTTTTTTTCCATCACATTTTTTGTCCTCATCTATGCAAGCTCCATAGTCGCAGACGAACAAATACCCAGGACACCTACAATAATAATAATATACAGTTCTTCAATAAACATGATTTTGTGAGACAGAATTTAACCGATGCCATAGCTTATATTGGCTTTGAGGACCGCCGTGGTTTGTGGCTTATTTGCATACACCTGCGACTTAGGAAAACTACACAGGAAAAAGTTCAATGGAGTCAAATCGTACGATCTCGGTGGCCAGTTCACCTCCGCGTGAGATGACCATGCCCTCGAATTGCTGGTGCAGAATATCCAATGTGGCGGATAGAGGAACGGCCAGGGGACTGGAGGCCCTGTCCGGGAATCCAATGTGGCCTTACGAACGGGGTCGCTGGACTCCTGTTCAGTGGCAGAAATCAGTAGGGTGAGGGGATCTTAAACTCCCCAAAAGCCTTTCCAAAATATGCCACCGTCGACCAGCCTACTCAAGCGAAGGTGTAAGAAATCGTGCCGACAGTTGAATGGCCGCAGGGTGATATGCAGTTACGAACGATCCCCTTAGGGAACTGAGCGAAATCTCATTGCAATCAGTCTACCTCTGGTAATGCGAGGCTCTGCCAGAGATGACCAACTCTTCCCTTGCTACTCGTGGGAACACACATGAATGAAACAAACACAAAAACAGAAAAAAACAAAAACCAATCCCAAGGCTTGACAGAAGTGCTCACCTCCTTCTAAGGCGGTGGTTGGGGATGAACAGAAATGTCCACCACAATCTACCGCTTGGAATGAGGCTGGACATAGCAGATCGCCTCGTGATGTAATACAAAGGCCAAGGCGTAAGCACATTTACGGCGCCGAGGCCAAAAGGAGAAAGAGAGCGAAGGAGGCAGGAGTGGCAGCGCCCTCATCCTCCCCCACTCCACCTCAACAACAAGGGCACTTCCTTCGGCGGGCGCCAAGAGCTCCGCCTTCAATAAAGGCAAGGAACCGGCTGCCCCTGCAGGAAAGCTCCCTCACTTATGTGTTAGAGTTGTATGGCTTTTATGTTCCATGTCATATGACATGATTTCGTTATCTATTAGTAGTAACTTTGGTAGTGATGTAAGTTTGTAATAAAAAGGAAAACCACTGCGGTATTTTGTCATTTATTTTGAAATATAACGTTCTCCATTTCATGCACAAATAAGAGGTTATGGGCCCAGTTAATGCCCTGCACAGTTGGAATTGTTAATATCGGCCAAGAAGTAATTTTCTAGAAGCTCTACGTGACATTTTAGACACAACTGGAACTTAAACAAAATGTTTATTCGATGGAACAAATTTCGGCAGCTGGAAATTTAGGCTGGAAACAATCCTTGATCAGTACGACTTGAAATTATTTGTGGAAGAAGATTTAGCGACCATTACTAATGGGAAAACACCAGAGGAAAAACGGGTCTTGGGTAAACTGGAAAAAAAATGTGAAGCTATCATAATCAACCATATATCAGCTGAATAGCTAGAATATACTGAAGACCAAAAATCAGCCAAGGGAATTATTGATACCTTGAAGTCAGTGTTTGAAAGGAACACAATTCCAAGTCAGTTATTTATACGAAGGAGATTACTGACCTCAGACACCAAAAAGATGATGAAACGACTCAGTATCTTCTTCAGTTTGATAAGCTTATCAGAGAATTGAAGGAATCTGGAGCTAATGTAGAAGATTACGATGCCATATGTCACTTGTTACTGAGTTTACCTAAATCATTTGAAGCTGTTGTGGCTGCTTTGGAAACTATTGATCAATCACAGTTATCTTTGGAGTTTGTGAAGGCTCATCTCTTGGATGAGAATAACAAGAGAAAGAACTCTGGAAGTATTACCAGCATCTCTCAATAGTCAACAGCTTTTGGAAGTCAAAACTTTAGATATAACTGCGGAAGGTCTGGCCATAAGAGAATGTCGCAGTAAACTCCAAAACAGAAGTTTCAGTCACCACAATAAAAACCATAGAACTCTAACATTGTGCACCCCCACGGAGAGAACCCCAAGAGGGTTGAAGAAGCCGCGCAACGACAGTATTGTCGCTGCACCTTCCTAAACCTTCGCGGAGGCCACCGTGAGACGTCTCAAGGTTGCCACAGAGAGTGTGTGTTCGGCGAGTCTTGACCTACACCTGTCAATATAAAGGAGATGTCTCCTAGTGACTTGTCCACCTTCCTGGAAAGGACAGGATGGACGATGACCTAGGAGGACAACTCCTCGGGAGGATGTACAATGGGTCACATGTGGCCAAGTGTTGTGGGTTTACACTCACCCTCCCTACTCTACAGATACAGAGATATCCAATGTGGCATCAGCTGTATGGCACGTAGCGCCGTTCTGTTGAAACCATATGTCGGTGGTATCCAGATCATCCAATTCAGGATGGACCGAATATGGACCGATGACGCCGCCAGCCCAAAATCCACACCAAACAGTGCCTTTTTCGGAATGCATTGGACGCTCTTGGATCTCCTATAGATTGGTATCGTCCCAAACTAGACAATTTTGTTTGTTCACTTACCCATTCATCCAGAAATGGGCCTCATTAATGAACATGGTTTTTCGATGAAAATGAGGGTCAATTGCTAACTGCTCCAGAGACCATTCAGCGAACACACGTCGTTTACTTTCAGTTCCTTGTTCAGTAGGATTTTGTACGGGTGCAGGCCGAAGTAACGATGCAAATTTGCCAAGTTGTGGTCTGCAAAAGGCCGAGTTCTTGTGAGCTACGTGAAATCGTCTGCCTCCGATTCTTCTGCACACTCTCACAGACACCGGCGATGTTTTCGGCAAATCTTGCGTTTTCTCAACGTACGGGTATTGGTCGATCAGAAGGCTGTCATATACATTCTTCAAGCTCTTTCTGCCGAAAAGCCCGCAGACGAGGGACATCACGGCGCTTAGGTGTTATCATAATCAGCCCCGTAAACACAGGCTGATTTATGAAATGCTTGATATCTTCCATGAAGGGCGCAAATGCAATCGCGCATAGTTCATGGAAAAGCTGGCTAAAACAATTCACGTATTCTCGTGACATCAGAATTACTCTTACAAGGTTTTTTCATGAACTTTTTCCAGAGGGCTAGTGATAATCCTGTGGCACCCACTTAGTAAACTTAGTTATGAGGTATCGAAATCGAGTAGAGAGGACTGGATCCATCGGGAGAAGGAAATATTAAGAGCAGATAGTTGTTGGTTTACAGATGATCAAAAACACCTTCCAGTTCTGATGCAGGTGTTTTTAGTCGCAGACCCAGGACAGAGATATATACCTGCCCAATAATTTGCGACTGTATTTCAAGCGGTAATTTACGCTATGGAATTGTGTGCGGAGATATTGGATAAATCCAACCTCATACACAAGTCAATAAAAATATTCTCGGAGAGTCAAGCGGCGTTGGAAGCTCTTAGCTTCTACCGAGCAACGTCTAAATTGGTGGCAAATTGCCAAAAACGACTCTCCTCGATAGGAAGACTTAATAGGTTGTCTCTGGTCAGGATTCCTGGCTTTAATGGCCTGGAAGGCAATGAGGCTGCTGACTCCCTTGCAAAGGACGGTGCTGCAAGCGGCTTGATCGGACCAGAACTTGTCATTGGCCTCTCTCTAGGCTTTGCCAAACAAACATTGAACACCTGGATGGCAAGAAGATTTATGGACTTCTGGCAAAATCTTCGAGGATTGGCTTACTCCAAGGCGAATCATGTTTTTAGAGTTCGGCAGAGCCGTACTCTTACCATCTAACAGGAAAGACCACTCACCATACAAACTAATCGGCTTCGTTAAGAAGCTGGGTTTATTTGGTCGAGTGTGAATAGGTGTAAACCACAATAAACCCTTGCGGGTTGCGGTGGAGGGTCGAATAGACCCACTCACTTTAGACCTAACCTAACCTAACCTAGTGTTTGGTTATATTAACAGTGAAATAAAGTTAAGTTTGATTATTTTACAGTGTAGTAAATTATTGTCAAACTCACAATGAATTGTTTCTTGAATACGTTATGGATTTTCATCAAGTATCAGCCGATTGGATCACACATGATAATTTCATAATTAATTCAATTTTACTCACTGTACGGCATCTTTGCAGTCATTGAACTCATCACTACCATCTCTGCAGTCTACGGTACCATCACACCTTTTTTCTTCTTCTATACATTCCCCAGTTGTTGAACATGTGAATCTGAAAAGAACAGGTATTTTCAATTAAATATGTTAAAAAAAAAACTACAAGCCGAGTTCTAACACAAACTAGATTGATCACTTGAAAGCCGATTTAACGAATGGGTGGTATTTCCATTGTGACGAAGGAAGACAAGAAATTTTTATTATATTTATATGAGTACTAACGGGAAGGTAGCAATTAGTGGTAAGTTCTTTTTGAAATATAGGAAGAGAGAAAAACTCTCCTTTCATCAATCAGATTTGCAAGAAACAATTAATCTGTTGACAAGTTCTCAGCGATTACAGGAAAACCACTTTTTTTCGACATTTTTTCATAAATATAAACATGATTTTGGCGTATTTGGATTTGTTAGTAATCAAGGCTTCGGTTTTAGCTACATTCAAGTTTAATTCATTAATTAACTGATACCTCTTAGCACTGGCCAAAATGGAATTTATTTTATAAATAGCTCTATCGCAATCTGTATCTCGGCATGTTAGTGATGTGTCATCTGCGAGTAAATTTATAAATTCATAATCCACATATAAATTCATTATCATTCAAGTGGACCTAGGACACTACCTTGAGGAACACCCTTATAATTGGTTATTTCTCCTGAAAATATGCTTCTGATTTTTACTCTTTGTTTTCGCCAAGTCAAATAATCATGAAACCAATTGAATATTCGAAAAACTCGTCAAAACTTAATATGTAGTGTCCAACTTATTGTGTTGTTCACCAAACTGCTGCAAAATAGCTTAGTTAGGCACGATTGTACTCAAAAAATGTGCTGTATCATTTATAATTGATAAAAGTATTACACAATTAATAACTAGTCAAAGATATTCATTGTATTCACTGACGTGACTATTTAGTCATTATTTTTTCTGCCTTCTAGAAGATCCATCAACAGATCTTTTACGTGTAATAGTCCACTTTCATAATTGAATCAGACCCTGATAACTATCAACAACATAACAGCAATAATTGTCAAATTTCAAACATTCAACTTTTTATTCACAACGTATACAACGTATACAGATAAGTTGATTTCTTCATACAGCTTTTTTGTGGAAAATAAACGGTCCTTCTTACAAATAATTTTCAGTAATGTGTTTGTAAACTTCCTAAATTTTTTTCAAACGTTCCTCCCCATGCTGTAATGCAATACTTAAGAACAGACTCTGCCAGTGCATAATATAAGGTGAGCATGTTCTTACGGGTTAGGATATCTCTCAGGGAGTAAAATTTGTGAATGAGTTGCCTTAGTCTCTTGATCATATACTGCGTATGCTCATCCCATCGTAAATGCTGGTCAATTATGACTCCTAAATATTTAAGTTTAATCGATTTTTCGATCGTAGGACATTGGCAGATATTTTGAGCGCAATTTATTTTATGTATCTTCAAAAACTTTTCATTTGGTTGGTCGCTTTTTGTTAAAGTGATTGTCATAAATTTTGTTTTTCCAACGTTTAGGCTAAGAAGATTATAATCGAGCCATGCTTTCATCTTTTTCATTTGATTTTCCGCTTTTCTGTAGACTCCTTGCCATGAGTCCCCTGAGAAGATAATGACCGTATCGTCAGCCTAGGATATAATATGTCCCTGAAAGTTTTTAATTTTACTAATACTATTTATGTATCCCAAGAATAGAATAGGTCCTAATACAGTACCCTGTGGTACACCGGCGGTAATTGTTGAGAAATCACTAAGTTCTTCGTTTATCTTTACTCTTTGTGTTCTCTCTGATAGATAGTCTCGAAGTAAATCAAGTGTCAAACCCCGAACTCCATACCTATATAGCTTATGCAAGAGAACTATTCCACTTTTAAAGACCACTTTCTACAAACTTCTAGTTACGGTAAAGTAAAGTTCTTCTCATTTCTCATGTTGACTAACTCCTTAAATAATTTGTATTTTTATAACTATGAACTGAACGAAATTTAAAAAAATTCAACGTCAATACAAACCTTTGTACGCCACTGGAAAGTGTTATGGTAAATTAATGATAGTCTTACTAGCAAATTACCGACTTAATCAAGTTCGCTTGACCTTCCGTCTATCTGTAATCCCAAAGCTATTGAAAAATAATTCGGCAACCACCAATTTTAGAAATTATTTTTGAGGTATATACATAAAAGACGTAATTAAATTTCAAACTCACCCAGCACAGTTTCTAGCTTGTCTCCTAGTCCTTAAGAAATCCAATGTAACCAAAGAAGAATTCACATAATTTCCGCTAACTACAGGAACATCAATAACATCTAAAACTACATTGGAAAAAATAATCAAAACCCGATAAGACACTATTTATAGAACTCACTTATTAAAATAAAGAAACAAAGGAAAAACTTCACTAAACAGATGTCACTCATTTTATTTCGGAACTGTTTTTAAAAACGCATTTGGATTCGAAACTGGACAACTTATTTGTACAAACTGAGATCAACAAGTAGAGGTTCGACGCTAAGAAGACTCGTCTCCTTGGGTCACCTTTTGATAACTGAGTGTAGCTTCGAGCTTCAAGCGGGAATTTGGGAATTCCTATCGATCAACGTATATACAATTAAAATGGAATAGATAACTTACACATCGTTACAATCGAAGAACAGAAGATAAGTAAGACAGGATCGTACTTTCTTGTAATATGTATGTTTTTAATATACGAGGTAGGTTCTAAAAACTGGAATGATAGCGGCATGAATCATGTAAATAACTACTGTCTCTCTGTAATGCATACAAATCTTAAGGGCTCGTTACACGTTCAGTAATAATGTCATTCCAGCAGATCATTGCACAAACATCATTTCTAAAAATTGTCCCGTCTTTCCTTGTCATCATTTTCCGCACCTTACATGTTCATTATTACTGATATTATTTTTTCATCATCATTATGTTTCGACTGGCGTAGACACATCGATTATGGATTTTAAGAAAAGGATTTCTAGCTATAATTATTGCATTATGTATGAACCGTTTTGTTAAACTTCGTTACTGGATGAAGGAAGGATAGATAGATAGACATATACTTTATTGTCCAAGAAAATGCAATCTTATTGACATGTAGAATTAGAATAAAATGTCGCGAGTTCGTCTCCAACATGTGACAATTATTCTTTCTCAGCTTCTGTAGGAGATAGATACGTACTTAAGTACTGAAGTCAGAAATGACGAAATAATGATGTCTTCGCTATGAATGATGCTCGAAAGTCAAAATATCTGGATACGCTTCATTGCCGCTTCAATATGTAATTACATTATTACTGAACGTGTAATGGGCCCTTTATGTCGTGCTATTCGCTAGGCCGACTGCAAAAAAACCTTGTAGCGAATTTCCATCGATGAGGTTCAATTATCAAATAGAGACGTCACGAAAAATGTATGCCTCCATGTCGATAATTCTCTGCGATTCACTACACGTGTTTCTCAGATTCTTAAAAAGGGTTATATGAATCTAAAACTGGTATACTCAAGTAAAAATCTCTACATTCTGCTTCTATATTCCATAAGGTTATATCTACTGGAAAACCTGCTTACCCAAACACAAAAGTGTCCTTCAGAACCGATATACTTAATCTAAATTCAAGATTTAAACATCTTTTGACTCCACCTAAACATGAAACCTCTCTTTTTCGAGGATAGTCCGTCAGAGTGGTATCTGTTGCTCAAGGTATCTGCCTATTTTGTTGGCTACCTTGCGGTAATCGATCCAGGCATTAAAGAGGCTACGCGTATACTGTTTCGAGTCCTGCGTTACACATTTACCGATAAGCAGGTTCTCTTTACATCCAGCGACTCCTTTCTTCGACCCTCTCTGCTCATATATTCGTTCGGATACTCGGTCAACTGTGGTGAGTATTCGTGTGTATAAGATGCTCGTAAACAACTTATAACACGAATTTAAGCATGTTATCAGTCTGTAATTCTTAGGAATCGACTAATCTCCGTTTTTGGGGATGAGAACGGTCCGCCCCTTGACAAACCAATCCAAAGAATTCAAAGACTTATATGAAGCACCAAAAATGTCAGCATTAATAGTGATTATTTCCTCTTTTTGCTCTTGGAATAGTGGCTTGGTGACAAGGAATTGAAAATTGCTATCAAATAATTCAACAAATGGCTTACATAATCTTCAACAGCATTACTAATAGCGATTAAATATGAATTGAAGAAAATGTGTAAAATGAAAATGTTAGTTCTGTAGGACATTCAAGAAAGCTCTGGAGGAAATTCGAAGAATATTCAATGATAATGAAGACTGCGGGGACTAGGGAGTGGATGTGCAGCTCGTAGATGGAAACATCTAGCACCATCGCCATTTACAAGAGGTAACAGCAGTGAAGAACTCTTTCCGCGACAAGTATCACCAAAAACTCTGACAGATCTAGTCATCGGAACTGTCGGGGAAGAACAGAGGTGCTGCAATGAAGATGCTTGCCGTTCCAGTCTTACTCAACTCGTTTGGCGTTGTGAAGTTGAGCCGGGAGGAGCTTTATCAACTCGACGTAAAGACCCGCGGACTTCTGACTTTGGAGTGTCAGATCCCCTTCTCTGCATGGTCGTTGACTATGAGAGATCAGGAATTAAAACATTTTTCTTTAGAGTAGCTGCCCGAGCAGCTGGTGAATTCGGTTTAGTTTTCAACACTGAAAGAGCTGATGTCACCGAGTGGGAGATCGTTCAGCAAAAGGCCCATATAAAAGCCGCGAAGACCACTTTCCTGAGACAACACAAGAATAAGCAATACATGGGGTCTTCTTCAACAACAAGTACCTGACCTTCACTTTCTTCAGGTCGACTGGGCTGAAGTCGGAAACTGAGGAGTTCATCAAGGCCTGTCATGATGTAGACATGGCAGCCTTGGCAGCGTAGGCAGCAATTCTGAATACGATGTAGTCGAAAGGCATCCGAATGTCTTAAATCAGATCCATACTATCGCAGTAAGAAATTTTTGATATTATCAGTGACTCACATAGTCTAAATTTCAAGTGTGTGTTGAGCAAATCACGATTTGGAAACGTTTATAAGAAGTTTGGTTCAGATAGGTGAAATGTTTAGTGAAGCGAAATTCTGAGTCCAACCATAATCCAAATGTTCTTATTAGTCAGTGGATATACCTACACAGAGACTGGCTTGAACGTTTAAAGTTCATTTCTATAGATTTGTTTACTGCCAGTCTTCAAGCATAGCCCATTGACTTCCTTATTCAGAGGAATCTTGCAAATTTCGGATATGCAGTTGGTTAGTACCACTAGATGTAGTGACATTTTGTTGTTCGCTCCAACTTAGGAAGAGGAATGAAATACTCTAAAAGAATTCTGATTTTAAATTATGGAATATCATTGACTTTAGGTCGATGATGGTCACTATCTTGCATTGACGAGTGGCTAAGCAGCCCGAAACCGGTCTGCAAGTGTGCCCGTTACAAAATTGAAAGTCGACTCTTTCAGTTGTATTGCCAATTTCAGATGCAGGAAATTTTCTGTGAAGATTCCTGCACTGACGCCGCGCCGGTGGGATATAATCCAACGCCCTTCGTGGTATTAGCCAGGAGTAGTTGTTTTCTGATAGGCGTCAGTCCATGCAACCTACTGTGTAGGTATATTCAAGACTGGCTTGAACGTTTAAAGTTCATTTCTTTAGACAATCCAAATTCTCTGTCACGGAGGGAAGTATTTTATTTTCGAGGCGGATTTGAAAAGTAGAGTTGGCGAGCTTTCTGTTTTTCTTAGGTCCAAACATCATTATTGCAGATTTATTAGATGTGAGCTTGGGTTTATGGGCTGTATAAATGTCAAAGACGGCTTGAAGATCGTTATTAATATTTGACAGAGCATATGTAGAATATCGAGATGGAAAAGAGAAATATAACTGCTTGTCGTCTGTATGGTACATTGCATTTTTTACAAACATATAAAAATCACAGGTATACAAGCTGAAAACCAAGAGCCCAAGGATAGATTCTTGTGCCACTCCCGATACAACTCAATTCACATGATTCTGCTTTTCCGAGACAAGTTTGTCACACAATATCTCGTGATCAAGAGGGTCAAAGGCCCTACAATTACCCAGAAGTACTAAACAGGTCAAATTCTCATCATCTACAGCTTCAAAAAGATCATCGATAATTGACAGAAGAGCCGTGGTGGTATTATGGTGGCACTATGAATATCTTATTAATTAGTGAAATAATTATAACGTTGCATTCTAATTCTGCTCATTTAAAACCTTGGAATGTTACTTTTACTTTGTTTTCAGGTGAAATACTGTACGAGTTCATAATAATCTCATTAACCTTCGCCTCCGGAACAAAACACTGTTATATCTACCTCAATTTCATCGATTACATCGAGTAACATTATATCCACTTGACCCGTATTCAAAGGAGAAGCGACATCGAACCCTTAAGCAATACCTTCCTCGATCGACCGTAATCAATTTCCAATTAGGAAGAACATCCATGTCGCCCCAAAACAAACCCTAACCTGTGATCACCTGTGGTCTACCCGACACACTTTGCTCGCCAAGATCAGACTATCCTTGATACATCTGCATCATCGCGCTGGTGCGGCTCTATCGATTGCGCTCGCGGCGGGCGTGAATTGACGCTAGTTGGCCATGAGACCCCATCGAAAACAATCAAAATAGAGTCGTCGTTCGGTGCGATGTAGTTTTACTCGGATCCAGTGACCGGGATTTGAAAAAAAATGACGTCCACCTCTGTGGACGGCGATAAATGTGAACAGTTGACACCACAGACGCCCGTTCTGAGTGTGGCCTGCAGGATTTTGAGGTCTCCGAGTCACGAGAGTGTCACCACGGATTTGTCGCTGTTTTCGGTGTCGTCCGTGGCCTCTGATGCCCACGCAGGACGTAGATTACTGAGTTTCAACAAAAGTGATGGACAGTTCGTTAGAGGACACAGCCCGAATCCCGATAATAGGAGCCAGAATAGGTGGGTGTTTCAGTGATATTGACACAGTTTTTCGATGTGTTTATTGAAATATTCAGTTCGAAGGGGAAAGGTATCGGGGAAAGGTATACTCATGCTATCCATGAATACTTTACCGTATTCGTAGATAATAAACGTGACTCGAAAACAACCAACAAGCTCCCTCTTTGAGGTTGTCACTAAACTATCAAAACAAACATACCAGGAAGTAAAAGTACAGCTGAAACAATCATATACGAAGAAAACATATTTCATCAGTTCGGACTTCCATTGTCTAATATAATTTAATATCCCAGAAGAACAAAAATTAAAAAGATGAACTGAAAATAACAGTTTTATTAAAACAAAAAACTGAAATTACAAGGAAATAACATACAAGCTACANAGAACAAATACAGGCAAATTTACCTAAAGTACCTGAAATACCTGAGTTAAGACGCTCTGACCGTATAAAGAGACAGACAACAGGATGACCAGTTCAGTTTGAGGAGTGCCAGATGATGACAGTACTACCAACTGTCGAAAGCGCTCGTAGATAATTAATAGAAGATATAAAGCTTCAAATCCTTTTTGTAGAATTTAATATGGCCAGTCGCTCATCTTGCGTAAAGAATTTTTCCTTCAGTTGGAAGTAGCAGTTTCGTACAAAGCATCCTAGTAATTCCGTGATCAAATGTATCGGTAAGTTTGTTCTTTCATCTTTGGTCCCCATCTTTGAATAGCTTCTTCTGTATGATTTGAAGTGCTTCTTCAACAGAAACGTTGGTGTAGAGGATTTCCTCTACCTTATTCACATTCAAGAAAGTGATTCTATGGTCTTTTATTCTTTGACAACAACTTCTCCCCGTTTGACCATAATAAAGTTTCGGACAAGTCCACTTATATACTCATGATCTATCTGACGCTGAAGTGTTATTAGTTTCTGTAAGCCACGTCCAATTTTACAATTGGACATTCTGCATTTTTCCCATTGAACTGCAAAACTTGTGCATTTCACTCGTTATTATAAAAAAGTTTTCCTAAGTAGGATATAGCATTTGCGATCAACAAGATAATGGTTCTGAATTCGACCCTGGCCAATTCTTGGGATTTCAATATCACGTGCGTAGGGCATGTCAATGTTTACATCCACTCTATCTTGGATTTGAATTTGCTTTAGAAGCCCTACAGAGGCACGTATCCTATTGAGGGAGTACCCTATTATGAATTGATTGAAACTAACAATTTTTGTAGCTCAAGGTAAGGCGTAAATATTATTCATTTCTTTTTTTATTCGAAGTCACAAACAATATCATTACCTGGTCTCAATTGTTACGTATGTTGAATTTGTGGGTTCCTAGACGGTCATCTAGGAATAGTGTCACCTTTTATCTCAACATTCCGCGAATAAATATAATGAAAAAATCCCCAATTTATAAGACGTGCGATACCTCTAATTCTGTTAGTCGTATCCTAGATATATGTAAGTACATAGTTTTTGTAAATGCCGCTGTTACTCCCTATTCTGTAATCGGGTTCATCCTGTAGAATAGTGTATGAAGTAAAGTTTCTAATTCGGATTCTCTACCGTATGTCGAAAGGTTTCATTGTGTTCATTAAATTATTCCCATACTCGTATGGTAAAGGACCTAATACATTTCGATTGCAAAGTCATTGGATAAGAGTCCCCAGGTTTTTCCAAAAGAAGAATCGATGAAATGCTGTTCATTTTTCATTCAGATTAAGCTCTCAAACATGGAATTTTCTCGAATACTGCAAAATTATCGATGCACGCATCGAGTTCGATATAAAACGTGCGATACCTCTAATTCTGTTAGTCGTATCCTAGATATATTCAATTGCCAGATTATACAAATCAAAAGACATTTCTCAGCTAACTGACAGTTCTGTTTTTAATTTCTTTTTTAATATAGATTCATAAATTATATTACGTAAGTACATATTTGTAAATGCCGCTGTTACTCCCTATTCTGTAATCGGGTTCATCCTGTAGAATAGTGTATGAAATAAAGTTTCTAATTCGGATTCTCTACCGTATGTCGAAAGGTTTCATTCTGTTCATTCAATTATTCCCATACTCGTATGGTAAAGGACCTAATACATTTCGATTGCAAAGTCATTGGATAAGAGTCCCCAGGTTTTTCCAAAAGAAGAATCGATGAAATGCTGTTCAGTTTTCATTCAGATTAAGCTCTCAAACATGGTGTTTTCTCGAATACTACAAAATTATCGATGCACGCATCGAGTTCGAATGAAAATCGACCAAACTTCCGTTTTGAAAAAATGCGGTTTTTAACATGAAGAGATGAAAACATACTTAAACGAATATCGTGCTTAACTACGGAATATTGAAACAAAATCCTACGAATATCGGAACGGATAGCAGGAAATCAGGTAGTATTGAATTTTTACCAGGGACGGATTTGTACAGAAGCGCAGAAGGGCCACATATCTTCATCATTTGTTTCTTTAAAAAAACTAATCGATACAGTTTATTGTATGATTTTCACTATACAGGGTTTTACAAAAACCGCGACACGTGTTTCGCTATTCAATAGCTTTCTCAAGCATGAACTAAAACTAAAAGTTATTTCAAAATTACATCCATTTTGAGAAGAGGAGGATATAAAATGGTTGTAATTTAGAAGTAACTTTTAGTGTATAGTGAAAATCATACAATAAACTGTATTGATTAGTTTCAATATGGATTTTCATCAAGTATCGACCAGTTCTAGTCAATTCTTTCAAATATTCGAATATCAGAGATAAACGAGGCGGTCAGTTGCAAAACCAAGCTTAAACATCAACCGCCGACGAGAATCGTCCTTTGTCTTACACTGCAGTTTTCACTTCGAAGCAACTATATCTAAACAGAATTAGAATCAGAATATATTTCATTTTAGAAAAAATATAATGCATATTGTGTTATATACGTGCCATAATTGAGCCCCAACAATGGCAGGCATGGATAATACGTTCTTTCAGAGAAATAACATACAAAAAATTCATCCAATTTTTAACAGGAATGTATGGAACGCCGTTTTACTTTTTATTGTCACAAATGGTCATTCCTCGATTTATTCAAGTAACAATTTATTTGTTTGAATTAAATTGATTCGTGCATTTGTTCCACACATTAAAAACGATTGTTCGCCAAATTTGTTCTATTTTAAATTCAAACAAATAAATTGTTAGTTGAATAAATTGAGGAATGAATATTTGTGACAATAAAAAGTAAAACTGCGTTCCACAGTATGCTTCTAGATAGACGAAATCTTTCTCTTACAATCATTTGATGATCTTTCTCTCATTTTTTCTTTTCAAAGTGAAAGTGTATACTGTTATATATAAGTAACTAGTTGTTACCCGCAGTTTCGTCCGCATAGAGCATATAATTTACTTTGTCACATTAAGTTTCGTGACAGACCATTTTAAACAAATAGTTACCAATATTTTTTCATTAACCCAAAACTTTGAACCCCTATTTTCCCCCTTGGGGGTGGAAAATCCTGATTCCCTTTCTTGATGCTCATATACAATCTACAAAGAACCTACCTGCATATTTCAAGATTTTAGGTTCAGTAGCTTCGGCTGTACGATAATTGAAGATCGGGCAACAGCTAGTAATTCATATTTTTATTTTGCTTAGACCGCCCCTCTACCCCCACGGTTCGTCCACCGTTGTCTTACAGTAGACGCGACGCGCACTGGCTTACTGTGTTGCGTCAAATTAATCTTATCGTGATAACTTTCAAACGAATCGTTCAAATTACTTAGTGTAAAAGACAAAGTTAATCTATATTAAATACTTAAAAAGACAATTGTATCAATTTAAATAAGAATTTGACAGATATTCTAAAATGTGCATTATAAAAAAGTATCCAATTTAATTGTATGAATGGCTCAGTATTTTGCATAATAGTGGCTACTACATAAGTGGTATGTTATATGCTATCACGAACTTTTATTCAGAACTATTTAAGATAAAGAATCTTACGGTACATTATCTGCATGTAACTTCAACGGCCAAAATTACACAAAACCTTTATGTTGGACTAGTCTGTGATCTGTGTACCAGATATTCTGTTCTAATTGGCAATGTTTACCATACTTCTGAAAACTTCAAATCATTGAAGACGCCTTTCTTTTTTTCACAGACCCGCTGATATACCTGAAATATTATGGTTCGAAGAAGAGACTGATCTGATTCGTAGTTGTGCGGCCTTATCATCAGCTGTTGGTCTCCAAAAAAGCTTCAGTACGAGCGATATCAGCCAATTACCTTCACCTGAAGATGGACATTGCGTGACTAGTCTGCGAAACGCTGTGTCAGATCTAGCGTTGAACTCGCTGCAAAGATCTGGATTCCTTTTGGAGAATGCGAGATTGGACCAAACTTCAAGGTGCGTTCGACCATTTTTATGTGTAATTTCAAAATACACTGATTGATGGGCAAAATACACTGATTGATCGGTGTATTTTAGGTCACATGGACACCCTCTGAATTTTTATTTCCTTATTGACATGGCGACTATGTTCGAGAAATACCCGTTACTCCCTTGACAATTATTTTCTCGTTGTTCTACCTTTCTTTGCTTAGGGGGAATGTCACCAGCCAACGGTCAAGAAAATGTAGCACTGTACTTTTTTGTGGACAATGGTGGTAGCTATCATGAATATATCCTATATACATCAAATTCTGAGCCTCTATCGGTATTTCATGTAACTAATTCATACAGAAATGGTGACTTCGTCACTTTCAATTTCATACGTATGCTGCCTTTGAGAGTTCTTAGATAGCTGAATACAGTGTGTCAATTTGAAAACTTCCCACCCTCAATATCTCCCTTCCAGTACATAATATGAAAAAATGGTCAGACAGGTCAACTTTATTTGCAAGGGGGACACTCTGAATGAATATTTTCAACATATACAAAAAACCAATGTATCATCTGCAAAAAGATTTATACAGTGTGATCCAGATATGTGATTGATATCATTTAGGTAAATAATAAAAAGCAATGGACATAACATACTACCCTGGGGTATGCCGAGGTATGGTATGGAGAAATTATGGATTTCAAAATATTCATACTATATGCAACCGACATCTTAAATAAGGGATCAAACTTAGAACCAAAATAGTTGGGGCTTTTGCGGCCGCTTCTTCTTTTCTGTTGAAATTATCCGTGTGTTTGTGGATCTCTATAGCCTCCCGTACCAGTCGGCTATGGTATCCCTGGTTGGGGGCAATTAGTTTTGTGTTTTCAAACAGAACCCTGAGTGCGTCTTTCGCCACAGCCAACTTGTCCGTTTGGCCTACTCTGCATTATCTTTCATGCTCCTTCAATCTTGTTCCCATGTATCTTTTGGTGGTTCACATTTATATCTATGCGATGAACCCCTGCTGCTGAGAGTGGGTCTCTTTCGTCTTTAGCTGACCTGGGGCTTTGCTGTATTGCAACAAATTAAAGAATTAACTGTCTTAAACAAATTTCTTTCCAACAATATTTCACTAATCACAAACTAATTTATTTACAACACTCAGCAACTAAAGCTTAATTTATTTCCACTATTTGAATTTCTTGTTTACCCGCTCGATTCACTTTCTGAACTGCCCTCTTGGGTCGGGAAGCCGTTCTTATATAACGCAACGGTTCTTTCTAGAAATCTGTAGTCGTTTCGGTAATCAACTAGAGTTTTACCGGCGGTTGCCGACTGCATTCTTTCGCGGTGATGTCATGTGTTTGTTACATGATTCGGCCGGAGTACTGGTCATTGGCGGCTTCAGATTCGTTACAGTATCTTCTTGGTGGGTTTGAAAACCGTTTTGATGTTGTGTTTCCCCGAAAGTTTACCAATTCTATCTGTAACCCTAGGGATATATGGTAGATACGTGCGTGCAACCCTCTGAGCCTCCTCCGCGTTTTAAACCGTGGAATTCTTCAAGTTTTCATGGCTTTGTTGATCTCGGGTATACTGTATCCATTCGATCTCCAGGTTATTGAAGATGTTCCAGTCACTCCTCTAGATGCTCTGGTACAGGTATCACCACATCAGACTACCTGGGTCAACATAAACACGCTTTGCGCAATCCAGGTACAGGTTTTAGCACACCTGTACCTGGACATGAATACGTCTTGCGCAGCCGTAATATCCAGTCATCGTAGATTACATCAGAAGCTAGCCACTCGCGCCAGCGAAACGTCAAGAAGACATTTCAAAAATCCACGGCCTTCAAACTCGTAAAATAGTGACACTCGGAACTTACCCTTTGAACAAACCGAATATAGAGATATAAATACACATATAGTGATTGAGTTTTTAATTATTTCACAGATCCTGTTCGACCTGGGTAGCAGTAGGTGATATAGCGTCAACTTCGCAGTTGCCTTCGCCTCATGGGGGGCAATCGAGTAGTAATACTCAGCAACCAGCTAGTACACCCCCTCCTCCCACATTCACCGCAGCTGACTTGATCAGATCCGTTAACAAAAAAGTAAGTTGAAGTGGATTTAATCAATCATTAGTTACTGAGTAGTAATGAAATCAAAATAATGGATGAGGTAAGGCAAAAACTAAAGTCTAATATGTATACTAAATTATGAATTATGGAGATAATTACGATGATCCAGTATCCAGAAAACTTCTTTTTCTGTCTTCTATGTTTATTAAGAACGAAATAAACATTAATAATTGTTCGCGTCCCTCAGTGTCACTTCTCCATTCGTCCGTTCCATGTTCTCTTTCCATTCATGCCCTCCAATCCTGTATTCATCCAAACATCTCTCCATCACATGCTCTGCCATTTGAGGCTCTCCATTGTCACAGTAGCACAGCACCTCAGGACCCATTTTCTTATCTAGGGCAGAAGAAAGCTGTTCTAAAGTACAAGAAGCAAACGCGCGGGCTAGTTTTTCACACAGTGGAACACGCTATCACGCCGGTCATCGACTGATAATTAAAAAAAACTACCCAAAACTACCCCAAATGTATCTAACCTTTTCATAATCTTTACAGGTGCGCCAAAACTACATACGAAGAAGACTTCTCACGACATACAAAGCCTTAGAACGCCTCTCGCAGAGTGAATTCAACCTTGACAGGTTGGAGGTCACACCATCCACCGCTACGGCGAGCCTCGGTTCAGAACCAGCTCCGAACAGCGCGAACGTCGCTCCGTCCCGTTTGACTGTACCCGGCTCGAGTCCCACTCCGAGCAAAAGTCCCACGACCTCCAGTAGCACCAACGCCGCCATGCTGAGGGTAGCCCAGCAGAGGGCAGGGAAAAATCTTCCTCTGACCATCAGGGATGTAGAGAGGGAAAGAGGAAAACCACTGTCCAAATACGAGAGAAATATGATGATTTTCAACTGGTTGCACACGCTGGATGATACCGCCTTCGTTGAGGGGATACAGTAGGGAGGTTGAATCGTTTTTTCTGAATTTGTCACTCTTTGGTGGGATAAGTTGGGTATATTTGCCAGTGGAGCCTTTATTTTGCTTTAATTTTCCCATTTGGATTTGTTCCCTAAATGTCATATCTTCATTTATTTACATTGAAAACAAATTTCATTATAGGAATTGAGATTGGTGTCCGATTTGGTTTGACAAACTAATTCGCTTCAGAAGCCAATCAGTTGAGCTCGCAGTTTTCTCTTTGGGTCAGTTTCTCAATCAGCAGCTAAGTTCTAGCTAGAAGATTAAGTCGCAATAGAGTGGTTCAACGAGACAAGCAATCAGCTGCTATCGACTTAGCTGACAGCTGAGTTTCTTAGCAGTACGTTGGAAAACCGTCCCTAGACAATTCATAATCAAAACTATTTTCGGCTACCAATAAATAACTGCTCTTTAGGTTGTCAACTCATAGTTCTCTCCTATCAGAGGAGTCAGTTCAACTATCCAGAGATTCTTTCGAAAGCAGAAAATTCTAATGGATATTCTTTTAACAAATCTGTTTTTTAAACTATGAAGAGATGAAAAGAAAAATTATTTAGGCATTGGGAAACATGCCTGAACAATCAGTCCCAATCAATGAATGTTATCTGCCGGTTGTCAAATAAAATTGTCTCGGTAGTTAGCGGTTCCTTCATGAACTTTTTCGCCCGTATCATTCCTGGGAGCTTGTTTCACCAATTCAACGATTTGGCTTACATCCACTAATTGATATTGTCTTTATATTCGTCTTCGCCAGCTCACAGACAGGTTCCGGACCTATCATGACTTTGGATGCACCTTCGCGGGACTAAAGCATCGGCCTTCTTATTACCCTTGTATCCTTCGTGTCAGGGTATCCAGCTAGAGTGACCCTATTGGTGATGCCCCTTGGCGATTTTTCTTGCATCCACGAACTGACAGATACCTTTATACTTGTCTTCGTCAGCCCACAAAAAGGTTCTGGTCCTATCATGGCATTTGATGCAACTTCACGGGCCGAAGGCACCGGCCTTCTCATTGCCCTTGTGTCTCTCTTTTTCAGGTCTCCAGGCTAGGGTGGCCCTATTAGTAATACTCTTTAGCAATTTGACTTGCATCCACAAATTGATAGACACTGTAATAATTGTCTTCGCTAGCCCACAGAAAGGTTCCGCACCTATCATGGCATTGGATGCAACTTCAGGGGCTAAAGCATTGGCCTCCTCATTGCCTTTGTGTTGGTAGAAGCCTTAATTGCCGCCTGGCTGTCGGAGAGAATGGCAATAGATTTGTTTTAAGCCTTCTTCCTTAGCATTTCTCCTACGCATTGTTCAGTGATGGCTGCTTCTGCCTGAAGCAACAAATAACTTCTGTTCGTTGCGTTCTTTCTGAGGCTGAGTGCGATTTGCGACTTTGTTCTGCCTTTGTATGAGCCGGCATTTACTTCTTCTTGGGTTTT
Organism: Leptinotarsa decemlineata; assembly: GCF_000500325.1. NCBI lineage: Eukaryota > Metazoa > Arthropoda > Insecta > Coleoptera > Chrysomelidae > Leptinotarsa > Leptinotarsa decemlineata. The sequence continues at coordinate 100,484 of NW_019290426.1, forward strand.
TGGCCTGTCAAACTGAGTTTGATCTTCCTCTTGAAGATGATTACTTGGTGATCACCTTCATCTTCAAGATCAAACTCAGTTTGATCTTCCTCTTGAAAATGATCACTTGGTGATCAAAATACGTGTCGAAGTGTTAAAATAACGGTTTGGTGTTGGGAAAAAACTCCAAGATCAAACTGAGTTTGATCTTCCTCTTGAAAATGATCACTTGGTGATCGAAACACGTGTCGAGGTGTTACAATAACGGTTTGGTGTTGGGAAAAAAAACTTCAGTGATATTCATTACTACTCCAAAGGTTCCAAACAGTGCATTATAAGTATCAAAGTATTACCACAATAACTAATAAGTTTAAGGTGGCCCAGAATCTTCACCTTGATAGTAATAATTTTCAATGCGAATCAACTCAATAACTATCAGTTTCATAGTATGACATTTAGGAACGTATCCTAAAAATTTAATTCTAAAATTGGCAAAGGAAAAAGCCCTTTGCATTTCTGCAGAAAATCGATGTACAATATTTCAAAGGAACAAGAAATTCTAGTATAGTATAATTTGACAGTGACAGCAAGCATATTTTCTGAATAGAAGCTATTTTTTTCCTCTATCACTGCATTATTTTTTGAAAGTAGGGGTATTTGTCAATAATCTACCAGTCAGTTCATTTATTTTCTGGATTACAGGTTATCCTTAAAGGGTTTTAGACTTCCAAGTTTATATTGAATTTCTGTTGAAGATATATATGTGAAGAAAATGTGTATATTTATAACTATATAATATTTAAACTTTCGCATGATGGAAACTTTATTATGTAATTGTGAATCATATCAATAAAAGAGGATTTTTGTTTCATTTCTTCTTCAATCCCTTTTCTATAATAGTCCATATTACAAAATTTTCACGTTCATTAGGTTCAGGAGTGTCATTTCCCAAAAGTTATTTCGAGCCATGTTGCATAAAGAATTAGTTTGAAATTTAGTTGAATGAAATATCTCAAAAACTGTTGCAGATATTGAAGATTAAAAAATTCTTAAAGAGCATCAAATTTACCAAAAAAACTCCATCTCCTGAAACTGTAGCACCAATATTTATATCTTTGAACATCAACACCAGATAATCCAGCTGCAGAAGAATCTTATTGCAATTTTCCTTTCAATTAATCATTTGTTAGATTCTTACTTTACTTTTTCGATGATGAAACCTGGATTTTAATTTTGTTATTTTCTCTCAATCATTAAACAAAACATACGGGAAATTTCCAAAGAAAGGAATAAAGAAAATCACTACAAATACTGAACGAAAGTCATTTGTTGTGGAGGAAATCGGAATTGTCATCGATAAAAACCACAAGAAGCACTCGATATAGATATGCATATCATGTTTCTGAGTTTTTTCAGATACAAATTGGAAAAAAAACCTTTTGTTTAATAATGAAGAACACAGACCTAATCTCTTGTAAAAGTATCCCCTTTTCTATTTGAATGGATTGTTTTCCTTTTGTGTAGTAATTTTTGAAGGTTTTGGAAAAGATTTTTGCTAAGAACTTTTATTTACGCAAATATTTTTTAAAAATATTTATGAACAATCAATGTCCAAAGAAAAATTGAAAACATAACATTTGATAAATGTTTCCAAATATTCCAGTTTGTTCATTTTTTATTGATGACAGATATATTGATATTTTTTCGTTCTTACTGTCAATTTCCCAAACATTAAAAATGAAAAATTTAACCTGATATATTATTGCAGCTGACGAAAAACTTGGTAACACAGTTTATCGCAAACCTGCTCGTACTGATCGGTTTATCAACAAGAACTCGAACCAACATCCAGGACAAAAATGTACAATGATCGTGCTACCAGGATTTGTGAAGTGAATATTTTTGAAAAGAACTTTGCCATCTAGACCAAGCTCAGCATGCCAAACGTTTTACAGCGCAAGAAATCGAACGTGGTCTACATCCTGGAAGAAATACTCAAACTTCGATCAGGATACAGCTGTCAAGACTTTTCTGCGTCAACATTAGGACCATTCACAAGTAACCTAATCAACTACGTAACACTTTCAGATTGGCCAAGGACAAAAGAGAGCCTTTGACATCCATCTGTGTTTGCAGCATTCCTTGTTTCTGTGTCTCAGTTCACACCTCGGAACTACCAAACGCAGTATCAACACCAGGATACAAGAACACACGCGTAGCTGTTGCCTCATGCAACCGGAGGAATTCGCAATTGCAGAACGTATCCTAGCAGAAGCAGACCATGTAATGAAATACGAAAAAGCTGCTGTATTATCTAATTCAATGCATTACTACGTACGCTAGGGAGGTCATTGAGATCTATGACCATCCCAACAATTTCAACAGAAAAGAAAAAGGTATATGGGTTAACAGAATGTGGCATCCAGTTCTCAATAAAGCTAGGAATGGACTAAAAATCACTCTGATCGGCCTCCATCAGTAGCATACCTGTCAACAACGTGCACCAATCAGAACAATCTAGTAACATCTCAGATCAGAACGATCCAGCAAAAGTGCAGACTAAGAAGGAGTGGTTATCTACAGGGACACCCCGTCTTCGTCCTCTATACTATTTCCATCATCAGCCCCACCACCATCACCTCCGCCACCCTCTGAAATTATAAATACGAGTGAATACGTAGCTCGTCAGTCAGTCGTCGATGAGACTCAAAGATATAACCTTCGTTAACGCAGTCAGAGGACATACCGTAGGAACAGAAGAAACGTTAGTTGCTTCGGGTTCCATTCGACCACGGCCTACATACTTGTATGTGGTTCTCATATTTATTGCAGCTTTGATAAATAGTATTACCATAAGACCTCAAATTTTCATCGATACATTTCAAATAGTTTGAAAAACGGCAAGTTTGACATTAAAAATTAAACTTTCTACTGTTCATATGAGTGAGTTCTTAGTCGATCCCAGAGATGGCGTCTTCGTAAGGGGGGGTTGTACTATTTTATTTCGACCAAAACACAGAAAGGAACTGAATCAATTTAGTTATCACTGTTAAAAAGAGACAGGACGAAAACAATTTCTTGATGTGTGTAACTCATCCATTGGGGAAACTAGATCAGACTTTTTTCAAATGGCATGGAATATTTATTCTGCTTCTCGAGATTCAATGTTGACCACGATAATAATTACACAATTTTTGAAAGCTGTTTAATTTCTATACGCATTTCGCTAACAAAGTAGCTTCCTCGCTAGAAATAAATCCGTGCTTCGTAGGATTCTGAGAATGTCTGTCATCAAATTCTTTTGAAGGCTGAGAGTTAGAAAAACAGAGTATTCACCATTATTCATGAAAAAAAATATCGCTACAGTTTTGGCGCCCAATGTGGGGCCAAAAGTTCAGTTTTCACTCAGATGGCCCAAGTTATTTGCTCAGTACCAGAAGTTTGTCACTGAATTTGAATGTATTTTGAAGTTCAGATTGTTTGAGATATTGAAGTCATCAAAATATTTGAAAATATGCTCATTTATGACATTTTACATAATTTTAGATAGTAACGAAACTGGCTTGTAGCTGTCTGGATGACGAGCTGAAAAGAATGAAGGCGAAACAAATCATAATATTACTATAAATAGTCTTATCCAGAATTTCGTGTCTTTTATTTCATTTCTATCAGGCTCTTGGTAGGCCTTGGTGCTGAGGCGTAAAAGCATGTTGGACCTCTTTACAACTTACAACGCTTCTAAATACTACTTTGAAGAAGTAAAGCTGATGAATCTGGGAGGAAACAAGCTAATGCATCTAGAAAAAAAATTCTGAGGTTGTTTAAAAAGTGCAGATTGATGAATTAAGAAAATATATAAGAACGAATCTTATAGTCTTTATTTGTTCCAAACAGTTCCGTCCAGTCATTTAAAACTTGGCAATAATTGGCTACACAATAAATAGGTTGTTAATGTAATATACTCCATGTAAACTGTCGCGGAAGCTGCCATAACTATCACAACGAATTTAGCAAGCGACATTTGCCACAATATCATAATAATATGGTTACGAATCAATACCCGTATAAAATGAAAAAAGTAAGCCACGCTTCCGCAACCGTTCAATATTATCTCAAAAAATACAATATTATTTCGTGTAAGAATATCCGTTTAAACTAAAATGGGCAAATTTTTCATTTGAAAGCTGTATGGATATTGATGTATGTTATTTATGGTTTCTTTGAAAAAATTAAGAGCAGAAGTTGCTAGTTAAAATTAATTATTCTACTACTATGTTACAGAAAAGTGGAAAACTTTGGCCAAATACAGATAAAAAGTACAAAATGTCATCCTTCACAGAAAATGTCTATCAACTAAAAGTAAATTGATTGAAAACTTTCATTAATATTACTAGGAATCTTCCCATCAAGCTCATGGTGGGACTCACAGGGTCTTCTTCTTTGTCGATTTTTTAACCCGTGGCAGAGTAGCACTTTCCTAAAAAACATCATTCTATTGATAACATTGAAAATAATAAAAAGATTACAGTTACCACACAAACAATTTCAGCACAAAACAGTATGAGACAGACACTGAAATCTCTCATTCCAGAAAAAAGAGAAACTGAATTAAGGATGGTAGTAATTTAGCGAATAGCTCACTTGACTCATTTATATTTTTGAAACCTTCAAATGGAAGGAAAAATGAAGGATGATAACTTGGAAATTTACTTGTATTTTCAATGTTGTATGCATTCTGCATATGCATTTTTTTGGAGTGAAGAAAAAGTTGAGTCATTTATAATTCTGTTTCAAATACACATGACAGTTTCCAGTTTCTAGGGCTTCCACAGCCCCCATCATTCTGTTAGTGTCATGAAGCTTACACAGCGACAAAGAATGAAATATCGGAAAACCAAGAGAATAACTAATAATTGTAAAGTATACTGGGATAGATAATTAGGAACAAAACAAAAACTGTGACCCTTTATAGAGTTATCGTTATTTTCTTCAAATCCATGGTGAAAAATGTAACAAGAAAGTTAGGTTAGGTTAGGTTCGCAAGAGTTTATTGTGGCTCACACCTATATTCACACTCGACCAAATAAACCCAGTTTCTCAACGAAGCCGAATAGTTTGTATGGTGAGTGGACTTTCAGGTCAGATGGTACGAGTACGGTTCTGCCGAACTCTAAAAACCTGATTTGGTCCCCAGCGGGGCAGGCACAAAGTCCATAAATCCTTTTGCCATCCACATGTTCAATCTTTGTATGGCAAAGCCTAAAGCGATGCCGAAGTTCTAGTCCGATGAAGCTGCTTGCAGCACCCTCTTTTGCAAGAGATTTAGTAGCCTCATTGCCTTCCAGGCCAGTGTGGCCAGAAATTCAGACCAGAGACAGTTTGTTGAGTCTTCCTAGTAGGGAGAGCCATTTTTGGCAATTTGCTACCAATTTAGACGTTGCACGGTAGGAGCCAAGAGCTTCCTACGCCGCTTGACGGTCCGAGAAAATTTTTATTGACTTGTGCATGAGGTTCGATTCTACCAATCTCTCCGCACACAATTCAGTAGCATATATTTCCGCTTGAAATACAGGTCCTGGGTGTGCGACTGAAAACACCTGCACCAGAACCTGAAGGTGTTTTTGATCCATCTGTGAACCAACAACTATCTGCTTTTAATATCTCCTTCTGCCGGAGGATCCAGTCCCCTCTACTCGGCCACAGTACTTTATAAGGCAGTTCGTAGTTGACATAAATTCAGAGGTCATTTCCAGAATGCTGTGACTTCCAGTGTCAACCAACAGTCTGTTGTTTTGATTGATTTGTGCAATTGGCAATGTGCACAAGTCTATATGCAGTCCATCTAGCCTCTCTCTCTCTCCAGAAAAATGTGGAGAGGAGGTAGATCTAGAAGGATATCCATGGCCGCTGACGGTGTAGTACTGATGGCACCACTGATGGCCAAAGAGCTTCGCCTGAGCCGTTTTCTGTAAAGCCTTCGGCTACCAGGCAATTGTACCATAAGTGATCATTGGTCTGGCAATCATCACATGAATTCAATGGATTTGTTTGGGACCTAAACCCTAAGTTTTACCACAAATCTTTCGACATGCCCATAGGGAAAAACTGACTTTGTGTAAAACTTTTTCCAAGTTAACGTTCCAGCACAAGGAAGTACCAACGAGTTTAAATTATTTTTTTAATATTTATCAAAACTTCATTATGCCAAAAATCAACTTTGTCTATTTCCAACAATCCATCCCTTTGTTCTGTATGGTTTCCGAATTCCACCAAGAAAAACTGCAATTGTAAAAGTTTCTACTAGAAAAAATCTAAAGCCTGCCATGAAAAATCAGAAATATTATTAGTCAGTCCAACAGCACACAATCAAATCATTACTTTCTTCAACTCTCAAAGCGTCATGCCTGTTTCTTAGTCGATATCTTCAACATGTCCTCTTATAATTTTCAGCCTTCTGCACGCCAATGGAGAATCGGTCAAGGTTCTCGGAAAAAGCCGACTACCATTCTTGGGTGAGTTAGCACCATGCAAAGAAACATCTGGAATTTGCAACAGGTTGTTATCGCTTTTGGATTGCAGTTTGGAATCAGACAAAGGTCGTTCGTCCTGCCTTAAATAACTATGCCAAGAGGGCCTTTTTTCGGCAGGTTTCTCCACAGATAACTCGTCTTTATTCCAAAATCCAATCTTCTTCGGAAACTTAATGAACTTTGCGAAAGAGTGCTTGCTTCTAGACAAATCAGAAGAAGTAGAAGAAAGAGAGGAAGGCGACCTATTAACCGCTGATCGTCGCTTAGATTTTGGCGAGCTTACAAATATTTCCTTACAGAGAGACTCAGCTGAGCCGAAAGTTTTGACGACACCTGGTTTCAATATCAGAGTTGCCTTGATGGCAGATGGAGAATCAGATGTTGGTGGTGGGGGAGCAGCTTTTTTGTTGTATTTCCCCTTTCTTACTTCAGAGGTCTCGGCTGGAGCAGCAGCAGTTTTATTTTGGACATCATCTACTGAAGCCTTTTTGGTTCCTCTGCTTTCATCATCCACGATGCCCCTGAACTGTGAATCCTTAATGTGTTCGCTAGCAGCTGCAGTTGTATCGACAACTGTTTTGTCCGAATTGGTTTCATTTTTTGTGTCTATCAAGTTCTGAACGAAATTAGAAAATGTCTCAACAGTTCCTGAAATCTCCAGCAAGCTAGTGTTGGGTTCAAGGCTCTGAATCGTTAATTCATCTGTTCTAGATACTGGAGATGTACTATTTTTTGTTAGATCCCCTTCAACTGTAACTAGGTTCAACTGACTCTCATCACATGCAGTTATTAACGATTTACTATCGATAGTGATGTTAAATTCTTCACCTAAATCATCATGCATAGAGTCTAACGAGTCCAAAAACTCTGCCTCACTTGAAGATTCCGATTTGTCAGCTGGAAGTCGTTCTATGTTCTTCCCCTTATCGTTATGAAAAATGATATTCGTTTCGTATACTTCGTTTTCATCGCTTTCCTTCAAAACAATTGGTATAAACAGATACAGGAGTATTGAGAACAAGAGTCAAGTACCTAATTAAGAATATCACAAAAATGACCAACTTAACTAGTACTTGTGCCCCGAATGAAAATAGAAATGAATCATACCTACGAATCTTACGAAAAATTGGATCAAATCAAGGATACGTACTCGTATATTCCTCATATGCTACACAATTGTAAAATAAAAAAAAACTTAGTATGTTATTTGACTAGTAATCGCGCAAAACCCGATAAATCCACTTTTTGTGAAAAACCAGTTGTACATCGACTTATATTAATTGGAAGGTTTTTTATCGACGCATGATCGAAAAATATGTACTCATCCAAGATGTCCGGACAAAAATATCTAGATAATAACTTTGCTGGTTTCGTATTTTCATCTACAAACCGTTCAAATTATAAAGAAAAATACTTTCAAAGTGATATTATCGATATATGAGTCCAACTTATTCGATTCAAAACTTCCATAAGATTCGTGTATTCATTACCAAACTTATGACTTAAAAATACCTACATCGCTACCGCCAGCCCTTCTAGGAACAGTAGACCTGGTAACTCTAGTGGTACGAGATCTGGTGAGAGAACCGGCTCGATGTAACCCCTCCCTAGCTGCCAATTTAGGAACACCGCCAGCATACAGCCCTTCACTGCTAGAGTAGCCGGAAGAAATGTCTTCGGCTGATTGTATCGAAGCTATGCGATCGGACCTTACATCCACTTCGGAAAAGTAAATGGCCGAAGTGGAAGAAGATGATCGCTGAGGACTACGTCGACGCCTCACGAGGCGCGGATCGGTAATGACTACGTCATCAGTCTCGTCTTGGGCAACATCTTCTTGGACAGTGTCGCTCAGGTCGCTGAGGCTGTAGCTTCTTTTGAGTTGGTTTACTATACCGCCACCGCCCTAAAAATAATTGTAATTTCACTATTGCCTAGAGGTTCAAATAAAAGTGATGCATGGAATTACAATTGAAACAATCTGAAAATCTATTGATATATTGTGTGTCTGCACTATCGAAAGATAGTTGTTTACTATAGATAATATAGTAAACAACTAATATTTCGATACAATCATGAACATCAGATCCAATTGGAAAGTACTTGGATGGAGTTTAATTATACTACTGCAATCTAATGTGGATTAGTGAAATATTTCAATTTTTAAATTTTCATTCAAAAATTGGACAAATTTCGTCGTTTGTTTCTCCCTACATCAAGTTGTTTGACAATATTTCAAAAGATGACGTCATATTGAACTAGCAGAATATGGCTCATTCGCCGCCATTTTGAATGGAAATTGACACATGTGTTATATGGTTGAATAGAGAATTTCATATCCGATAAAACGATAGAAAAAAATATGCATGGTTCTATTTGAAATTTATGATTTGGGTACTTTTCCAGATCTACCACTACTAATGTAGTGGTAGATCCGCATATCAATATCTATTATCTTTTTTGAGTTACAACATGTTTTTCGAAAACACGCATTTTGTGAATAAGTTACAACATGTTTTTCGAAAACACGCATTTTGTGAATGAGAGTTACTGAATTCATTGAAGAAGAAAGTAATACAAATAATGAAATTATGAAAAAACAAAAATTTATTGGCGCTCCGGGTCAACGTCATTGAATCCATTGGCGAGTTTGTTTTTTTGGCTGCAGCACCACATCATCTGAAGATCTTGATCCGCCAATGTCCTCTCTCTTATTAAACTGTAGGGTGTCTCCAGAGGCTCCAATCAATTCAATGCATCGCCAGAACACTTCGTGACACGACTATCGTCAAACTTAAACCAGTCCGTTTCGTCTTTGACCAATGCGTAATAATGACCAAATTCAACGCCAGAACCTTCCAAAGAGTTTTTTGCTTCCGTTAGAGGTTGAGTTTCGTTTGAAGATCATCAGTGTTATTATTAGATTGACTGGTGCCTCAATAATAAGAAGACAACTGTGATGAAAGACACGTTTGAATAACTAGGTAGATATTATTGGAGGCAGCGGAATAAATTTTAACTATGCAAATTATGTTTCCGAAGAAATATCTGCAAAAATTTAATAGAAATAGAATACAACAGTTACCCCTGGCATGTATGTGTTTTAATTCCTCTGAAATCATCCCCCTCTCGAATAAATCGAATATTAAGGTGAAATTACCAAACTGCGTTTGAATAAAATTCAATTTGTCAGTAAAAGGTACGCCTCATAAATTCTGCCTTGTTCAAAAACAAAAAAAAAATTAATTCGAATTGGAAAAGGATGACGGGACATGCCTTTTCTCGAATACTTATAGAAAACTTTAAGTTTGCCAAATAATTATATAAACGTTGAATCAATATCTTTCGAAATTGACTGACAAGTGATATTTCTGGTCAAATTTATCAATTTGCCCTTCGTATTTGATTCAAAACCTATAAATGACTATCCTTTAGAGATGATCCTGTCAATTTGCAAATTTGTCAAAAACTGTAATTTATAGTATTCTCATATGATCACATCCACATTGACTTATTTTACAATATTGCTGAATCAAAATGAAGTTTACAGCCTGCAAAACTTGCGAAATAGTGCACTGAGAATTATCCAATCTCTTCTCCATTCATAAAATAAATTGATAAAATTCAATACATAATTTCAAAAAGATCCTGGGACGACGAAAGAAAGGAGGCCAGGCCCTTAGTTTATTTCACAATTTTTTGTCAACTCTTTCAAAAATGTATTGCCAAAAAATAAAACTATTTCAACAATTAATATAAAGTACAATATTATTATGTATGTACACTAAAAACATTGTTTGGGATAAAAATGTAAAAGTGGCTGGCCCGTCAAAATTTGGATATTTTATTTATCTCTATTGTGAGGGCCCCTCTGTTGTAGAGGCCTTAGGACAGGAGCCTCGCCTGTCCTCTCCCAAATCCGGCCCTGCTTGACAACACAAGCACAATACCACGAATTATGTGGTTTCAATTTATTGAAACCAAATTCACAAAGTTTTTATTGGGTGACGACTTACTCATAACATAATCATTTATTTTTTTCTTATTTACTGAAGTCTGCATCATATGAATGGAATATTACAACTTCTAGACAGGTTGCTCCCATCTTTATAAGAAGAGATGCAATTTGCAAGTAAGAGTTCTTCCAATCCAACATATTTTCTCTAATGTCCAGGTGATCCAAATTTATTCCTCACAATTGTTAAATCTATACTGTCGAAAGGTTTTGAGAGATTGAATATAACTCAGCCGACATATTTATTCTGATCAAGTTCGGAATATACAGAATTGAGATGCCACAGAGTCGTTTTTTTTTTCGAAAACCATGTTGATATATTATTATTATACTATAAGCAGCTGTCTAGTATTTTTCAAAGTGGACAGTAAGGAAATTTGCCTGTAGTTGTCTAATATAGGAGGGTCGCCTTTTTTAAACAGCGGAAATACAACAGCAATTTTCATCAGATTTGTAAATTTTCCTGACTGCAGTGATGAATTGACAAGTGTGTAAGAGAAGCTGAAACAAAATCACAAATAATTTTGAAAGTTCTTGGAGGTATCTCATCAATAACTGAACAAGGTTTGTTTTTCAGTTAGACCACTATATTCATAATATTATTTTCAGATACCATCTTTTTAAGCACGTCGATAATTTTCTCACCTGTAGAACCTTCGTCAAACAGAACCAGGCAAAAACGGCCTTCGTCGACTTCATCGAATCCCGATCACACAATTTTCATGTTGACAAAAATAATCGACAAAAAAACTAGTGTGGCAGTTATACATTATTAGAACGTAATTTCAACTACTCTAAAGTCTTATAAAGAAAAGTGCAAATTAAAAATGATACTTACTTGGTGAATAGGTGAAAAAGCCATGCAGTGCACACTTAGCAGCCCATTAAATCAAATTGTGTGTTGCCAAGGTTTCGGGTGAATTCCAGAGAAAGATTGTGAGAAAATCATATAGGAATTATGTTTAGTTAATTCAGCAAAGGTTAATTGTGACTTATGTATTCAAAGAACATTAGTTGCAGTAAAAATTGTCAGTCGCAACGAGGAAGAGGCACAGGAAGTTGGAATTTCCAAGTAGTACCTTCAGTTTCAATACAAAAAGTATAATCCATCATTTTGTGATTGCTTTTTTTATTTTGGGGACTGTCGTTTTCTCTGTCAAGTGCCAAAAATTGAATATTGTGAAATGAAATGCAATATACCTACGACTTCTTTTATTTGTAAATCTATTTCATAAAAATCACATCCTAAAATAATTATACGCTAATCACATCCTAATATTATAAAATATTTCAAAAAATACACCTTTCCGCTTCTAAGGAACTTTCAATCAACATAACCTTAAGAACTTTAAAAAAATNACGGATCTGTCGTGATCGACCTCCTTTCCGTAGCAACTCGTAGAATCCTTCATGGACCATGAAGTTACCAACTAATCCGATCCTTAGTCTACAGAAGAGATGGACGTTGACTAAACAATCCTAACCTTCATCCTAAGGTGTGTTTATGCGAGCCGAAGGGTGTATGACTCTAGAGCCAACTCTGTCCCCAACGGAAAACCCTCTCATCCTAAAAAGCCTCTGGCTTTGTAGCGATGGATCTCCTTTCCGTAGCTAATCGTAGAACCGAATAATCCGATCCTGAGTCTACACAAGACATTAACTGAATTACTCCGGCTATCATCATTGTAACATCGGATAAAGAGCAAGATCTTCTCAGTCCTTCAACTCTTGAAAAGCCTAGGAGGCTGGGTGGTGCAACCAGGAAGCGACTTATCGGCTCTTCAAGAGCAGGAAATCTCAAGGATCTGCCAGCACACCCTTTCAATTAAACAGTGATTCACCTAAACTAGAGGCGAAAAAGCCCTGCATGGCTGAATCTAGTGTATCATCAGGTAAATGACTCACATATGCATTCATATGGGAAGGCTGCGGTCACTTTGAACAGCCGACAATGTCAATATCGACCAATCAACTGAATTCTCTTCAATATATCATTACGACTACCGTAGACGATATTCCAGTCTACAGGTGACCTGAAGGTATTGGGAATGCTTTTCCTTGCTGATGGGTTCAATTAGTAAGTTAGGTGATAATTTTGGTTCTGACCATCCGACGACGCCAATATCAACCAATCAACCGGCCTCGGTGGCTAAAGCTAGTCACCGGTCAGGTTCTTACTAGAAAATGACCATGGTCTGTCAACCTTGGAATGGAATCATCCAAATAAAAACAACTCACATATCTTTTGTTCCATTCATTGTGTGATAGGCGGAAATTAAATAGCACACAGAAAAATAAACCAAGTTAAATATTCTAAAAAGGACTCACCTTTAGAGCTGTTTGCATAAGAGCTGAAACTCCTTTTGAGCCGAGATCAAGAACCTGCTTGTAGCTCTGTTCTTTGGCTTTTGAGATGTATTCATCGATTTCCTAAAAGTGACACAAAAAATGAATTCTTCATATTTCATAGTGAACGTCTGGGTTTGATTAGTAAAAAACATGAACCGAAAAAAAAGAGAAAAATATGTTTTTACAAGCTACAGCTGAGCTGAAACTCCTTTTGAGCCGAGATCAAGAACCTGCTTGTTGTTCTCTGTTCTTTGGCTTTCGAGATGTACTTATCGATTTCCTTGAAAATATCGATGATATTTTATAGTAAAAGTCTGGGTTTGATTAGTTGAAAAACATGAACCGAAAAAAAAAGAGAAAAATATGTTTTTACAAGCTACAGCTGAGCTGAAACTCCTTTTGAGCCGAGATCAAGAACCTGCTTGTTGTTCTCTGTTCTTTGGCTTTCGAGATGTACTTATCGATTTCCTTGAAAATATCGATGATATTTTATAGTAAAAGTCTGGGTTTGATTAGTAGAAAAACATGAACCGAAAAAAAAAGAGAAAAATATGTTTTTACAAGCTACAGCTGAGCTGAAACTCCTTTTGAGCCGAGATCAAGAACCTGCTTGTTGTTCTCTGTTCTTTGGCTTTCGAGATGTACTTATCGATTTCCTTGAAAATATCGATGATATTTTATAGTAAAAGTCTGGGTTTGATTAGTTGAAAAACATGAACCGAAAAAAAAAGAGAAAAATATGTTTTTACAAGCTACAGCTGAGCTGAAACTCCTTTTGAGCCGAGATCAAGAACCTGCTTGTTGTTCTCTGTTCTTTGGCTTTCGAGATGTACTTATCGATTTCCTTGAAAATATCGATGATATTTTATAGTAAAAGTCTGGGTTTGATTAGTTGAAAAACATGAACCCAAAAAAAAAAGAGAAAAATATGTTTTTACAAGCTACAGCTGAGCTGAAACTCCTTTTGAACCGAGATCGAGAACCTGCTTGTAGCTCTGTTCTTTGGCTTTTGAGATGTATTCTTTGAAAATGAAAATGAAATTATAGCGGAAGTCTGGGTTTGATTAGTAGAAAAGATGACCCGAAAAAAAAAGTTTTTACAAGCGTAGGTCTTCAATGCTGTAGATTAAGCAGTATTACAAATAGAATTATCGTAAGAACCGAACACAAGCACTACAGAAAAAGCATTAAAGCGCTCTAAGAGCGGTGCCTGTACGAAAGTAGCGATTCACATTGGATTTCAATCGCTAGAGATCGCAGTTCTCCAAATGGAAAAGTACTTAAACAGTGAAGTTCGAGGTGTATTGAGTTGAACCTCAAAACAATGCCCAGTCACTTTTAACACTCTCCGTGAAAGTATCTATAGAAGAGAGACACATCCTCAACCTTTCTTAAAAGTTCCAGACTATCAAGGTTGAATGTGATGCAAATGACTGGCCGGTTCATTCAGTAACGAAAAGTTCATCGGAAATCAAATTCTGGAATCTTACCTGTTCTCTAGAGCTGAGAGTAGGATGAACGAATTTTCTGTATAAAATACTGGAACCCTTCGTGGCTGGTGATAGCAACCAGATGACTAGTATGATTTTTATTTCAAAGTAAAATGGAAACCTGGACAAAAAAATGAATAAAGCAATGTTCATTTCACATATTTTCAAATTTCGAGTTTATTAAAAAAACATTGTTGACATACCTAGCACTTCTACTAGATTTTTCACGTGATATGTATAAGCTTTTGAATTTGATGTCAGTGATTATATTTTCAATATAACTCTAAATGAAGTAGAAATTTCAAAAAGTTATTAATTGATATACGAAAGGAGAGAACTATCGTAATAGTAATAGTCACAGATAATCAACATAAACTTACTTGGAAAATTCATTTTCATTCAAAGTAATGAATACTTTTCCTTGAAGTTCTTCTATAGAAATCTATTGAGAGAATATTCTTTTCAGGAAGAAGAAAGTTTATCTATTCATGTTTTCGACACAACTCCTTATCAGTCACCCCCTGAGGTCAAAAACTTCAAACGGAATAATAGTCTACTGACACCTCATTGGAAAAGCCTTTCAGTTCTTTATTTAACTCTGTAAAATTTTTGACATTACAACTATGAGCTATATCACAAAAAAAAACACAGTTTAGTCCTAAAAAAGTTTTATTTTTAATAATAGACAAGATAACCGTTCAGGAATAGTCAATAACGAAGGCATTAATATCGCAGTTATAGGATCAAGATGCCTTAATGAAAAAAACGCAGTTATTGACTAAATTGTCCTAAGAATCAAGAGTTAGTCGTATTAACATCTCTTCATCGACACAAATTCCACTCTTACAAAATTAAAATGATGAATGAATAGGTCATATGCATGTAATATAAAATAGCTCATTTTAATTTTTTTCTTAATCTATTTTGATACCAGATCAATGTAAATGAGTTCACATGACTATATACTTTATAAATTTTAAATAGTTCATAATTGAAAACGTAAAAATTACGAGATAGATTCAAATTAGGTGAAACGCAACGGGATTGGTAGGATCTTAGGATGACGTAAAAGTCCATGTCAACAACATTTATTTATATCCTGTTCTATATATTCTATTATTGTTCTTACACGCTTTGTTGACACGTACTTTGACGTCACATGATCCCGCCAAATGGTCGACCGTTTGAATTGTCAATATTTTTTTCTGACTAATTATTCATGTTTTTGGCATCTATCTCATGTTTCCAGTATTTGTATGCATTATATAATCGATTAGAACAATTAGAAAAAAATATGCATGCGACCTATTGAAAGGTCGGTCGGTAGCTGGTCGGTTCGACGTGGGATCTTTGTTCACTCACTCGAATTGACCGCCGTGTCGGTCGGTGGTTCAAGCCCCAGCCTGAAAGCTTGATTTTCACTTGCTATCGTCCAACCCGTGTTATGAATCACACGTTAAAAGGTAAGACCTCGTTAATCCTTAGTTAGCACAAGTTTCTACTTCTGAGGGTTGTCGTTCGTAGGGATGAGACAGCTGGTTAATGGAAAAACAGATTTTCAACACATTTTTCGACAGAACGTGCAAACCGTAATCCAACTTTGTTGTACAACAGATGTTTCTCAGATAAATGTACCTTCGATCTCAATTGGCAGGTGAATCATCAAAATTTCCAAGTGAATAAAATAACAACATGGCATGCCAAATACCAGTCCAAATCCCCAAAAATTAAATGTTTGAGCAGACAGAGATTTTGGGTAATTATATTATGGAACCATCCATTTTTGAAGCAAGGTGATAATAAAGTTATGCCAGCGTTAACAACGTCATACAATTGAATTTCTCAGTGCGAAATGGGTTAGTTTTTCAATTCGATGGCATTTCTTCCCATTGCATAATACCAAAGCGTTAGATCCACGATAACTACTTTCCAGGATTGGAAGGAGAGGTTCTACAGAATGATCATCCAGATTCCCCGATTTGACACCACTTGAATTTTGTTATGGAGATGGTTGAAATCAAAAGTCCACGAGACACAGCCAACTTCTGTAGACAACTCAGGGGAGAAAATTATCATGTACTGTAGGCTACTAACCGATGATATTCTTCACAATGTAAGGGAGGAACCAGAGCCTCATTTATACTATTGTATGCAAGTTAATGGCGCTCATTTTGAGCACTTGTTGAAGAACATTTTTTTGGGTAGTTTCATTTTCAATTTTGAAATGAAACATGAACTTCAAAAAAGTATTTTTTTTTGACGTTGCTACCGTTGTAATATCAAAAATGTTACAGGGTTGAATACAACATTGAATGGCTTTTCAAATAAAGTAACATTCGACTGTTATTTCCATTTGGAATTTTCAACATGTACGTGTTAAAATGAAGAGGGAATGGTTGACAAGGGGTAGATTTTTACGCAGTATCAATATCGAATGACTTATTTAGTGTACTTGTGTTAACAACAATTTTGTTCAACAGTACTTATGTGACTTTCCAAACAAACAATTATATACCTTATATTTACTTACCAACTCAAGAAGACATCTGTGAAGGTTTCGATACAGGTAAAAAGGGCAAAAACTATCCAGTACATCATCCATTTTACCTGAAAATAATGTTGTCATTAGAAATGTAACTGTTATTCTCCAGCACAAGATTTTAAGAAAATAAGATGAAACCAGAAAATTTTTGAAAAATTATTTATTGGGTCTGAAAATTAGCACTACCTAAACTTTGAAAAAGTAAACGACTCAATGTTGCAGAATCGCTAATGTGACTAATCTATTTTGGAATAATTTAGTCAATTTGCGGTAAGGTTCCATTATTTAGGATTTATTTGTCATTTCACTTGAATGAGTATTTCTATCTCAAAATAAAATCTCCACATCTATATTTGAGGTCGACCTCCTAGAATGATGCAAAAGTCTATTAGATTATTTAAAAAATTTCGTCCGTTTCTTTGCTGTGTGTTTGGTTTGCGAAGTTTTGTTCCGGAGACTTTAGCCTCGAAGATGAGGATTGAAGTGGTCGACCTACAATTATCCAGGACGAGGATTTGAGGACACTGATAGAGACTGACCCATCACTTGAGGTGCGTGAGATGGCGGAAGAACTGGGCGTCAGCTGCCATGCAGTTTTTGATGGTTCAAAAAGTATTGGAAGGGTCAGGAAGCTCGAAAAACGGCCGCCCCACGATTTGAATGATAGACAGAAATTGTCACGTTAAGAGGTCTGTTCTTCTTTGCTTTTGCGCAACCAAAACGATCCTTTTTTGGATTGAAACGTCACTTGTGATTAAAACTGCATCCTCTACGGCGACAAGAGACGTTCAGGATAGTGGTTGGACACTGATGAGCCACCCAGGCACTTACCAAAGGCGAAAACCCACCAAAAAAAATTGTGGCTACTGTATGGTGATCAGCGTGTGATTCAATAACTTTCTGCAACTGGGCCAAACCCCCATGGGTTGGGCTATCTATAGGGCGCGTCCCCAGGTAGCGGATAGGGGAACGGCTAGGGGACTGGGGGCCCTGTCCGGGAAGCCAATATGTGGCCCTACTAACGGGATCGCCGGACTCCTGGTCAGTGGCAGAAATAAGTAGGGTGAGGGGAACTAAAACTACCCAGCCTTCCCAAGCTAAGGTGTAAGGAATCTTGCCGACAGCTGAATGGCCGCAGGTTGATATGCGGTTACGAACTATCCCCTTGGGGAACCGGGCGAAAACTCATTGTAATCAGCCTTCCTTTGGTAATGCGGGGCTCTGCCAGAGGTGACCAACTATCCCATTGCTACTCGTGGGAACACACATATATGATACAAACAAAACAGACACAACAAAAACCAATTCCGAGGCTGAGAAGTGCTCACCTCAATCTATGGCAGTGGCTGGGGATGGACAGGAATGTCCACCCCACCGCTCGGAATGAGGCCGGACTTAGCAGATCATCTCGTGATGTAATACAAAGGCGGCGCATTTGCGACGCCGAGGCCAAAAGGAGAAAGAGAGCGAAAGAGGCAGGAGTGGCAGCAACTATAAGTGCATCCTCCACCTCCCCCACTCCACCTCTAACAACAAAGGCACTTCCTGCTACGGGCGCCATGATCTCCGCCTTGAATAAAGGCAAGGAACAGGCTGTCCCTGCAGGAAAGCGCCTTCACTTGAATACCTCCACTAGGGGAACCCCAGGAAGTTCGAAGAAGCCGTGCAACGACAGTAATGTCGCTGCAGCTTCCAAAACCTTCGCGGAGGCCGCCGCGAGATATCTCAAGGTTGCCAAAGAGAGTGTGTGTTCGGCGAGTCTTGGCCTACACCTACCAATATGAAGGAGATGTCTCCTAGTGACCTGTCCACCTTCCTGGAAAGGACAGGATGGACGATGACCTAGAAGGACAACTCCTTGGGAGGATGTACAATGGGTCACATGTGGCCTAAGTGCTGTGGGTATACAGTCACCCTCCCTATTATATACATAGGTACATACATAACTGGGCCAAACCATAACAGTAGATTTGCTTAAAAGGGTCATAACTGGTGACAAATCATGGGCATATGGTTATGACATCGAACCCAAAGTTGAATCGTCCAATGGTAGAACCCAGGAGAGCTAAGAGCAAAAACAGTACGCCAAGATCGATCAAATGTCAAAGTTTTGCTCACTATTTTTTTTTGTTGCTAACAGTGGCTTAGTACATCAGAAGTTATTGTCACATGGTCATACGGTCAATTCATGGCTTTTGCATCACGATAATGCACCTGCTCACTTGTCACTGCTTGTTCGTAATTTTTTGGCCAAAAACAACACTATAATAATGCTTCAGCCACCGTATTCACCAGATTCAACCCATTGCGACTTTATCCTGTTCCCACGATTGAAGAGAGCAAAAGGACGGCGTTTTGTGACGATTGAGGCAATCAAACTGAATCGCTGAGAGATATATCAAAAAGTGGATATCAGAACTATTTTGAGGATTATAAAAACACTGGCACAAGTGTATTATATATGAGGAGGACTACTTTGAAGGAGACACAATAGAAATTGATGAATAAATATTTTTGAGAAAAATAAAAATCCACCTCATTTTTTCAATTGACCTCGTATTTTGAATAAATAGTGAGAATAGTATATTGCAAAACAAGTGAGAAAAACGACATATTTCTCATGAGCGCATATCAAGCGAGTGAAAAATGTCATTTTCTCACCAATTCCGTCACATATAATGTAATGGCAACATAACTTTTCCTACACACCAGAATCGAGATAATTATCGACGCAGTATTCGATAAGTTGTCAATAACGGTAGATTGATTTTCGTGGAGAGGTATAGCGACAATTTCTCAAATGACTCAATAAACCATGATAATGAACAAAACATTTCCTGTGGGACGAGTTTCCCATTGCATTCAAATCTCAATCTTGAACTGAAACATTCCTAAGATGACACCTTTCTTCGATCTCTTGGTGTCCTATTTTCGTCCTCGGTTGTATCTATTCCAGTATTCCGACCAAGTTTTCATTGGAATTTAGTGTGTCGGACAAATCGACGACTACTCTAATTTGAACGGAAGTCGTACATAAATAAGTTCCAAATATAAATCTGGTCACACTAAGTTAACATACATGAACCATAACAAATAATAACGAGTTACAAAATGATGGTAACTATCGTGAATGCCGCTCTCTAAAATGTATATACAACTGGAATAGAAACAATCGCAATAACACATTATATGGATCGAATTGGGAAATATTTTGGTTTCTGTTGAAAAGATGCATTCACCCATTTCCTTATTTCAGTATCTAACATTAAAATTATTACGTTGCAAACCTTACTTTATAGCGTTCATTCAAGTTTCGTTTGGTTGTATTAACAATGATCAAGTATGTCACAGGCCTTCAATGAATATGTGTGAGAAAACATCGGAAAGTCAGGAAATTAAAATTTTGTGGAGAAAAGCACCTTGAAAGTGAACATTTCTTCGAAGATCTTAGAAGTATAGGATCTACCAAAAATCATTCAACATTGTGACAAGGTTTCTTTATAATGAAAGACAAGACAAAATCAGCTCAATATACAGTTTATTGTGTAGAAACATTAATTGTTACTTCAATCAGATAATTGATTCTAGGATAGATTCAACTATCCGAAAAGAATGGATATAAACTTTATTTCACTAACAGAAACAAGTCAATAAATCGATGATTGTGTGATATTAACAAAAGTTCGCCAAACTTCATTAAAGACTGTATCTTACATACAACCTTTCATTTATTTTCCGTTGTTACAATTTAACGAGTTTATTTTATTTTCGTATTATTTAATACCTGTAATATGTCGATCGAAGCTAATTATGTTATATAGCATTTTTTTCAACATTTCCCGTAATGCGGAATGTATAAATTAAAACTGAATCGATTTGTAGAAGAGCGAGGACAGCAACAGAAATAAATTTAAAATGATATTTCTTCACTACCTGAATTCAACAAACTCTCTTAAATTTCCTGTCCTAAAATATGGTCAAAGGACCTTTCTTGGGTTGTTGATTGAAAAGAACACATTTAGGAAAGCCCAACTACCTACAAACCATTTTAAAAAGGATATTTCCGTATTTTACATGGTGCTAATGTACAGGATGATTCCTCAACACATAACGATAGTACAAAGCGCAAGTACATATTCAAATAACTTAACATTTACCATTAGCATAAAGACAGTATCATCAATTAACAGATACGCCTCCAAATTTCAAATTATCAAAACATGGCTCAATGCTCTTGTAGATCCCTTCTTACAATTTATATAATGAATAATTCACTTCATTCCAACTTCTTCCTGTGAAGTTTATACGTTAAACTGATAATACAACAATTAATCCACACAAATATATTTCTAATAAATTTCCATGCTTTTGGTATCTGGCATTTCGGCAACACACCACAGTAGTTTTCACTACTGTTGAAATTGAAGAGCAACAATCGGTTCACTATCCAACCACATCAGGTGTAACGCAGGGTTCAAATTTTGGTCGTTTATCCCCCTTATTGTGTGACCAATACGAAAACTATAATATAATTCTCTACAAAGTTTACTTATAACTTGATCGACTGCTAAACAATTAGTATAGTGTTTTATTGTGCTACGAAATGTTTCAATCGTTTTGTTATATAAAAAATTCAATTCAACTTGTCATACTTGCGATATTCGTGAAATTGTACAACCAATTAGGTATCTGGACGAATAAAAGATAATAAAGGTGTTACCCAAGGAAGTGTACTTGGACCTCTGTTACTCCTATAAAATTATGATGCAGAAAAATATTCAATTTACTTTTTCGCCTACGATACGCTTGTATATTCCAAATACTTGGACAAATACTGGTTGATTTAAAGTTTGCCCATGCAAATTATAACCACTGAAAGTCGCAACTTGTCCAAGATAATGATTCAAATATTGTTGTACAAGTTAATAAGAAGACAACTGTGATGAAAGACACGTTTGAATAACTAGGTAGATATTATTGGAGGCAGCGGAATAAATTTTAATTATGCAAATTATGTTACCGAAGAAATATCTGCAAAAATTAAATAGAAATAGAATACAACAGTTAAATATAATTTAAATATCTTTTCGTAGTTAGAATTTGCTTGACAATGAATTATAAATAGCTTAATTTTAATTGGCACATGCAACCTAGGACCTACATATCACCAATATGAAAATTATGAAATATTTCGTTCGAATCGGTAGAGCAAAAATTCTAAAAAAATTAGAATGATTTGGAGTGACGGTAGAGAGATGAAATTCGGTGGGGGGGCTAAAATTTAAAACTGAATAACTGTTTCCTGAGACACTTTTGAAAAATTACAGAAGCAATCCGTATTTTCAAGCAAAATTCAAATTTCAAAACAGCCCCCCCATGTAGTGCAAATATTGATAGTGTCGCTGTATATATTTTCACGAATTATATTGAGGAATGAATAAAATTATTTCAGCTTGAGAATCTCAAAAACTGAAATCTTTTGATACTAAATTCAACTCACTTGTTCTTGTTTTTTTTTCTAATATAACATATATAATGAAAGTTTGCTTTTAAAATCAAACAACATTCTCACAACTTGACATACTGAAATACTATAAAAAAAGTGTGTGCTCAACCAAAACTAATTTTAAAAAAGTTACTCACGTATTGTTTAACGTCCTTGGACTTCACAGCCTTGTAAGAAGCATAAGCGGGATACAGCGTACCGAACAGCAATCTGAAAAGAGGATAAAGAACCAAGTAAGTTACCGCTTTGTGACACACCACCGCGGCGAATGTCAAAATCACCCCCACATGCAACAAAGACGGTTTCAAGTGTCTCAGATTCGCCAACATTTTCGAACGCGAAACGACGAGTACAATTCGAAACGTCGCGTCAAAGTGCCGTCGACGTTCTCAAAGTGCAACGATCCGATCTATTTTCGAGTCCTTCCTGAACTGAAGTTCTTCTGTGGGTAAATTTAGATACACCACTACCTCGTAGTGGTCATAAAGTGCATTACGAACCGAACGGCACCAATTTGCTGTACAGGGTTTACGCCTTGAAGGATAATCCATTGTTATTACTTTCGCTGAAGAAATTCGTCTTACGATGGGCTATTGTTCTTTAATGGGACTGAAGCTTAGTACCATCAAACATTGAACTGAAAAATTAGGGCCAATTCATACGTCTCAGTCTTTGTCTCTGTATTAATTTTAGTCCGAAAAAAAGTGCAATGTGTATGTTTCAATAAAATCATTTATACAATCTTCTATGTGCTTGCCTTTTCTTTTTCCTTGAATTATTGTAACCGTGAACGTTTCCGACTTTCAACTTTTAGGACTAAGACCAGTAAGTCAATGTCAAAGTACAAATACCGCTTGACAGGGTATTGAAATCGATTCATTGTTGACACCTGATGCTTGGTGCTGTTTGGAAAAAAATGGTAGTAAAGTTTATTTATTTATTCATTTACGGCAATGCCTATTTTTTACAAAATAATTAACAAATTCACATATATGTATTTGACAGTAGGTTAAGGAAAAAATAAATGAAATAAACTTTTAAAAAAATCGTAAAAATGAGTTAATGAATTNTATAATTCCAGAAGCTTCTAGGATTATTGTTGATGTTATTCTCTATTTTATTTATGTATGCTTGATGGCAAGTGTTTCTCAAACCTTTGCACTTAACTCTCAGATAACAAAAATCTTCATATTTATAAAAATTTCCATTTTTGTATTCTCTGTGAACCGATTTCTTCCTGAAAACTAATTTTTTCAGCTCAGAATTGAACTATACTGGAAAAGTAGAAGCTTTATATTCTTTTAGTGGAATACAGTACTCCAGAACTGTATAGAGAATATTGTAAAAATTTGTAACTACAATATTTAAATCCTCATCCTTCAGTATTTCGGTATCCCAATTGATACTTGCCAAGAAATCATTCTTACCCATATAATCTCCATTTACAAAGTCATAAAAGTATTCATCATATTTGAGATATTCCTTTGTATCATTTTTTAAATCAAAACATACCGAAGAATGATGAAAAAATTAAATCTAAGTAAACATTTCTTGAATTTGGAATATTATTGATTTGATATAAATTATGGAAAATAAATGAATGATATAAAGCTAGTGCAGGTGAGTTTTCTGGACAATCAACATTCAAACCAAGCTTCCTATTAAACCAAAATGCGTCAGGGATATTATAGTCACCACAAAGGATAATCCGGCTAGTACAGTATTTTTGTAAAATATAATCAATGGTAGCAGTATGTTCCATATAAGTATTCACTATTATTATACAAAATGAGTCTGTAAGAGTCACATTTGTTGACATTTTTCGTAAAACGAACAATTGCCTTCCAATTGGTACCACTGTCTGTCACATGTCACTGGGATAAAAATCATGATGTATTAATTTATCATTTTAAAAATGTTCTAAGACAACACAGACTGAAATATAGACAAATACTAAGATAACAAATAGGATGTTTTTGTTTTTGATTTTGTTTTGTCAAAAATTGACCTAACCTACTGAGTTGAGGACTGAAATGAGCCATAAGGGTGTCAGGTAGAGAGAATCCCTCTACCTGTAGGGTGACCCTTTCTGTGTAATAACCAGCCATGTACACACTTGAGAAGACATTCCAAAAATAACACTAAATTTTAAGATCCGTCACAATCTCATATTTATCGGTAACTTATTTGAAAAATTCAAAGATATTCACGTAGGTATATACTGAAAGAGAAATATTTTCAGGAGTGATCATTATTGAGGAAAAAACCTTCTTGGCTTGCCATTCTCCATCAATACAAACATAATAAGGCTGAAGGGGTTTTTGTTTATTTATTTATTAACGAAAAAAATCAAGCCTCATATCCCGTTACACTTAGAAGCAGAACAGGCAAACGTTATTCGACATCCGCCATTTCTTGTGCACGAGCGAGAAATCGGAAATTGTTAACCAAAGTTTCAATTATAATTACTGTTTTAGGTGCAACAGGAAGTCGATGTGACTCCATCGCGAAGACGGTATTTAGACAAATTTGTGTACCGGGTGAGGCATTCGGCAGTTTTGGAGTAATTACGAGTAATAAACACTGGTAAACATTCAAATATAGATAATACTGATGATCATTAAACGATATTTATAACAATAATGAAAATGATTTATTTGTAATCTCTAATGCAAATAAACCTATTTTGAGTTTGAATACAATCCCTTCAATTACAAGAATCACGTGTTAGGAATCACACGTTAAAAGGTAAAACCTCGTCAGTCCTTAGCTCGCACATGTTTCTCAACTTCTGAGAGTTGTCGTTCGTATGGGGGCGACAGCTGATTAACGGAAAAGCAGATTTTAAACAGAAACTCAGGAAATCATAAATAATACTTTGTTTATTGTCATTTGGAATCCCCCTTGTATGATATCAAAAAAATGTCGAATTCATTGTGTTAAAACGAAAGTTTATGAGAAATTATCTCAATCACTACGAGTTATTCAATGTACCTATGACATGACGGTTATGTCTGAATGTCAGAAGTATAATGTACCTTATCAAGTACTAAGTTTTAACAGAGTAAAATCAGCGGCCACAGTGGCCTGGAAATCACAATTTGCAACTGATCTAGACTCAACTATTAAATCAAGCAAAAACTGAATTTTATTTTCAATTACCAGACCAATGCGTTATAAGTGAACTGCTTTTTGGCAATTCAGCAACACATGCAAATAATAAAATTGTTTTATGACAACGGGTGTTCTGTTTGGGCAACGTACCGCGCGCTTATCCTATTTTACGGTCGCCATATTCGTCCTACCTAGAGGACTATTCGCAATGTGGTTGAGTCCACTGATTCAGTTAACGATCGACCAACACACGTACGTTGAAGAAAGGCAAGATCTACCGAAAACATCGCCGCTGTCTGTGAGAGTGTGCAAGAAAATCCGAGGCAGTCGACTTTGGACTGGCGGCATCATCGGTCCATATTTCTTTGAGAACGACGAGTCAAGCCATCACTGTCAACGGCGAGCACTATAGGTCGATGATTATTGGATTGCCAACCTCTTTTAGCCTGAATTGGATGCCACATTGGATATTCTGCAAGAGCGATTTGAGGGTTCAATCACCAAGTGAAAATATTCAAGAGTTTGATTAATCATCCTCTTGAAGATGATCACCTGGTGATTGAAACATATCGCGCGTTTTCTTAATAAGTCATTTAAGCTTGAATTAGGTAAGAAACTCGGAATTCGAGATACTCAGCTGTAAGTCTATAAATACTTGTATACTGACACCCTAAAAGTTTTCTGAAAACCTACATATGGTAGGGTGTACGCAACTATTGAATTTCAAGGTCAAAGGTCACAAAAATCAGTTTTTTGCGCAAACAAAATTTGTGGAGAATTTTGTATTCTACAATATTGATAATAAATACAATACGCAAAAAACCCATAGGAAATAAGATATTTACAAAAAAAGCGCAAAAAAACAATTTTTGTGAACTTTGAACTTGAAATTTAATAGTTGCGTACACCTCGCCATATGTAGGTTTTAAAACAACTTTTAGGGTGTCAATATACAAGTATTTACAGACTTACAGCTGGGTATCTCGAATTCCGAGGTGAACTTACTATAATGACTGGACTATAAATATATCAGGTTATTCATCATTCACCAGTCTTATGAATTGTTCCTATATAGGTAAATATATTAGGTAATGAATTTTACATGTAGAAATTTGGCAAGTAGTAACACGAGTATTTATAATGTTCAAATTACTATAAAAGCACGACAAACATTTTTAAAAACATTATTGTGACGCTAGAACATGCTATCGTATAGCGAAACACATGTCGGGGTTTTGTAAACTTTCAAGTGAAAATTTCTCATTAAAGTGTGTTTTTTGAATACGGATGAACAATAATAATAGCAATATAATATATTACAACGAATGTTTCCTATTGTTCAATAAAAATAACCTAAAATGCAACAACGTCAGATTGAAGGACGTGGAACTTCACTATTTATGCTGCTAAATCATCGTTTCATCAGAAGATGGAATTGATTCATAAACATTCTGTACCTGTTCGATGTCGCAAAGTTTTTTTCGTAATTTGACACCAAAATAATGACGCCATGTTCAGGCTGCGCGGTCTGCGCGCTGCTTTCCCTCGTCACAATTACCACAATCAATTCATTTCACAGATAAATTACTATAACTTGCCCGTTCCAGTACACTGTAAAACGGATTTCGGGTTTTTCTTGTTGCGACATGTTGCGAAAATAACCGATACACTAAACAAAGAACGCGCTTGCAACTGTTTATTTTTTTTCGGCGAAAAAAACGACGCTGCGCCAACGATCGAGTCGTTATATATTTAGACCGCAGGCATGCTTTCAACGTTCGTTGACGATCTATCATTTTATAGGCTTACTATTTGGCATCACGCGTGTATCACTACAAACAATGAATGTTCTAGAAATAGATGATGCCGGCCCTGCTGGAAGAGCACACATCAATTATACATTCTGATCCCACTCGAGTAATTTCCATCATAAACATTCAATTGAAATTATGGAAGTATTTTTAGTAAATATTTATTCAATAACAAACGTTTCTGCATGCTTTACCGTAAACGACGCAAATTTGTTTTTCTCCAAGTGCAAGTTTTCAACATACGAAAACATTATAACAACGAACCGCTGGGTGGCAACATTATTAAAAATACAATGCAACATCCAATACAATGTTTGTTTGAAGGTGGTTGACAATGTTTCGTGGTGCATTTCATTACTTCGGACTTCCATTGTCTAATCCAGGGGTCTCCAAACTTTGAAGCCTTCGGGCCATAATGAATTTTTCAGTTTTTTCCAATGGCCAATTTCTGCCCTTAACTATATTTCTACTAGTAGGATAGTCGCAAAGTGCGTGACACAACAACATCTAGTGACGAGTAGTGGTACTATGTACTATCTTTTTCAGCTACCCGCTAGGTGGCATTACGCGTAATTAAATATTTGGAATTACCGCGTTGGTTCGAGAAAGTTCTGGTTCTAGCTAGTGTATTCCGATCACCTCGAGATGGCAGTAATAATTGCATATAAAAAGGCTGGCGGCGCAACTGTAAATAAGGACCCGTTAAATT
>NW_019290427.1:0-15631 GCF_000500325.1 Leptinotarsa decemlineata
TACTCACCCTCGCTAGGGGGTTGAAGGCACAGGTAGAAAAATACATCTAAAATGTGTCCCCCTCAAAAGCAAAATTGACCTGTCCGAGCATTTTTGCGTTAATTTACAAAAAAAAGGAGAAAAGCAAGGTGCATACTTTTCGTTGGACCACTCTGTATATTTAGAGTACTATCTTAATGGGAAAAAGTTATTTTTGTGTAGGTAGTACAACATTCACATGAAAGTAGTTCTTTCAAGAGGATTTTTTCCTTTCATATATTCCAATGTCCTGTGGAAATAGTTGTTTCGAAAGAATTTTTTCTTAATATTTGCAGTTTTCAGCATAGATGACAAATTTGAGACCTCCAGTTTTATGTTTTCGAGTTTTGCTGTTAATGACACGATTATCTCAATTTAAAGTTCAGTTTATTTTTGAATTTAACAATAAACTGATCTGTTTTCCTTCTAGATAATAAAAACTGCTTAGAACATTCCACCAGGCAGAAAGTAATATGGATCATCAGGGATCTGCCAAAGAAAGAAACTTTGATATTCCTTATAAGACATCTAACCAAGCTGATGGAGAAGGAGGCCCTCTATCGTGGATCCAAATCGGACTTGGTTGGTATCTGGGCAAAGCTTTTGATACCGGAGCAGTTCGTAGAGTCGGAGGAGCATTCAAAGAATTGTTTGAAGATTCTGTTGGAGGTTCTCGACGAATCAAAAAGTGACGTCAGCATGAAGCCTAAAGGTATACCAGATGGCTTGTTAGACGCTTTGAAGAACCATCCTAATATGAGGGACAGGGTTAGCAAATATGATAACGTACCAGACGAGTCTGATTTCAATAAGGAAGAGACAATTTTAGAAGAAAAGACTGATGAATACGAAAATACCAAACTATGAATTGAATTATTTATATTCGGACTTGATCGTTATTACCGTTTATATTTAGTGAAAGAAATTACAGAACACTTCAAAGAAGTAATATTCGTGACGGATTTTCTATGACCAATAAAATGTTTGAGACTTTCAGAGAAGAGAAGTGGAAGAATAACGTTTCGGAATGAAAAGAAGGAAAATATTCTGGAATAAAATGGAGAGTGTTCTTTGAAGTGTGGTTGATTGTGAATGTATATGAAAAAATAGTTAATTCCTTTAATATATCCTTCAGGTAATTCCAGTTATATTCTCAAAATGTTTCTTGATGATTTCATATTTTATAGAGTTTTATAGAATTTAACAAGACAGTATTAGCTTTAGCTCTGTATAATAATTGAAAATATTTGAAATTTTCTGTGATAAGGTGAGAAATCATTCCAAAACGAATATCTATTCGAGTTTTTGACATTTATAGTGATACTCGTGATATCCGCGATTGTTGAATTTGACCACTAACGAAATTATTTTCGTAGTAATGTTTTGAAAAATTTTGAGAATGGTATAGTTATATATTTGAAGTAGGCTTTTTATTTTGACAGTGCCTCCAACAATTGTTTTTTGTGAGTATAAATCTACGAGCACAAGACAAGTACCGTACATTTGAGAATTTGTCAAATGAAACCATCCGCGATGAACCCCACATTTAATAAATAGTTGAAAAGCCTTAGAGATGAAGACTTAATTTCAGTGTGCAACATACAGGGTGTTCAGGAACTCTTCAAATATTATTTTCTTGATATGCCAAAAACGATTATTCGTGGTGGTAGTTCAGTTGTTTTTCAGTGCAAGTTTCTAGTTTTTTGGAGAGATTGTGTAACACTCTGTATGGAAATAAACGTGAAAGACTGAAAATTAGGTACTTTTCCAATGACAATAGTAATATTTCCCATACGAAATAGTCTAATCATAGTGTTCTATTGACTTTGATATAGAGGTAAATACATTTAATTGAGATTTAACCTGATGACGATAAGTCAATAAGGCTGAATTTGTTGAAGGCGACAATAATATATTAAAACAAGTTTAGATGACAGGCGTTTTGATTATCAAAAAATGTTCTAGTAATTTTTATTTGCACATTTCATTTTCGTCTATTCAGAATCTGGCTTTTCTGTCAACTTCAAAGTCTGAATTACATTTTTTCGCCGAATTTCCGACTCCAATCTTAAAATTACTCGATTCTGACTTCTTACTTAGAAATTTTTACTTAAAATTCGACCACATATTGAAGATACAAGTGGGGAAAAAGTATAGTTTTGAGTTTTCAATCAACAATTATTGATACCAAGAAACGTACGATATTTGTAGAAGAACAATGACTAAATTTCCGAGTAAACAGTTGGAGGATATGATTTCGTGTTTGGAGTTGAAAATTCGGATTTTATGTCGTAATTTCCACAATCGGAAAAATATGAATCAGGCTTTGAAATACAAAAAAACTATGCTTCTATACTTTTCCATTAATTCAAAAATATGTTTCCTCATTCAAAAAATACGCGTCTATTTTTTTTAATTTTGGAGATAACTCAAATAATATATGGTTTATTTAGATAAACCATTTTATATTGTTACCAAAGTAGTTCAAATGCCTTTTGTGAAGGTGGGTATTATTTGCAATTTATGCATGTTAAAAATTTTGCAATAATTTATTTTGTAACTTGTAAAAGCAATAATTTGTATATATGTTCAAATAAATTCATTATTACAGTTTGAGAATATTCAGTTATTAATTTCCTAGGAAATATATCAAATTTAAAATCAGCATTCAGGATAGCAGATTCAAAGACTGACATTTTGTATTCTGGTGTCTTGCAGTGATTGTTACTGGCTCACTAGTTTTTCCCTTCTTTCTGTTTTGTGGGATGAACGTCTGTTGATTATACAAGACATTTCTATACTAATGAGCAGCAACTAATGACAGAGGTCAAGGTAAGATTCCTCCTGAATGACGTCTAATCCTAACGTGCGTGTATCTGTTCTGAGCCTTCTCAGTGTCATTAACAGAACATTTGAGACACCGGACGCTTTTTCGTTATACAAAGCCTTGTCAAGGTAATGTGTGGGTCTTGCCGTGTTGAACCCTTTTTTCCCAGTTATTCATGGCTTCCTCCATGAATCATTTATTTAGATGGGAAATGAAACCAAAATAAGTACTTCTCCCAACCACCAGAAATGCAACACTCTTCTCAACGCGTGTTTCACCCAATCAAGTTGGCTTCTTCAGAAGGTGAAGAAAGATACAGAAAAAGTATACAATAGACACAAATTTAAACTAACCTAACAATACAATATAGGTTAAGTGGGTATCTATAGAGTAGGGAGAGCGAGTGTAGGCCCACAGCACTTAGGCCACATGTGACCCATTGTATACCTTCCCGAGGAGTTGTCCTCCTAGGTCATCGCCAATCCTGCCCTTTCCAGGAAGGTGGACAGGTCACTGGCAGACATCTCCTTTATATCGGCAGGTGTAGGCCAAGACTAGCCGAATACACACTCTCTTATTGACGATAATTCCGGACACTCGCATAGGACATGCCTGACAGTTTCATCTTCCTGTTCACACAACCTGCTCGAGGTGTGACCACTAGCCCCATATTATGGAGATGTTTCCTTAGTTGACAGTGGCCAGCCAGAAATACCGCTGTTGAGCATAGATTTTTCCTGGTCATCGCCAGATATTTCTTAGACGCCAGCTTCCCAGGGTCGCCCAAGGTGATCCTGGCGAGATTGCATCCGTTGATTCCATCCCATCTCTTTAGAGATTGATCATGGGTGTAACGTTTGGCTATTTCCGCTATTGTCGAAGTCATCAGGTCCTAGGTGCCATTGGGTCCTAAAATTCTTGGTCCAGCCGCTTCCTTGGCTAAAGAGTCGGCAATGCGATTAGCTTTTACTCCTGCCGTGCCCTTTAACCCACCTCAAGATAATGTTATTATCTACCAAGGCTTTGGCTAAATCTTGGTGGCAATCTAACTAGCCCAGAGGTAACACGTCTGTTCAAGGCTAATAGGGCTTGTCTGCTATCAGCGCAGATTGTTATGTTTTTGCCAGAAATTCACTTCCTGGTTATTTCTTTTGTGGCGATTGAGATACCAGCCAGTTCTGTTTGGACCACGCTGGTCCAAACAGATTGACTCTATGTTTTGCTTAATTTGTATTTTGTGGGGTTTATCAAACACAAACCTGGCTTGTTGCCTGCAGCAGAGGTTGCCCAGTAAGCGCTTCTCGCCATAGGCCCAGCCTCAATTGACCCCAATCCTAATTCGAAGTTTACACCAGCCGTGCGCAATCGTACCATGGCCATTAACGCAACCTCCTTAACGTACAAATCAAGAGGGGTCAGACCCGTGATTAATTCTTTTTCCGCGGTTGGAGTTTTTCTCATGGCTCCTNTGAAGGTCCCTTTCAGACTTAACCGATTGCCGAGATTAATATTCGTAAGTGCAAAGTACATGTATGTTTTGATAATGCCTTCAAGGTTGAATCTCAATGAATTATCAAGTCGAAAAATTTGATATTTCCATTCCATTCCATTATCTATCACAGACAATATTTTATCTTCACGCGTGAATTACAAATGAGGTGAGATTTTTTTATTTCAACATGCTGCTGTAGCGTTCCATTTTGAGAATACTTCAAAAACATCCACATATTAATAGCTATTTCTGATAAGAGTGAAAAAGTTTGCGAAACGAGTTTAGGTAGTTGAACAATTCCACGAACAAAATAAAACTGTTAACACAAATATCATACAATTTATTTGTAAATTTTCTTGAATATGTATCAAATTGCAGTATATTACACATGATGGCAGAGTTAATATATTGAACTTAATAAACCAATTCTTACAGCTCTCCATTTGACGTATTCCAGCTAAAGCTCTGATTGCTCTTTTTTGAATTTTAAAAATTCTCAAGATATGAAAAGATGTGCCCCAGTTTATCAATCCTCAAATTAAAGAACTATGAATTGTTACCAAAAAAATCGGCTCAGCAGTACGATATCGCATATATTCGAATTTTCTTAGCTGGTGTAGACTTAAAAACGTCAAAGGAAATTGCAGCGAAACTGTCTTCTTAGCTTATGTAGAAGAGAAATAACCAGATGATTCAGCGTCACCTGATAAGGCTACTTTACAGCAAATGCGATAACATGAAAATAGTTAACTGACAAGAGATGTCAAAATGTGTTTTCGCTACGCTCGTTTGGCAAACTTTTCCTCTCACAAAATAAAACCTCACTTTTAACACTCGTATCATAAACAGTTATTTATTATACGAGGGAAAAGAGTATTAGATTTAAGCCCGATGCGAAGTGGAGGGAGACAAAAAACCGAGAGCTAAAATCTAATATTTTTCCCGTGTATAATATAGGTACAATTTTTTTCTGTGACGGGAAAAACGACGATTTAATATTGAAAAGTGAAAGAGGAATAGTTCCAAGTACTGAAGCAGCATTGCCACGTTGAATAGCAATACTAATTCTTTCTATCAAAAAAGAGGTAGAACGGTGATCTTTCGTTGCTTGGCCTATTCTCCTTCCAAGTTCATGAACGAATAACAGAGACTCCGGGCCATAAACACCAAAAGTTTCAACCGCTACAAGCGATTTTGGTGAAATTGGAGACACTTGTGAATCATTGTATTCGTGCCACGTGCCAGTATAAGGCTGTCTGTAGAATGCTGTATAATGTCCGCTGTAGGTAGACCCACTGTGATTCGAAAGTGCATATAGATTATAGCGACAAGGAGTCAGATTATCTGCTGCATAATTGTTCATATCTAATCCATCTAGAGGAAATTCGATGGCAACATTTAACTTGCCTCTAAATCTTTCTGTTAGAGAAAATCTTTTAAAATAAATAACTAAAATATGGGGAAACTTATGGATCGATAGAGACTTTGTGCACTAATAAAGTGTTTAGAACGTTTGGCAGTGCTGTCATCAGAGATAAAATGTCAAACTTTTTTCCCGTCGCAGAAAAATAGCTATATATTGTTGACGATCGGTTTCAAAAATAAGGAAAACCGACGGTCATCACGCTGTACCCTGTATATACTCAAAGGCATCGGTAATATAGAGTATCTTTTATCTAAAATATTTTATGGTCGAGATATAATCTTGCAGGAAGGTTTTTTTTATTTTTGATAATTTGGCTGATACCCAAATTCTTAGATAATTTCGAACGTTTCACTTTTTCTGAGGTGACATCATTGTTTTCACTTACACGACACTTCATAGAGGCGTTGATTCAATACAGACAATAAACAATTAATAAAACACGACAAACGAGCGAATTACATAATAAATCACATTTTTTGCAGTTATGGGGAATTTACTAGTACAGGCAATATTTCCTCTCATAATAATTTTACTGAGTGCAAAGTCAGTGATTAATTCAGCGGTAAGTAAATCATTTTCAACTTATATGATATTTTTGATATTTTTAATAATAATCGTTAGGACACAAGGCAAATACCAGACGTCGGTGTTTTGAGAGTTACCATAGATCTCATTAATGGTATTATTATTATAGAATGCAGCATATGTGTAAACTCCTCAGCAGTCCTTTTAAAATGTATGGTTCGAGTTTTCTTGGAATTCGATTGATGGCTTCACCATTCTTTTTTGATAATCGTGATCAGAATTGTGATCGGGGCAGTTGGAATCCGTCCAGCGAAAAGCCCTTACCTATAAAAGCCGTAGAGATCACTTCACTCCTGCGGCAACACAAGGACAAGCTCTTATTCAACAACATCGAAGACTTCGGCTTATCAAAGCGTCAGACCATCGCTTTTCTCAGGTCGAGTGGGCTGGAATCGGAAATTGCGGGGTATATCTTGGCCTGCTAGAATGGTGTCTTCAACACCGCAGTCGCGTGATGGGTATAGAGGTTCCCGAGACAAGGTGCAGGACCTACCGCGAGGCGTCTAAGACCCGAACGCACTTGCTGTCAGCATGTCCAGCATAGACGGTCTCAGCCTGTATACGTCGACATAAGACGGCCCTACGAGTTACCATCTGCGGCACTTTTACGGTATTGACGAGACACCGGTGTTGCCCTACGCTCTAGATTGAATCCGTTGTGGAGAACGAGAAGTGCCGAATTAATTGGAGCTATTCGTTCCCCACCTGCAGGTTCTTAGAAGCTAATAAGCCTGATGTAGTCCTTCCCGGCCATCAGAGCAAGACGATATTTGTTTTGGAGTTTTCAGCTCCTGGCGAGACGAATAATAATAATAATGCTGAAACCCAAAAATGATGCATCTCCATGGGAGATTGCATCCCAAAACGTCCTTTCCAAGTCTATACCTACTTTCCTCGACAACCGGGAAACTGTGTAAAGACAAATAGAAACACTTTCTCTCTAACCCTTCAGAAAACCAGTGGACAATTGGGATATTGACTATTTTTCGAAAAGTTTTAATTTTTTTAACAAAAGATGAATTCCATGTTTTTTGTTGTGTTGTGCCGTTGTGGAATTGGCCGCGGTGGTAGTGCGCCCGACTCACGATGGGAAGGCCGTGGGTTCGATTCCCGCCTCGGCCAGATATTTTTCTCGAGATAATGTATCTGGTTGAAGCTGGGATGATTCTGCAACCGTGTTAGGAATCACACGTTAAAAGGTAAGACCTCGTTAGTCCTTAGCTCGCACAAGTTTCTCAACTTCTGAGAGTTGTCGTTCGTATGGGGGCGACAGCTGATTAACGGAAAAACAGATTTTAAACAGATATACAGATGTGTGTTGTGTTGTACGGTGTCTCAACATCAACGAAACTTAAAACACAAGTTAACCACTTTTACTAACGTTTCACGTGAAGAAAATATGCTTCAGTTGACCGGTATTGTATGGCAAAGAAGTTCTGTGAAGTTCATTTTGAAGATATTTTTTAAATAATAAACGTTATTATTTTTCAAATTGTCAAGGATTAAGATTTAAGAACTCTTTCATTTGGAGAAAGACGTTTATGTGGAATAAACGTTTTTCCAAATGAATTCAACCTCCAGCGATTCAAATCTAACGCGAATCGCTACGTTCGCACCTCAAGGATTTTTCTGTAGTGGTTGTGTTTTGTCCTTTAAAAAAAAGTACACCGCCAATACAACACACAAACTTCAACTGAACTTCAGACTAATCCTCAAAATTTCTATCGCCTCATTAGCTCACTTCGTACCGCACTTTTAACTAGACTAGCCCCATCTGCCTGTTGGTAGTGCTTATATATACCAATGGAAGTCTTCGGAAGCCGATAGAAATATTCTCGAAGCTATTCGACACCTACAACAATCGAGAAGAACAAGCAGAGTTGAGCGCAACTTTTTCCAAGTCACAGTCAAATGACGAATCCCAGCGGCGGCCAGCGTATTTTTTTTCAGGGGATAATTTACAATGATATCAGTTATATGGAGGATTTCTCTTAGAAAACTTTTCAGGATCGTGAATGAGTAGTAAGTTGAACGGAATTGTTCGAAAATTACTACAAAAAATGTTAATCAAGCCTTAGAAAGTTATGATGTTTGCGAGCAAGTGACGTCATACAGCATTTTGATTGATGCTCGCTGCAACATGAGTATTAAATAAAAATTTATTGCTTCTGAAATGAAACTTAATATTATGTTTTCAAGATTAACTATGTAAAACGCCATTTTAAGGCAGAATTATATTTATTACGTAAAATTCTCGTCGTGCGCATCGAATCCAACGTCAAATGGTAAGACCCTAACCTTCTATTAGGTCGCTGATGTTTTAAAAATACTGCTGAGGATTTCTCGTATATCGGTCGCAAAAACAATTTTTGATAAAATGATACATTTTTCAGTTTTATCCTAACTATATACGTCTTTCTCATTTTTCAAAGTGTTTGACATTTATAATTATAACTTGCTAAGCGATATTATTATTATTCTTTTTAGAACGAGGTAGATAAATACACATTTGGCGCAGCTGTTGTCGAGTATCATCCAGTAGATAACTCTTCTCTCACCCCAGAAGAGAGGCTTGAAGCAAGAACAAAAAGTTTCATCGATCTCTTGAAGAAAGTTGAACTAGTAAGAAAATTTATTTTATACACAATCTCTACGGATACGCCAACATTTCCGATATATGCACGTACAGTAATGTATATATATTCAAAATTTTAAAAAATCAGTTTGCGGACAATGGAGATATTAACCGTATCAGGATTTTTGGCGTATACTCCATTTTGCATAGTCTTCAAAATACATTTTATTGTTTTTTGAGGTATATAACCTACTTCCACAATCTGAAAAATGAACAAAGCTAAATCAATTGAGAATCTGTTGAAGTGCAATAAGGGCAAACTGAAAAGTTATGAAGTAACTTTTCGGGGAAAATTTACTTTATATACCATACTTCATACAGAAAAAAACAGTAAGAAATACTGTATTTTAACTTATAACAACATTGATGGGTGTTAGGTCGAACATTTGGTACAAGAAATAGTGATTGTTCAAAAACTATTACCTCTATATTTTTTTATATATCTAACAAATTACTTCTGTTATGTTTTAATTAACTGATTAAAATGTACTATATACAAGATGTTATGCAAATAGCTTGTACAGCACCAACAAATATATCGTTGTTTTTTTAAGGATTTGGATATTATAGTATTTCCAGAATCGGTATTAACACCATTTGTAAATGAAACAGAATTTTACAGTGAAGTGCCTAAACCTTTCGAAGTGATTCTTTGTAATTCAACTGACAAAAGATACAAGGATTATTTAAAGGAATTATCATGTGCTGCAGTCAAATACAACACTACGATTGTTATCAATACTGTGGAGAAAGAAAACTGCACTTCAAACAATTCCACAGGATTTTGTCCCTCATCGGGAATCGTTTTATATAATACCAACGTAGCGTTTGATGGAAACGGATTTGTTTCTGGCAGGTTAGTGCAAACTAATTAGACGAATTAATTGATAGACACATTTTTTTCAGCCTATTAGTTTCCATATCAGTTCGAAATAATTTGTTTTCTTTACAATGTCATGGGCTGAATAGTTCTTAGGCTAACACAAAGATGGCGCCATATGATTTTCAGTCAATCCTAACCTTTGAAAGACACGTGTACAAATTCTATAGCTGGTCTTCAACTCATTTCAAAAAATGATTGACCTGAAGGTCCATCTCTTACCTTAATTAATTCAAAAGTGCTCTCTCTCTTTCTTGGTGTTCTAGGCCTTTCCTCCCAAGGCGCATTTGGACAGTAGTTTGAAAAACATATCTGCAAATAGTCTTAATTGAATCTAATGATGTGAAAATTTTATTTCCATGGATCTTGTTTTTGATTGATTCTTCACTTCCCTCAAAATTTCATGTTACTTCGCAGGTATCGCAAGTGGAATTTGTATGGAGAATATCAACTTAGTGTACCACCAACTGCAGAACTGGTAACGATAACTACCAAAAATAATAATACTTTTGGTATATTCACATGTTTCGATATACTATTCAATGTTCCTGCTCTGAACTTAACGAGAGATCTGGCGATTAAGAATATCATTTTTCCAACCCACTGGTTTTCGGAACTGCCATATTTAACAGGTGAACATGACTTAACTAGAACATTGGAACATGCAATTATAACCACCATAACCACTGCTTTATATCATCAATAATTGTTATTTTGAATACCTATCAAAAAAGAGTAGGGGACAAACAGTTGTTAGAAACTAATTAATTATGCATTGTATGTTTAGATGATGAAATTATTCAGAACAAACTGAAAGTTTTAAAATTATTAGGTCAGGTTATGCCTCCTTTCTTCTGTCTGTCTTATTAGTAAGTGGGCTATGATTGATGACTGGCAGTAAACAAATCTAAAGAAATGAACTTTAAACGCATAGCCCACTGACTAATAAGAAAGTTTATCTTCCTTATTCAGAGGAATCGGACAAATTTCGGATATGCAGTTGGTTAGTACCTCGTCCACTAGATGGAGTGACATTTCGTTGTTCGCTCCAACTTAGGAAGAGGAATAAAATACTCTGAAAGAATTCCGATTTTCAATTATGGAATATCGTTGACTTTAGGTCGATGATGACCACTATCTTGTACTGACGAGTGTCTAAGGAGCCCGAAACCGGTCTGCAAGTGTGCCCGTTCCAAAATTGAGGGTCGACTCTTTCAGTTGTATTGCCAATTACATATGTAGGAAATTTTCTGTGAAGATTCCTGCACTGACGCCTGTCGGATAAAATCCATCGCCGTTCGTGGTATAAGCCAGGGGAGTAGTTGTTTTCTGAAAGGCGTCAGTCCATTCAACCTACTGTGTAGGTATATCCGAGACTGGCTTGAACATTTAAAGTTCATTTCTTTAGATTTCTTCTGTATGTTTTCAAATATGTCAACATAATTTGATAATAATAATATGGTTAAATTATTTTTGAAATTGATCACTCACAAAAACAATAATTTCAGCTCTTCAAACTCAACAGATGTGGGCGCATGAAAATAATGTGAATTTACTTGCTGCTGGTGGTAATAATCCCAGAAGTGGGTCTGGTGGAAGTGGTATTTTTATCGGTAAGTTTGGTTTAGGCCTCATTCAACTACACGAAACGTATTGAATGATGTTTGAAGGTGATTGACAATGTTTCGTGATGAATTTCACTAGTTCGGACTTCCATTGTCTACTATATAAAATGATTTGAAATCCCTGAAACAAGTCATCACCCGAAGACGATTGTGGATACCAACAATCGAAACGTCGTGAACTAACGTGACTTGGAATCTACCACTGCGTTCATTGGAGGAGTTGGAGGAACAATCGCAATTGCTAAAAAAGTTCCTAGACTCGACATTCCAAATAATCCTTATTTGAATATGACTCCAATTGATGAAAATGTTAATGAGTTGGCTAAGAACTTGGATAGTGTCAAGCTCATAGTTGATAAAACTTTGAACAGTAAGTAGTTGAAGTGAAGAACAAGTTATTTTTCCCACTGTCAGATATTGGTAACGTGTACAAAAAAATTTCAGCGAATCATCTTTTTATAATGCTGATGATAAAATGATGTTACTGCGCGTAATCCGAATTGAAAGTAGTTAGAAATATTTGAACGAGTATATGATCTACACCTTTATACAAAAGTGAAAATATCGTACTATAATAAAATATATGGTTATATTTGTTGTCAAGGAAGTTCGATAATTAATTTCCTCTGACATGAATTGAATCTGTAAAATCACTTTTTCCC
The DNA here is from genome assembly GCF_000500325.1 of Leptinotarsa decemlineata. Lineage (NCBI taxonomy): Eukaryota > Metazoa > Arthropoda > Insecta > Coleoptera > Chrysomelidae > Leptinotarsa > Leptinotarsa decemlineata. Next base: position 12,151 of record NW_019290427.1, read on the forward strand.
ACACCAAAACAAAAGTGTCTCTCAACGCCCGTTTCGCTGACCAAGTTAGCACCATATGGACATGATATTCTAGTCACCTTAGAACTAGTTATAGTTATCTCCTGATGATAGTAACTTGTGTCAAAGCTATTTTCGGGGTTTTATGGGGCTGAGACCTGCAGGTTTTTATGCCCGACATTTCGTCTACTACTGCGGAATACTTCATCATACTTTTTTGAGAAAATGTTCGGCTACAGCTGATTTGTCGCTTTGTCCGAGGCAACAATTTCTCTTGTGAGGTTTCACTTCAACTTTTCGAAGTTTCTACAGCTTTCTACTGTGCCGAAGTTTTACCACAGCCCCTTAAGACTCTTGAGAAACGACCCCTCATAGCCCCCTAACGAGCCTAACAGATGTATTCTGACCTGGCAGACCAGAGCATCCAGAGGGACACAAGGTAATATGTCCAGAGGGGTCCAATAACTAATGGACCATTAGTTATTGGACCTATTTTGACCTGGCAGATCGGAGCATCCAGAGGGACACAAGGTAATATGTCCAGTGGGCCCAATAACTAATAGTCTGCCAGGTCAAAATAGGTCCAATAACTAATGATCCATTAGTTATTGGACCCCACTGGACATATTACCTTGTGTCCCTCTAGATTGTCTGGTCTGCCAGGTCAAAATAGGTCCAATAACTAATGATCCATTNGTATTCTTTTGTTGTTTTTTACCTTAATAGTAAATATGTTTTCTTTTGGACAATAAATGATCAAAATTTTTTAAACCCTGTAGTTATGGAAGTTATAAAAAAAATAACAAGGCGAGTCATCTCTCCCCGAACTACCCTAATAGACTGTTTCTTTACAAAAGAGTAATTTGTCGACCATTATGTGTATAGTATTAGCATTGTTGCAAAGTGGTTCAATAAAATTAAAACCTCGATTTATAGTTTGGGTTCAGTTGTTTAAAAAATTATAACACTGGCCAACACCGAGACGCCCAACAGTGAGACATGTCTCAATGATGGCCAAAAATGTCTCACTGTTGGTAGCTTTTGGATGTAATGATATTTTTTACTGAGTTCAAAATGGACGGAAAACCTAAAAAATCAAGAAAAGGTCAGAAGCTTTCAAAAAATGATGAAGTGTCAATTGATGAAGCTGTTCAATTAGTCCTTCTATAAGAAAAGCGACAGTTTTAAAAAATGTCCCTTTTCAAACATTAGCACGATATGTTAAGAAACAAAAAAGTTCACCGGAAAAAATTAGCATGTTTCCAAATTATGAAGTAAGTAAAATCTTTGATAGAGACCAGGAAAACTGCCTTGCCGATTATATTACCAAATGTGCTCAAATGTTTTATGGTCTTCCACTTCTTGAATGTCGACAAGTGACTTACGAAATGGCCATAGAAAACAACATTCGTGTGCCAGAAAATTGGTAAGTTCAGAAATTGGCAGAGGAAAAATGGATGCGGGGATTTATGCGGCGTCATCCAACCCTATCTTTACGAAGACCTGAGGGATGTTCTCTTTCCCGAGCATCCTCTTTCAATAAGCACAATGTGTCATTATTTTTTGATAAGTTGGCAGATGTTTATTCCAGGAATCCGCATTTCATGGGCGGAACACGAGTATTCAATTTGGATGAAACAGCTGCACTGACAGTTCAAAATAAACAAGGCAAGGTTGTTGCTTTGAAAGGGTCACGTCAAGTCAGTAAGGTGACTAATGCAGAGAGAGGGACCTTGGTGACTACGTGTTGCATTATTAGTGCAGCTGTCACTTGGTTACCACCCGCTATGATTTTTCCAAGAGTGCACTTCAAACCACACATGCTACATGGTGCTCCTCCCGGAATGTTAGGGCTGGCTTCGAAATCCGGGTGGATGAACAATGAGTTGTTCGTAGATGTACTGAAACACTTCATTAAGCATAGTAATAGTTCCAAAGAAAATCCGTCCATGCTTTTGTACGATAATCACGAGAGTCATATTTATCTGTCTGCTATGAACATCGCGAAAGAAAATGGTATAACAGTGATCACATTCCCCCCAAGCTCAACCCACAAACTCCAGCCTCTGGATGTTGGGGTTTTTAAAGCATTTCAAGCCTATTATTCCAGAGCAATTGACAGTTGGATGATGCACCACCCAGGGCAGACGATGTCTATTTACGAAGTAGCTCACTGCGTTGGCCAGGCGCACGAAAAGTGCGTGGAACTATCCAGGAACTATCACTAATGCATTTAAAGCTACTGGAATAGCTCCCTATAATCGGGACATATTTATTAATGCAGACTTCTTAGGTAGTTTTGTTACAGATCGGCCATTGAAGGCAGCAGCAACTAATGCCAGCTCACTACCGTCCACAAGTCCAACGGTCTAAAAGACTTGAATGGATCATTTACCCAGGATAATCATTCGCTGTAGAATTTAGATCAACCACTAATGGTGTTCAAAAAATTGATTCAACATTTAAATCCCCTGAACAAAAATTCGAGGCTTTCCTAAAGCAAAATCAAGAACTCAGCTGCGTGCTAGGAGAAAGGGTAAATGCATGATAGCGACAGACACCCCAGAGAAGGAAGAGATAGAGAAAAGAGTCAAAGAAAGAGAAGATTCTGTGAAGAAAAATAAAACTATTAAAAAGAAGGTAGCACTAGAGAGTTCCTCTTCATCAGAGTCAGAAGTGTCTTTGGTGCTTGAAGATAGTGACAGTAACAAAGGATTTGAAGAAAATCTCCCCAACAAAGCAATTCTTCAATTTGGAAAATTGGTAAAATCTCCAAATACAAATGAATATCTTCTCGTCGAATTTAACACCAAGGGTGCTAAGGTTTATTACATTGCACAAGTCTTGGAAGAAGAAAACTCACAGGACGAAGTCCGTGTAAGTTTTTTGCGCAGAAGTGCAAAAATGCTGGGGAAATTTATACTTCCGGATGTTCCAGACGTGCAATATGTAGATAAGAAAGATATTAAACTAGTTTTACCTAAAGCCATAATTTGTGGCAAGATAAAGATGCAACTGTCATTCTTATCCTTCGACATGAACTTTGACGGATTAGATTTACGTTAATTTACCTACGTTTAAATATGTGTCAACATTACAATAAAGGTTTCAGGCATAAAAAAGTTGCTTTATTTACTATTGTAGTGTATCCAAAACTCATTAATCTGTAAATATTGAATTTTGCATTTTTCTTTTGCATTAAACGTTAGCAAAAGGTTGTAGGTAACTATTCTGAGAGTAGAAGTAAGCCCAGTTGACAGCAAATCGGGGGCGTGCTTATTCATTTTTGAGAGGGTTAAGAATGAAAGAAAAATTATTAGTACAATTAGTTAAAATATTCATACACATTTTTTATTTATTTCATTAAAACTTTGCAATATCGTAATTTACCTAATCGTTGTAGTCATTAGGTGGGCCTTATGAAAACGGAGTAATAATCGTGGTAATTATAGTAGGTACCAAATAAATTAACAATATTAATAAA
>NW_019290427.1:15897-99246 GCF_000500325.1 Leptinotarsa decemlineata
GGAAGTTACGGTAAAGTGACAAAGACAGAAATATCGTTGCGTACAGCGTTGCCACTAGTTGTAATAAATATCTAACACTATATAGAAAATAATGAATTTTAACTGATCAGTAATCAGGAAATGTATAAGTATTACTCATTACAAGCTCATTACTGATTTTTGTCATAAATAATACCTTTTAATCGTACTAGTATTGTGTATTATCTATGCCACAACCTACAACTCTACTGCTTACTCTATTTTGATTCTGCTATAAACTGGTAACGTAAAATTTAGATATGACAACGCGCTTTACTCTCAATCATTATTGGTTTTACTATACATTCCAATATTATAGCTGAAACATTTTTTGTGTCTCACTGATGGGCAGTCTCGCCTACTTTATTGACTTTTTTATTGGTAATGAATGAATGCCATCGTTTTTATTACTTGCTCATTGTTAATTGATTATAGAAACTAGTTATACTTGCTAATCGAGTGTGCATAAATTCACCTTTTATACTAAATCAGTCGTCAGTTTCATTTTTGGTAGTAGGTATTCTAAGAGTAGAGTAAAAAATATGAGGTAATTTAACGATTTATTTGATTCTCTGATATAAAATAGCAATGTAAAAACACTATTGGTTTCGACACTGAATGCGTCATTACAACAAACAAATATTGAATGACACACGGATCATAAGCGCAACTCGCAACATGCAACTAAAACCAAATGCATGTTTGCCAGATTGTGAAAATTATGTGAATATTTAACGACTTCGGCGTAAATATTTTCCTGTCAAACTCGACATTTAATTGATTGATATATGAGAGCATGCCAATGTATGAAAAATTCGAGACGCGATAGTTATGATGGCATATAACTTTAAATTCCTAATCTAAAAATTAAAGTTCATGTACTTACCGATGATTCGTCCATTTCAGGTAAAATTAATTGTTTTTTTTTCTAACATAACATTTCTTATACTTTTACCTAACATTTCATGCTCATCGTTTGTTTCTTATCATTTTTTAAGACTGTAGGCATATTTTCAAAATCGAGCGTTTTCGTGACTGGTGAATGTTCACCTAAAAACATTGCCAACCCGTTCAAACAATGTCTTCACATTCAAACAATTTTCTTTTTGAAATCGAAGAATGAACAAAATAATCATGGATCGCCTTGTATATCGATATCTCTACGCGTATCACGTTGATTGAAAAACACGTCATTTTTTATCTAGATTATTTCGTAGTAGTAGAATAAAAAATTGAATTTTGGAAACCTACAATCACGTTTATTTCTAATTTGAATCTTGAAATTATTTTCTGTTTCAGCTGAACTATATAAACCATGAGTGAAGTAAAAAAATACAATATAATGGAAAATACGCTTCAAGCGATAAACGAGAATTATGTCAAGTTGCCTCTGGAAGAGGTGAGAAGAAATAATGTTATTATGAAAAAGGTAAGTTATTTTAAAAAATTGTACTTAGCTTCACTCGATTCATTCTATAACTTTGACATAAACATGAAATATAAATGGGATTCTCGTGGGACTCTCAGACCACTGTTGAGTTTCAGTTTCAATAACATATCAAATAAAATTTCATAACGAAGATGTGTTTCACCTGATTCAGTAATTTTTCTGTGTTGTTCATTGTGATATATTTTTCATGGGAAATAGACACCTATTATTATTATTAGCCAGGGGAGTAGTTGTTTTCTGATAGGCGTTAGTCCATTCAACCTACTGTGTAGGTATATCCGAGACTGGCTTGAACATTTAAAGTTCATTTCTTTAGATTTGGTTACTGCCAGTCTTCAAGCATAAACCACTGACTAACAGGAAAATATTATTATTACTAGCAGACCCGGCCACGCGTTGCTGTGGCTAAGGTTTTTGTTGTATTACATTGTAGTAAACTATTTAAGAGGAACGGTAGGAGAACATCAGTCACGGGGACCACCCTGCTTTTTACATAGATGCCATTTGTAAAAAAAATATGGCGACCTCCATGACAGATTTTCTACTACCGTAACCCCTTAGTACAATGAAATTATTATAAAAATCCACTGGATTGGGATTTGAAGGGGAAGGACTTTGAACACGATTGATTAAAATTTTCGTACAGTTGATATTAAGCGAAAATCAATACAAATGAATTAATTTTGAAATTTATTATTTTTATTCAATTTTGTAACGAATGAGTATATTACAAAGTTGTTAGGATATAACATGTGACACTTAAACTTATGAATGAGGTAGGTAGGGTAGATAGTCTTAAATCTTTAACAATAATATTTATTATTTTGAATTATGAATACTTTTAATTTTAATCGGTGCACAATATTTTTGGTTAACCTGTCTTTAGCTAAGACAAATATATTCGACGGTTTCCCTGCACGTGAACATGCACCATATGGTTGCCCACGAGAAAAACATGCATTTTCCAAATCTAAACCACAAATGGACATTGTTTGGCCTTGAGACTTATTTATAGACATGGCAAAAGCTAAACGAATTGGAAACTGTAGCCTTCTGAAGGATATGGTAGAATCTGACGGTATCATTGGAATACGTGGCAACAGGACCACTTTTCCTTTAAACTCCCCAGTTAAAATGGTTGCTTCAAGAATATTTCCAGTGATCTTTTTGATGACGCGTACCGTACGAATAATAGGGAAACCAATCTTTAATTGAAGATTATGTGGTGGCATTCCAGGTATATCTAGTGAATTTAAAAATTCAATTGGAAAATTTACACTTTCATTTTCATCAACAACAGTATCGATTGATTTAAAAGACATCAGATCGACTGGTAACAACTGTTGTATCTGGAAGTTAATTTCTTCAACATCAACATTTTTGGCTGCCAAAATAGTCCGATGACTGAGCGAGTTATGATTCAAGTAATTATTCTGTATATCCGGAAAATACTCTGAATCAATTCATTTTTTCCTGAAGAACAGTGCAGAAATTGTCTGGCAGTTTAATGCATTACGTATTTGGTTGCAGTTCTATTTTACCGCTCCCAATATCTAGTAATTGTTCGGAAAATATTTGCGCTGAAGTGTTTCCTCACCTCGCCATAATAATATGGCGAAGAAAAAAAAAGTACAACTATTGAAAAAGTGTGGGGAGCTTTGTATTACTTTGTCATAGATATATGAGTAAAGTAAAGTAAAAACAATTGAATTTCACGGTATTTCGTTTTCTACAAAATAAATGTAACTTATACTTTAGGCTCCACAACACGTTGTGTTTATACTATTGAGTTGTAGCTTGTATGACACGTTTGTAGGTTTAACGTAGCAGCGCCATCTATTGATTACTTACTCAATCCAGTCAACAGATATCGCCAACTGTTAAAATCGTTTGGAATTAACAGATAATTGTGAATGTCAAATAATAGACAAATAATTCGCAATAAAATAATATTGCGACTATAAATTGAGATATAACCTATCCTATCTTTCGAGTTGGATCATACTGCAAACGGTGTGCAAATTTGAATAAAATCGGTTAAGTAGTTTAGGAGTCCATCGCGGACGAATAACGTGACACGTAATTCATATACAGGGCTATTCAAATTCGTTTCTGTACATGGGAATCTCGTAAACGATAAGAGATAGAGTGTTGGTTAAATTGCGGCAAAGTTGCGTATTTTAGAGACCTACTCAAGTCCAAAAATCGAATAAAGCTCTTTTGGTTCTGGAGATATACAAGCCAAACCAAAAATTCCTAAATTATTTTTTTGCCTATATCATCTTTATTCGCAGACATATTGAAAATCTGTCCACATTTTGCTAGTGTCACTTGATGTGGGCTATCAGAATATGTCCATGAATTTTTTATACAGGGTATCATCTGACTTGGGCCACCCCACTCTTTGAATTTCTAAATGCGGACCTGTATCTTTTGTTGTAGGTTTTGGATCGTAGATGTTCACTTCATACTGAGAAATTGAATTTTATTTTATATTTGAGAATGTTTCGGTAATATTTGATTATAATGGGGTGAATTATTCCCTTTCAAATTACGGTCCTGAAAATTGGTTGACTGAGTTAAATAAAAACACATTGGCAAATTTTACGTCTCCCTACATACCATAGAGTTTTTAGAGATATTTTTTTAATTTTCAGGTACCATTCATATTTTTTCATATTTCCATTTCTCTGAGCGTTTTCTACAACGAACTTTGAATAAGAAAACCTTTTATGAAACATATCTACAACAAAAATATATTATATGTGTTTCGATAGGCAGAAAAAGAAATGATAGCAATAATAACATCCAAAACCAACACTATAATTTTAATGAAAATTGAAATGAAGTAATTTATATACACAAAAAAATTAATGGCCCAATAAATGTTCGAATTGGAGTCCTTCCATTTCGAGACAAATACTGGGCCAATATAATGGCCTGCAAGATCAACAGATCTTACTATTTTGGATTATTTTGTATGGGGGACATTTAAAAATAGGATTTACGCTGGCAGACAGATAGATAGGTGAAAGACTCGAGATTGAGGATTTTGAATGATTTCGCAACAATGCAGCAAATAAGTGTGTTAAGGGCAATAAATAATTTGAAAAACCGAGTTCAAAAATGTCTCGAAATGGAAGGAATCAAATTCCAACATTTATTGCGCCATATTTTTTATGTAGATATGTTTCAGATAAATGTCTACAAAATTATCTCAGTTATTATTAAAAAACTGATTATTTTTGAAAACTTTGCCACCCTGTATCTCAAAAGTTAAGGCGTTTAGGACATACGTCATAGGCCGTTTTTTCCTTAAAATGGGTCTAAGAATTACCTCCTTAAATATTAGCATGTGTTTAAGGAACACCCTGTATATTAGATTATTGTCTAAGGTTGCGCTGGTCGGGCCTTATCCCCCGAAGCCCCGATACATTCGTGAGGGCGCGCCAGCATTATCAACCAATGACCACTCGCCACACCGTGGGGTAAGTGATCATTGGGTCCGAAAAAGCATGTGCCCTAAGCACGCGCAGTGAGCCAAGAATGACAGCACTCTGCATTTGTCCGGCATAATTTTGGGATTCGAAAGTAGAGAAGGCATCATTCCACCAAGGACTCTAATAATCAGAACAACCAAATAATTTAACCTAATTTGAATCATCAAAACATGTTGTGAACCATTGAATACATTCGAATATCACATTTTGAACATGAAATGATGAAATTTTGACAGAAGTATCATGCATAATTGTTATTCTATTTTGTGGAAACCCATGATTCAACGAATCAGTCCTCCTTCGCATTTCTTACAAAATGTGCGAAATCATTTAAACAGCAAGATTCGAGGTCGCCGGATAGGATGAAGAATTGCGATTCATTGGCCTTCTCGGCCACCCGACTTGAGTCCTTTGGATTTGTTTTGTGAACACTTATGAAAAACGAAGTTATTCGCACTTCCTGTTTTAGTGGAATACCTGCAAGGACGAATTATCATTGTATGGATGTTGGTGGGCAACGTTACCAGCTTTTCGTTGTTCAACACGATTACGATAAGTTTTTAAGTAATATTCATGGGCATTTCTGAACGGGTGGCCGATTTTAAAAAGTATTTTTGATAATAGTTTCTCTGGCAGTTACGTCTTATGGTACGATTACGATGACCCACCCTGTATCATCCTCTGACAGTTGCACTAATCGTTAAAAATATGCATATAAACCCTGGTGTTTTTACCAATTCGCTTTTGTTTTCTTGAAAACTCTCGACGCGAGAAATGAGATTGACTCAATTTTGTACACATGTTGATAGATGGTGCAAGAGTCAAAGTCTGTCGCTCGTATTTGACAAAATATTTTACATGATTCCAAGTGATCACACTAGGGATATTCATGCATTTTATTTGTTGATCATTTCATACTGAAAGCAAGTGAAATACAATAAATATGAACACTTTTTTGCAGATTATTTGGGGAGTTGTGGAGAAAATGAGGAAAAACGTTCTCTTCGATAAACTTTTCTCTACGATATATTATGGGGGAAGTTACTATGACGGATTGAAGGTAGGGCATCCAGACGAGTACGATATAGACATGTTGCTAGTTTTGCCCAAGAACTTAGCCAAAATTGTTATAAGTACTGTGCCAGGATACGTCCATGCTATCTTGACAAATAAAGAGTAAGTGATAATCAATCAATCAGGTTAAAAATGGTTTTTTTCACGATAATAAGTAAAAAAAATATGATATTTTATCCCGGACAAACGTCAAGTCCCGGACACGACATCACCGCACGTGTATTCAGGCAAAAAATACGATCCCTGATGAACTACATTGTTAAACACTGCGTCTCTGAGGAAAATCCATGCTGGATGTATTCCATAGAATGACAAAAACAAGGCCTGCCGCACGCACACATCCTTATGTGTCCGCTCTAAAGCCAAAGTATATGACTGAGTCATGACCGTTGGGAAAAATCGTATCTGCGTAAAGTTTGGGTCCGTGTGACAAAGAAAAAAGGAATAGAAACTTTTGTTTGGAATTTTACGTAGTAGGGATTGCGGGTTAAACAATAAATGAATGTTAAAATGTAATTTGGGTTCTTCTAGATATATAAAAGGCAGTCACCGGCCATGACTCAGTCCGGCAGCTGTATATTACCTTTGTATATAGACTAACCTATACAATGATATTACTGTCTAAAGGTATAAAAAGCGTTCTATCCCTTTCCATGGTTATGCCCAATTTGTCTTCTAATAATCAGATGAGTGCAGTTTCAAGAAAAACAAAAAACTTGATGAATTGAATATTGGTAGTTTCTCAACATACTTACAGTGATCGTAATATTCACATTATTATACAGACACAACGATCAATAGACATTCTAATCTTCTTCGTCAACATGAATTAGCAGCTTTCAGTAGCATGATCCACAGACTCATCAGTATCCCGATGTCCACAGATAATTTCAATAATAATTTTAATAACATACTCATACAGTGATCGTAATATTCACATTATTATACAGACACAACGATCAATAGCCATTCTAATCTTCTTCGTCAACATGAATTAGCAGCTTTCAGTAGCATGATCCACAGACTCATCAGTATCCCGTTATCCACAGATAATTTTAATAATGAAATACATTTGATGAAACAAATTGCAGTAAACAATAACTTCAACCCGAAGATGATTCATCATATATCTTTGACAAAAAACTTTTCAAACAGTCCCAAGGACAAAAATTAAACCTGCCGGAGTCTCTGGAAATCACTTGTTGTTGTCCACTCACCATTGTTTCCTTAAAGAGTCAATAATCAACATATTCATTAATTACCTGTTTTCCTAGAAGTAAAATTGTATTATAGTTGTTTTTTCAAAAGCTACCTGTTTTACAAGAACTAATTATCCATCAAATTAAGTTTGTAACTGTCTACTGTGTAGTTTATTTTGTAATTATCATTTTTATAATTTAGTTTCGATGTACGTCTTGAGTCGGATTGAAGCTAGGTTAGGTTAGGTTAGGTTAGGTTAGGTCTGTATAATAATGTTCACAAAATGACAATTGTTCACATGCTAATTTACATCGATTATATTATATATAATATACAAATAAACACCAACACAGAACATCGCGAAAGCAGAGCTTGTATACATTATTTGATTCCTCTTTTTTAAGTATTTAAATAATTTTTAAAGAAAAAGATTGAAATGATAAGTTTAAAATGCGTTGTTTTAGAGCTCTTTTATGAAAACTACTTTATTTTCGTCAGAAAGAACATTCCCCATTTTCAATTTTTAAATATTCACAATAACCAAGCGCATTTGAATAGATGATACCAGATATTGCTGTAAAAGACTTTAGAAGAATTCAACGTTTACATTTCGGGCAATAAATTAACATTTATTTATGATCTTTGTTTTGTCGACTTAGCATGTAGTCGCGGCTGGAACAGCGGATGTAACTCCATCCCTAAGCGATGCTGGGTCAGCGAACTCGGGTTCATAACTAAAATATCAATACAAACACAATACATTAATTATGAATGATACTTTAGATATTTTTTACAGGGAACTTGCTCGATTTTGTGAATCTGACACCAACTATCTCGACACTGAAAAAATTTTGAATTGGATTCATGGAGTACTAACCAAGGCACTGAATGAGTTTACTTATGACTCGCCACATAATATTTTTGTAAGTGTCTTTTTTTATCTGTTTCAATATAAGAAATAGCTGAAGACAACTTCGGTAATAGAGAGGGGGAAACAAAATTATGTTAACTTATGCTAACTTGTTTTCACTTATCGACATAGGAAGGGTGAAAGAGTGGTGTAATTCCAATCTTTCATCATTCAACATCAACAAAACAAACAAATGTGGTCACGTTTAGATGTAACATAGGGGAAGTACACTTGGAAAATGTAAAAATTGAAAATTTGGAGATGAACAAATTTTTAGGGCTCTTCATTGATAAAAATCTAAAATTTGATTCCCATGTCGATTACTTATGTAAAAGACTAGCAGCAGGATGTCATGCAGTGAGAGTTGTTGCAAGAGAGTTAGACACTACTATCACATGATCAGTTTATTTTGCACAAATTGAGTCCTATTTACGTTATGGAATTTGTTTTTGGGGAAATTGTGCACAATTTCGTTTCAATGTGATATTCTCTTTACAAAAAAGATCCATTAGATATTTATGCAAGGCTAGCTACAGGGATCCATGTCGCCCATTATTTGTCAATAGATAGCGATTTTTTTATTTTTTTTATGTTGGTAAACTCGTATTGAACGTATATTCAGTTTCAGTTGTTTAGCATGTTAAATTTGTTGGTGAAAGGCATGAAAGTTAGAAGTGTTATGCGTGTTCAGCGATTTAATGCTATCGTTGTTGACAGTGCCATATGGTGATTGTACTCTTAGTCAGAAAAATAGGTACAAGCTTTTCACAGAAGGTCGAGAAGATATGGATGATGACGCTCGCCCTGAACGCCTCAGCACATCAACAACCGATGAACATGTTGACAAAGTGAAGAAAATTGTTATGGAGAATCGTCAAATCACTATTAGAGAAGTTTCTGAGGATATTGGCATATCGCTTGGTTCATACCATGTAATTTTTTCGGAAATTTCGGGCACGAAGTGTAAGGCAGCGAAATTTGTTTCAAAATTGCTGAATTTTGATTTAGAAAACCGTCGCACAGGCATCGCTCAGGAATTATTGAATGACGTCAACACTGTAATCATGTCTCAGCCACTGTATGCACCAGATTTGGCCCCCTGCGACTTTTTTCTGTTTCCGAGTTCGATGAGACCCATGAAAGGACGGGGTTTGGGACGATTGAGGAGCTACAAACTCTGGCACATGTGTATTATATTTGAGGGGAACTACTTTGACGGGGACAGAACAGAAATTGATGAATAAATTAATATTTTTTGAGAAAAACTAAAATTCACCCTATATTTTGAAAACAGCGTATTTCAAAAATTGCATTAAAGTACCTATCTTGCCGCATTGTTCAAGAATAGCGAGATCCCAACATTTCAAATGAGTTCGAAACAAAAACCAACAAGATTATTACAACTTCTTTTGATAACAATTCATTTGATAGGTAGAGTAATATTGCAGCATTGTTTTCATTAATGGAAGTCAGAATATCTAACATTCCTTGAGAATCATTCTAAACCACATTCGAATAAACCTATTTTGAAATTTTTACTGTCCTCCAATTCTATTTTATCATTACGGGTTATGAAGAGATGTTATTAGCAATAAATAAAGTGACAGTAATATACAAAAATTGAAAATAAAATAAAAAAATTGAAAAAACAAAGATGAATAATGGTGAAAATTAAAAGAATAAAATGGCGAAAAATACCAATTTCCAGTCTTCGGGTAATATATAATGACCCTGTCAACACTTTTTAGACAGGCAACAAACAACCATACATTGAAATATATATTTACTAACCTCTAATTTTTTTTTCAAGATTACCTATTGTAAAGCAGGTCCTGCTTTCACGCTAAAAATAAGAGGAGAAATTGATGGTTTTATTATCGTAATGGATATAGATTTAGTTACATGTATCAAGTTTGGAAGCGACTGCTGGCCTACTGGAGGTTATCGTCCGAATCCATGTTTGGTATGTACGTTTAGTATGATGTAGTCTTGCCAGATGATATTTTGAGAAAGAATAGGGAACGTGCTTTTGTATTTTTTTATTCTTTCCAATAACTGATGAGGTCCTAAAATATCTCAAACATTGAGAGAAATTTATCTAAACTCTTGTTCTCGAAATGTTCTCTTGTTCTCGAAAACAAATATTGTTCAATAAGTATGAGAAAAGAAATATTTCAAAATGAAATCTCGTTCAATTATAGTAAATACATTTTCAAATGTCCATTTCATTTTCAATCAATACGTTTTTATTTGGAACAACATATGGTTTGATAGTTACACCTGTTGAGAGTATTAGTTTTAGAAAGGCGGTTAGTTATGATAATTGTAACTGTTTTCAAGTATCAATGTATATAAATATTTTATAATACCTTTCAACATTACTACACAAGTAGATGTTTTTGATACTTCAGTAATAATAATTAGCACTACTAATTGATAATAGGATGGATATTCATATTTGTTCGTGTTTGTCGTATTGCAATTATAATATCAGATTAGTAGTTAATTTTTTGTTGCTCATCGAAAATATGTACATGAACTGAAAATAGAAACTCTATGCTCTATATTTGTAATAATTAAAATTATGACTCGAAATTATGAAAAAAGTATATATACAATACTCAGTATAAATACAATTCGCAGTTTTGAAGTAATAACAAAACATTCAGTATAAGAACATAGGCTTCACAAAATGAGTGGACTTGGAGACTGATACCTATCAGAAAGCAACCACTCCCCTGACTAATACCACGAAGGGCGTTGGATTATATACGACAGGTGTCAGTGCATGATTCTTCACTGAAGTTATTCCTGCACATGCTGTTGGCAATCGCAGCCGCAATTGACTTTCAATTATTGGAACACACTTGCAGACCGGTTTTGGGCTGTTTAGCCACTAGAGTGTAGGTAATTTGAGACAAATAATTTGATTTACACCCAGTCTCCAAGTATGCCCACTTATTTTGTGATTTTTTTTCCTTATACGAGGATTTGGGCAAATTTCGGATATGCGGTTGGTTACCTCGTTCACAAGCAGATGGGGCGATGACAAACATGTTGTTTGTTGTCCGCTGCAGCCCAGTTCGAGGAATGATACTCTGAAGAAATTTGACTATCAAAAATCAACGACTTGATGATAGACACTACCTTGCACTGACAAGTGGCCAAGCAGCCGAAACCGGCCTGCAAGTTTGTTCCAATAATTGCAAATCGATTGCGGCAGTTGTATCTCTAACAGCATATGCAGGAATAACTTCAGTAAAGAATCCTGCACTGGCACCAGTCGGATATAATCCAATGCCCTTTGTGGTATTGGCCAGGGGAGTAGTTGTTTTCTGATAGTTGTCTGCCCATTAACCTACAATGTAGGTTAGGAATCACACGTTAATAGGTAAGAGCTCGTTAATCCTTAGCTCGCACAAGTTTCGACTTCTGAGGGTTTTCGTTCGTAGGGGTGGGACAGCTGGTTAACGGAAAAACAGATTTTTTAAAATAGGACATTTGAGAATGGCCTGAACGAATTATTCTTTTAGATAATTTAAGAAGATAGGCTTTCAAGTCCGGAGTATATATAGGAATGTTCTATGTATGTATGTATGTATGTATGGACCATACTCCATACTGTATCGACTCATTAAAGCACCTTTTAATAATAATAATAATTCGTATTTATTATTTCCAATATTAGGTAATACAAAATACAAAATTTTTTATTACAGGAAACTAAAAGGCAAAGTTCATTTTATTTTTATCTGAGGGCGATAAAAATAACCTGTTGTTCCTCTCAACCTCGACAGTGGTTAATGTGACAGTAATTATTAAATTATATGCAACATATTATCTTTTTAGTAGTATTTATATTTTTTGGATGGCGATCATTTCAAATAAGAGTGAAATTCTTGGCATGTTTTGTTTGTATTGATCTTCGTTAGTAACATCGCCTTCAGAACTGAAACCTGCAAGTTATTTTTTTCAGACGTCCACAATTGATTTATCAAAGAAAATATTCTCTTTGCTGAAGCATTTGTACCAGGCAGACATAAAATATATTCAATATCTCTTTTCAATCAATACATTCAATGCTTTCTGTACATCTTCCCACGCAGGTACTTTTCTTAAATCTGCCCAATAAAATATCTCCATTTCTCTAGTAAGAAAGTTAGTCCATTCTTCCAAATATTCACGACTTGTTTTATAAAATTCTGTAGCTGTTCTTTTCACAAAATCTTCATAAATATCATCTTTCAGTTTTATGAACAAATTACGAACAGTAAATGGAAGAAACTGATTGGTTTCTTTCTGAATCAAATTCTGAATTAGTTGATTGATTTCGTTTGCAGCGTCAATTGCCAATACAGTTTGACCTTCAACCTTCAAAACAGCTTGGCGAAAACTTGCTGACTGAGCATGTAAAAAACAAAGCCATAATTCAGATATAGGATCTTCAAAAAAGTATTTTATTGATTTGGGACATTTTTCAATGCTCAAAAAATAATTCTTTAATGACTGGTACATTTTCAAAACTCTCTCCATTTTTACATTAATGCTTTCGTAATCTAAAGGTAGGCCATCTGTAGCAGATTTTATAGTATTGTGAAGAATAGAGAAGAATAAGAAAACGGGGCTATTTTACGTCCCAGATCATCATTTGGGGACAACGGGACAGATAGTCGAATAAAGGGACAGTCACGTTCAAAACGGGACGTCTGGTCACTTTAGTTATACATCACTTTGAAAAATGAGTGATTCATATCTTGTTCAAAAGTAACATCGATTCTTCAAAATATTCTTAGTAATCATTTCAGTTCCTCATACACAGTCTCATAAATGGATGTCTATCATATCAGTATTTTAAAAATAAAAGTTTTGGATTGACTTTTGCAGGGGGACGGTTTTTTCTTTATTGTGCCAAAATTGCCAAAATCCGTCCAATATCATCCAAGCCGATATTGGCGTTTGTCATTTCAAGCACAAGAGAAGAGTATAATACATGGAAAGGAAAAACTGAAACCAGCATTGAAATTGCTTAAGGTCAGTATATCTTTCAGAGGATGATGCATATGAAAATTCTCGAGGTATACAGTCCAAAATATATTTCTGTGAATCAAATATTTATTATTTGCTTTATTATATTATTACTTTAAAACGGGAACATTTTTTTCAGAGTGTGATTCTATACATTGCGCATCATAAGTGTTACCCCCCCCTAATATAACTCGTTACTGGACTCTTGTTAGGAAAATCGCCGAGACACGTCGATTTTTTATTTCTACAGTGTACATTTTTGTATGAATAGTTTACCCCTAATTCCATCCCTCACTGGAAAAATATAAATAACATGGGGTGATGAGTAATAGCTCATTTGAAAGGGGGTTTTATTCTCTATTCAACCTTGCAGGGAATTACACCACAAACAGGAAGGCAACTAAACTAAAACTAACTTTTGTCATTACAGTAAATTTTCAAAATGTCCCCCGTTGACCTCCTGGCAAAAATAGGGATTTTAGGTAGCCCCATAGGAAGAAATCTAAAGGAGGTAGATCTGGTGATCTTGGAGGCCATGCCACAAATTCTTGGCGCCAGAGCCATCGTTCTGCATAAACAGTTTTCAAATAAGTCCTCACAGCAACTGCAAAATGAGGAGGAGCTCCATCATGTTGCAGAATAATGTCCATGTCAAATTCCATGCTATTTGAATTTTTCGAAAGGGTTGCTCCCCTCCAGTAAGGGATGAAATTAGTGATACTCAAATGTACATTGTAGAAATAAAAAATCGACGTGTCTCGGCTATTTTCCTAACAAGAGTCCAGTAACAAGTTAGATAGGGGACGGGGGCTAACACATGATACGGAATGTATACTTCATCATATAATAAATATATTACCGTACGCCACTGCACAAGACAGATTAAGGCAAAAACGTCGGTCATTTCTAAGAATTTAGTGCTTACTACTTTAGAATTATACCATACTAGTATTTATTTGCATAGAACTCGGATGGAGGTCTTCAATATCTAAATTTAGCAAACCAAAATATACTGTTGCAAATGTCCCCTATAAAACAATCAATTCTTGGTAGATTTGAACTATTTACATAAATAAATCAATTTTCCAACAAAGAGAACAGTGGTAAGTGAATCCGAAGAAATTGCACGGAAATTACTAGAAAATAATGTCATACTCATGAACCCCAACCAAGTATCGCTTCTGAAAAAGGAATTTAAATGTCTGGAAGTGGAACAATAAATGCAACGAAAAACAGAGAAGGGGAAGAAAAAAAGAAAGAATTAATGAAGTCTAAAAAAAAGGAAAGGAAGGAAGAAAGATAGAGGAGAAACAAAAATCAGAAAAGTAACGGAATGGAAATAAGAAGAGAACAGGAAAGAAAAAGAGAAGATTGTTAAAACAACTTCATCAGCAAAAAATTGTGTTGAAAAAACAGAAAAATAGGATTTTAATTTTCATAAATGTCGACAACAAATCTTCTAGCAAGAAATAACCGATTAAGAATGGCTGGGCAGAAGAAGAAAGAACCATTGCACTAATGCTGCGAGATCAAACTGGATAACCAAGAAACGCAAGCCAAATCCACAATTCAGAGGCAAATGCAAATTTCGGAGAAGAAAATATCCCCACTATATTACTACACCGGCTACAGAAGTAAAACACTTGTTTTATAACAAAATTGATGATTAAAGGATAGAGAAAGATCTGGAAATTCAATACATCGATATTTGAGGCAAGTCTACTACTTATTCATTAATGAAGAGTGACAGAGGTTAATTCATAACAATAATGTTAACAAGTTGTCTGACAGCGCGACGCTTGCTAGCAAATGACGTCATTGTTACTTGCAGTTAATGGAATGACGCTTTGATATTGGGCTGTTCTAGTTTGAATATTTCTAGTTTCTCACAAATTGAAAGTGTGCGCATGACTCAAAACAAATAATAGTGTTACGTTTTTACCCTTGGGTTCACCAATAATGACTACACTGAATAATTAAACTTAACTTTATTTTACTTTAAATACAACAAACACTTCAACTAAAAATTGATTTCCTGGAGTCTTTGAAGTCCACTAGATACTCGTTAGGAAAAGAGGATTGTTCCGAATTCTTGGGGTTCTTGCTGAATACTTTTCATGAGCAAAACAATAGCAAAATTAATACTCCTGACCGCTCTGGACTGAATGATTCCGTACAGCCCATCTCGTCTTGTGTTTGTGAATCTTTTGCTAGAAAAATCCTCACTTGTTTACTTTGTGGTAAATATTCAAGAAGTAGCGAATATTTATGTGAATTTCTGGAACTTCATCTAGCTTTTCCTAATATGACTAATAACCAGTCCGTGCAAAGCTTATTGTTAAATCATATGAAAATTCAATTTTTAACAGGTGATGATCGACTGTATTGCCAAACATGCGACAAACTAACTGACTGTTATAAGGAAACAAGTATAGCTGAGGCACCAGTCAATCTAATAATAACACTGATGATCTTCAAACAAGACTCAACCTCTAACGGAAGCAAGAAACTCTTTGGAAGGTTCGAAATAGATGAACATTTCAACCTAGCAGACCACTATTATAGTATTCATGCTGTCATTGTTCACTGTGGTTCTGGCGTTGAATTTGGTCATTATTACGCCTTGGTCAAAGACGAAACGGACTGGTTTAAGTTTGACGATAGTCGTATCACAAAGTGTTCTTGCGATGCATTATTGAATTTATTGGAGCCTCTGGAGACACCCTACATTTTGTTTTATAAGAGAGAGGACATTGTTAGATCAAGATCTTCAGATGATGTGGTGCTGCAGGTTTTTCCTGGTTTTCCTGCAACTGGAATCAATGGAGTCGCCCCGGAGCGCCAATTGATTTTTATTGTTGTTTTTATTTTATTTTAATAAAAACTATCATTTCAATGTCTATCGCCTTGCTAGATCACTTCGCGTACCGCACTGTAACGTCCACTTCACTGTGTACTTGACTGTCCGAATACTTGACAGCCATCTTGGTTTCAGACGAGTTGGAGCCCAGCTCCCTTACCCTTTCAGCTGATTATTGTCGAAGAAGGATAAATGGGTTCATGACTGAGGGGATGTTCGCGGCATGAAGTCCTCAGACATCAGTACCGCCCTTCACAGTGTACCCCTACCTGGCTGGGGTGGGATGGATGAAAGATCTGTTCAACCTTTAACGGGGGACATGAGGGCCTCATTCGACAGAGTGTCGGGGCCTTCTATATCGAGAGGGGTCGTCTATAGCATAATCCATAGCTTCCCTAACTAACTGTCCAAATACGCTTGCAGCCAGCGTTTAAATATCGCAATGGAACATCGTAGAATTTCGCCGAAGTTCCATCGACATTCATAGCATGTTTCTTACTGCTTCTCGGGCGGCAGGTAATATTGGATATTCCCACGCTCTCAGCTGCATCAAGTTTGGTTTATGGTTACCAGTGGCGGCCGGCGTTATTTCCTTTCGGGCATGATTTACAGCTTGAGCATGCACATTAAAAATAATGAAGACAAGTTTGGTGTCAGATATATCAGTTTATAATTTAACATGTGAATGAAGCCGGATGTGAATTTGTGAAAATCCATCAGTGAGTTTTAGAAAATATTGTGTTTTTTTTAAGGTTTCTATTTTGGACATAACTGTCGTTTAGAGGAAAAATTATATTTTTATTTAGATAAATAGTCAACATTTCTATTGGCTAATAAAAATCATCTTTATTTGTTGGCTGAAATGCAGTCACTAAATTCTTTTACACAATGTTACTTTTTCAGAAAATGCGGAATACTTTGCAACAACCAATTGACAGTTACCACTTGAAAACGATAGTGTTGTGGGAAGTCTTAGAAAACCCACAGCATTTCTCCTATGATAAGACGCTGAGCTATGTGTTTATGCATGTAAGTAAAATAAAAATACTTGACGGAAAGAAAGTCGCACCACTTTTCAAATCATCTCCATAGAAGCAAAATATACTGGGCATCGCACCTAAAACTCACAAATGTAATATCTCCGAAAATATAGAACAAATGTCAATTCTACTAGCGCTAGTGGATTTACAGAAGTGATGACTTTTACTTGAAATAAGACTTAGTTTAATTCAATTTTCCACAGCAGCAATTTTCAATTATGATGTGTTTGATAAGGTATTGCATTTGAAATAGTTCTGATCATTTGACCTTTTTTTGTAAAGCGTGCCGTTTTTAGTCTTGATATGGAAAAAGTATTTTCAATAGATCCATTTTTCGGCAGAGGTTCTAATTCTGCCTACAAAAAGTTTTGAAAAATATATGTTTTGCCATTCATAACATGGAAATCGTAAAAAAACAAAGAGTTCAATAATAAATGATTAACAGAAAAACAGATTTTAAACAGAGATTTCAAACAGATTATTCTGATGAAAAATGATTATACTGTACATAAAGAGAAGGTAACTTTCAGAGATGTATATCCTTACCAATATTATTTTTTGTTCATTATTATTCTCTTCAATTGCCCCACCTTACCTTCACAGATACAGGCAAATTTCAAAAGTTAACCCACTCCCAATTCATTCCCTCAAGATTATTAACGTTTTATTTACTGAATGCGAAAAATCCACTTTATTGGTTTCAGATTTTGAAACTTTATAAAGAGAAGATATCGAAAAAGAAAATAGAATATTTCTGGAACAAAAAACTGAATCTCATCGATAATATGCATGATGATACTTATTTAAATATTCAAGGACGTTTGGAAAATATCATCAAACAAATTGATAACAATCCCCTTGTTATTGCTTCTTATTTGCGTAAGTATTTTCACTTCTATTTGGGTTTTTGAATAATTGACATAGGCACCAATATCAAATTCAATCTTATAGAAGATTGAAGATTTCCTAGGAAACTTCTCATTGACGTTTTGTGGATCATTTCCATAAAAATATTGTCACGTCCCACCGAGGCCATTGTGTACGCCACTGCGTTTACAGAACCGCGACACGTGTTTCACTACACAATAGCATTCTCAGGCATCACAGTACTCCACGCCCGAAGATGCTACCGTATAGCGAAACACGTGTTGCGGTTTTGTACACTTTCAAGTGAAAATTTCACATTGAAGTGTGTTTTCTGAAATTTCAAGTTAACTGTCGAGACTAATATAATTATATCGTTTTTAGTGGAAAAGGATGAGTTGATAGAATTCACCAAGTCGAAAATTGTACAAGAGATACCAGTAGTGCCTCCAGAACCGGAAAGCTCATGTATTATTTTATGAAATGAGCATAAGAATGTCAATATGACTAGCTCTGAACAATACCAATGTGACTAACCTAATACCATAATCAAGTTTTTGTCACCAAACAAATCAATTTGGTTGCAAATGTTTTTAAATATATTTTTATGAAAACGGTTGCTTCTGACTTTTTCTTCATGCTTACGCTTTTGGATCCTTCATGAAATAAGACGAGGTGCACATAGAACATACATCTATACACGATGAGCTTTCAATGAAGTTTGAGATGGAGTAAAATTATCAAAAAATAATTTGTAAGGGGTAAGTATATTTTTGGAAGAGAAAAATTTTTGGTGAAGAAAGGCTTTCTACTCCTCCATCTTTATACAATCTGGAAATCTGACAAGAAAAGGAAGAAAACAATCAACTTTAAAATGAATGCTTTACAAAAATGTATAAAGAAGTAGGAAACCGAAACCGTTCCCTAAAAATAGCTATTTCAATTTAAAAAGGATTTCTATGACTGGGTTTAAATCAAATAAGCGAATGAATGTAATTACCTACCGTCATTGATGACATGAGTAGATGTAACTCATTCGTGGCATAAAGTCATGATTTATAAATTTATGTGAAAGAATCGGGCGATACTTGATGAAAATTCATAAAGTATTCAAGAAACACTCTTCATCTTGTAATGTTATCTAGATTGGTGCTGAAGAGGCAGTAAGGCAAGTATCTTATTACAAAACATTGAATGTCCGCCATTGAGGATGACAGTGTGTCAGGTAAGTGAAATTTCACCTCTTTCATATACTGTATTGTGTAGCAATCCTGTGAATGACATCTGATTCAATTCCATAACGACTGTGCGGAGTAATAACTAATAGAAAAAGTACTTTTTGTATAATTCAATGTTCATATAAAAGTTGTTTCAACAATATTTTCATTTATGAAAATCAATGTTTATATGAAAGTAGTTGTTTCGAGGGGGCTTTTTCTTCCAGTTTGTGCCTGAAAGATACTTCTTTCCATGATCTACGCATCTGTTATCAATTGCTTTCTTCTTTTCTAAGAAAATTCCCACTTTTTTTGTATAACGATGGAAAAATAGAAAGCGAAAATCTTTCTTTTCAAAAAATTGATCCCCTCTCGAAATAAACCCCAATTAAAACTTGAATCCACATTTTTGTAACAGATTTTGTAACGAAAAAGCCTGAATTCCAGAAAGTTTCCCACATGTTTTGTGCATATTCAAATTCCTTTTTCAAACCTGTTTTGTTGAAACATGTATTTTCTAATCGATTCTCAAAAGTTTCTATCAAATTCAAATAATTGATAGGTAAATCTATGATTATTACTGGAGTTTAGTCCCAACACCAAATCGTTATTTTTAACACCTCAACACGTGTTGCAGTCACCAAGTGACTGCAACACATGACTTCCTCTTGAAGATGATCACTTGGTGATTGGAACACGTATCGAGGAGTTAAGAATAACGGTTTGGTTACTTATAACTCCTTGTAATATTCCTCCAGTAATATTCATTACTACACCAAAGGTTCCAAACAGAAGGCAAATTCACAAGTTTTGTTGACGACACGTCTATATATTGGCACGGAAGAAGCACTGATGCACTAAAAAATTAGGGTAGAGAATGATATAGTTAAACAATGGTGTGATGCCAATTTATTATCTTTCAATATATCAAAGACTAATATAATGTCCTATAAATGTAACCTGGACCATATAATTCTTGAAGAACACATCATTGATCATAAACTAGAGCACAAATTTTTAGGCCTCAACATAGACAACAAATTAAAATTTGGAACGCATATTAGTGTACTATGCAAAAAATTATCCTCAAGTTGTTATGCGATAAGGTCTATCTTTAACTCTTTGGACTATCACTGCTAAAAAAGCATACTTTGCACTTTTTAAATCCCATTTGCGGTACGGAGTTTGTTTCTGGGAGAGCAGCTTTCAATACTTAATGAGTCAAGTTTTCACTATTCAGAAAAGGGCAGTGAGATTCATTACCAGTGCTAGAGTCCAAGATTCCTGTAAGCCCCTTTTTTAACTCATCACATGTTAACAGTCTACTGCCTCTTTATTTTAGAAACAGTTTGCTTAATGCACAAAGATAACATCTCGAACTCAACTCAAAGTTATGCCACTCGTCTCACATTCAATATTCCTCTTCCTATCCCATCAACAGCACAAATTAAAAATTTGATTCTTTATAATAGCAAAAATATTTCAATCATCTCCCCCTTTCAATCAGAAAGTTAACATGCTACAAACAGTTTTGAAAAAGAGCAAAAAAAACTTCTGCTAGATAAAGCTTAGTATTGAGGAACTTCTTTCGGATGACTTTTTTTATCACAGACTTTTACCATAGACTTTTTGAAGTGTGCTCGAGCCATAATAATATCTTGTTTTACATTCTTGACCTTCATGTTAATGTTTCAGATTGTTTTAGTTCTTAAGCCTGCTTTGTCAACAAAACCTAAAATTTTATGACAATAAAGCATTTTTGACTCAGTGCGTCACAAGTACGTTAATCTATGTTGCAGAAGTCTCGTATTTTGTAAATTTAGTAGTGATACTTATTATCGTTGAATGGTAATCAGTACTAGCGTTTCTAGTATAATGCGATTGAACATTTAAGGTCACAGGACGACCGGAGAGTCAGTACAAGAACTACTCCCGAAGATTACACATCGCAAATGACGTCAAATTGTCGCAAATTTTTTGCTTTCACTTCATATATAGTTACAATTACTGTGCTCTGTGAAGACACACTGTAGTACACCTCCCCGAGGGTGTTACGCAAGAACTTAAGCTGGAGTAGGTCGGAACAACCAAGGTGCTTCCTTGCAGTGAAATGACCTTTTCTTTAACCCCCAAGCATCAACAGCCTTGAAAAAGTTGAGAAATAACCGAGCCATCAGTAAGGTAGACAGTGCTTTTTTTCTATTTTTTTTAATTTAATCATGTAATACTAGATCTAAACGTTCCTTTTTTCCTCAACAAACCTTATCATTCTTTACCACCATATTTTCTACAGAATAAAGGATTTATGTACTCATCTTTTTGGTAAATGAGATAGTATTCGATTAATCACAAAAACTTTTTTCGGCAATGATAATGGGAACAAAACATCTTATATTACGATTCCAGTTTTTTTGATTCTAATAGTGTTGACATGAGAAGATTGGAAAATATGATGAGGTACCTTGTTCTTGTTTAATTCACTTCTTTGTTATATATGAACAGTAATTAGACAACACTTACTATTTTCACATCAATATACCACCAAACAAATATTGAATGATATGAATTGTGTTTTATAATTTCATGACTTGTATTTTGGAAGTGTTAATTATAATTGTGTGGCAGATTGAGAAAATTTTGGCAATATCCTCCAACGCCACCTTAAATTTTTCTGTTTACTAGTTTAGTGATCCAATAATTTTTCTGAAAAAAGGTTGGTTGGGCCGACGTTTAGAATTTAATTAAATTCTTTAGGGCTCGAAAAGTAGTTTTTTCGTGTTGATAATACTACTATTTTAAAAACCATCAGACATATTAGATACATATTAAAAAAAAAATAAAAAACATTGCAAACAACCAAAATTTCCGAGACAACACCAACACAAAATTCGAAATGTCGCGCCAGCAAGAAAACAATTGTTTTTTTTTTTAAGAAAAAATTTATTCTCTTACGCAACCAACCTTTTTTCAAGTAAATTTTCTGTCTAATTCGATATTTCCGAATCGAATTAATAGAGGCATGACGATTCATAAACAATGCCAAATCAATTCAGACGTGGTCTTATAGACCTTCAAGAAATATCTGAAAAGTAAAAATTCAATTATAACAAGAATAAAAATAATGAGAAATATATTTTAACAATTTTAATATGCAACATCAGAAAGCTTAATGGATACAGCTCAGAAACCATATAAATAAAGCAGGGGTGAAAGTGATTTTGGACTTCAGACAGGGTGTTCAACTTATCAACATGAGGTGACGAGTTAAACCGTATTCAATATCTTAATTGCAAAAATTATAACTAAGTTCTAAGTAAAAACCCCATCACCTGCTTTATCATCTCAAACTTAACGTACACATCAAAATAATCGAATATACATACAAAAACATTAGACTAGAAAAAAAAACGTTCATTTATCGAAATATGTTACAGTGGAATTTTAGCGTGCAAATTTTTATCATAAAAGTACAGACACTGTCTAAAATCCAGCCTGTTAAAAATTGTTGTGAAATAAAAAACGAATTCTAAAACTGTTTTTTTCGTAGTAAATAGTAAAACCCCAACGATTCTTAAAATATACTTAGTAAGTAGCAAAGCTACAGAATTTGCAAAGTATCGGTACTTAGTAAAAAGAATGTGTTGAGCATTACTGATAAAAGTGTAACACCCCCGCAAGCAGAACAAATATAATAATGATGAATAGTTATTACCTATAATAATAGAAACTTGCACACAAAAATAAAGATAGCATATAATCAAAAAGTTGCACCGTTGTAACACACTCCACTTATCTTCTACAGTTGCAAATTTTTCGATTGCACAAATAAACATTTTTCAGAACCAGACACTAGACTATAATTTTCTAAAGTATGTTGTTATATTATATGACAAAGTGTTTTTTTTGCACAAAGCTTGTATATATATCTGAAAATACTCTTCACCTTCTGGCATCTAATTTTTAAGATATCTTATTTTGTTTAAAAGTTAGTATTTTTATAGATCTTCAAACGCCCAGACCCATACCCTATACCAAATAAATCCATTCTAATAACCCCAAACTCCCTAATACCAAAAAGAACTTTGGATTTGAGATTTAGTGTAATGGGGTTCAAGGATTCAAAAATTAACATATTTTACATAAAAAAACTCAAGTCTAATAAATTTCAAACATGATATCTAAAAAAATCAAAATGCATTTTGAAGCAGGAGAACTGTATTTTCAGATGTTCAAACGAGTATTGTGCAAAAATTCAACTCAAGGATGACAATTGTCAACCTAGAAATTTTGTTGAGTCGTTAATGAATGTGAAGATGGTAAAACAAAGCCTAACTTAGTTAAAATACTGGCTTAACAATCTGCAGACATGACATTGTGATAATTCATCAGCGGCAATAAAATTATGTGATACCAAAACGTGTCTGAAGACTATCGAGAAAAGATACGTATGTACCAGAAAATAAATATTTCGAAATAAAATCTGAAAATAATCATCTCTCCCAACAACCTACACAGCAGGTTCTGGATAAATGTACAAAGGTTAACCTTTCAGATGTTTCTCGTTTATCCAGCAGCAGTACCATGCTTTCCTACACTGACGAGAAGTAATACCTCGAAAACGATCAGTAGATGATCTACTCTAATAATTTCAGCATGACGAGACTAGCCTCTGCGAGGAATCTTACATAAATGTCTGTCAGATGTAATTCAATATCCAGCGAGGTATTAGCCGGGGAAATAGTTTCGGCAGGAAGTAGTTAGGAGAGATTAATATTTCGAGATTTCATTTCGAAATATTCATCTTCTTACATTATTTGTAATGAATTTTGAAATATTTAAATTGACCTCTAAAAATCACATTAAACATCCCTAACATACAATATAGGTCACAGAAACTCGCCCCTCAACAATCAGTGTGCCTTCAAATTAGGGTCTTTCCTATAAAGGTATTCTGTGACAAATGCCTTCAGAAGATATATCTGGTTTTCCAAAATTTTATCTGTGTTAGGTTTCTAGTCGTCCATTTAGTCGCTTATGAATAACTCTGTTATTCTTGGAAAACAATCTTTCAAAAAAATATTTCAGTCGATGAATTGTGATATAATTGATACCTTCTAGCAGCAAAGCAGGATTTCTCTTATTTAACGAGTTCATATATTCTCAAAATAAACAATCTGCAGACATGACGTTATGATAATTTCTCAGCGGTAATAAAATTATATGGGATACCAAAACGTGTCTGAAGAATGTTTCGAGAAAACGTACGTATGAAAAAATAAATATTTCCAAAAAAAATCTCGAAATAATGTCCAATCGAGTCAAGATCACAAGCTTTGTGATGATTCCAATTACGATCTTGATTCAAAACCTATTCAATCTTGAATAATTTTAAAATTCAAATTCACAGTTGAGATTCAGTAAAATTATTTTTATTAGACTGGAGAAATTCAAAAGATGGTACTTTTTGAGAAAAAAATATCTTCAACTCATCAAGCAACTGACAAAGGTCTATTCTGATGCATTTTATGGTTCATTTTTATTTCAGATTCAATATCTCTGCACAATTACATAGGCAAATATTTTCAATAATGCAATAATTTCCCCATGACTTTTTGTATGCAGATTTCATGCAGACCTCTGTATAATAATAATTCGAAATGGATTTTGAAGAAACAATACATGTTTTCCAGTTTTAGATTACATCATCCCAAAATGTTAAAGTAAATGGGTCAATTTTGAGACTGGTTTAGATTCAGTGTATAAAAAGTTTTTAGAGAATTTTGTCGACTTAATATTAAAATCTCTTTTTACAGTATACAAAATGTTTTTACGTATGTATGACCACCTCTTTTCAAAAATGTTTCTCCATAACTTTAAATTTAAAAATAATGAGTTGTGCAGTGACTTATTTCATTACAGAAAGCCTAATTATGGGCAAAAATACTTCTACCAAAGCTGTAGCTTATACAGAGTACTGTTTTGAAGAGAGCAAGACACGTATATACAGGGTAAGCCAAATGTTCGTTTCCAGTCAAATATTTCCGATTTCTGCAAAGCAAATTTGATATGTCAACTACACATTTGTTTGAAGGTGAAGATGTGCCAATTTGTTTTCAATTTCTTTTAAAACTATTCCTCCGGGTTATTTTGAAATATCGGTATCTTTGGTTGTACGTTTTTATGGCTTTTTCGAGAAAAAAAATCTCGGTGTGTTCTATTTAATAAAAAAGAAAATTAATGCCATTTCCGCCTAGAATAGAAGAAAGTACCACGAAAGTTGGCATTATAATCAATTTTGCTGTTCATTACCGTACATAGATACACCAAATTTGGAAAAACAAGATTTATTTGCCAGTTCAGAGACTTTTAACTCACCCTATATATATAGTCAGGGGTTTGCCCACTCTGGATTCCCCCTACAAACACCATTTTACCAAACTCTTGATTTACCCAACTTTCCAGAAAAACATATGATGGAACATTTTTAAATGAATTATCTCAATGTGATAAAAACAATGATATATAAAATCAAACAAAAAATAATTCATGCGTATAAAAAAACATTAAATTTCTTGATTAGTTTTAGAATTTCATCAATTACATATTATCACACACAATTTGAAACTTACTTCTAGAAGGATCAATATATCACTTCATCAACTTTCAAAACTATGTACCTGTAATTGTAAAACACATAATCTGGATAAGTGTCGAAGCACTTCAATGCAATAACCGGAAGTTGATATCAGACTTTTTTTTTATCGAAGGCCATAAATTCACTTAACTTTTGTACAACTTAAAAAATAGAGACCTTACATTTTTTTAAAATTCACAGCAAATATATACTTGTCCCTTTTTTAATTTTTTTTTTTACTTTTTCTTGGGACAAATAAACTTATCATTAGGCTAATATATACACTGACTTTGCAGTCACAAAAATTAAATGGAAATACCCTGAAATATTTGTTTCTTCATCAAACAAAACCTACTATTCCTGATAGGAACCATATTCTTTGACTTATGTTTTATAATGGATTATATCAATTTTTCTGATATAAATATTATCAAAGCAAGTTTTTTAATTTTTCGGTGTCAAGTCATTGGACAAGTGGACATTGTGCTTTTGATATGTATTCATAATGGTTTTTCATTTCTTTCTCATATACAAGAAACACACTTCAATGTAAGATTTACTCTTGGAAGGTTACAAAACCGAGAAACGTGTTTCAATTTAACATAGAATCTTCTGGCTCCACAATACTCATCTCAATGAATTTACTCTCTCACTTGTACTTTGAATAGTGGTAACAAAAACTTCAGAATAGATTTCTTCTTAGAAATTTACAAAATCGCCTCGTGGAACAATGTGACGAACAATAAACTGAATTTGAATGTTACAAATGCAAAAAAGTCATAGTTACATAGGACTGTATATTGCTAAGCTACACAACGCCATGAACAGTGTTTAATGCTTGGGGAATATTTTCCTTAGCATATCTCCTAATCACTTGGCTTACGTCAGTTTTATTTTGAACAAGATAATCTATTGATTACTTCAAGTCATTTTTATGGATTTCAGTGTTTTTCAGATATTCTTCTACTAGTTGGAAAAAATTTAGAGACAAGGGTAGAAATGGCCTACTGAGTCTACCTGTAAAAGACCTGTTTGATGATTTGCCTATAAATGTTAAATTTGTAATATGAACATTGATTTCTTAAAAAAAAATTAAAAACGAATCAGAAAGCCATAAAAGGTTGGTATTTTTTCTCCACAAAACTCAATCATTGCAATAGGCTCAACAGTTTCATATCCCAATGAATAAATACAGTGTTTCAAATCACGATGTGAAAAAAAGTAGATTCCTGGCAAAGAGAGGTATTTAAATATACTTCATGTTTTCATTTGACTTTCAAATTTCAAGTAATGTTTTCCAGGAATTTTTTGTAAAATAATAAATCTTTTTTATTTGTGGATTGAGTTTCAAGGTAGACTCAGTCAGTTATCTGCTCCTCTCACACTAGATTCTCTTGCAAAAACAGGCACTTTTTCAAATCACCAGAAATACAATACTCTTGATGAGTGTTTCACCAACCAAGGTTGGCGTCTTTTTCATCTCCCGAAGACGCAAATTAGGTTAGGTCTCGTCTGGTGATTGGAAAAAGTACTTGTTTTGGATGTTCCACGTCTCCCGAATAATTTTTTCCAATTGGGGCAGAACGAATAACTCAAAAAACCAATTTACAAAGTGAGCGACTATTTCGCAAAGTGAGAACCGGCTTCATACACCTGAACACGTTTTGACAGCAAATGTGCCAACTTATATTCGTTTTGCAAAAATTATAAATTTAAGCAGTATCTCTGTGAGCAATTCAACAGAAAGAAATATTGAATACATTTCAAAAACTAGTCCACCTTATTCGACTGGTAATGTCGCATCTCAAACACCGATATCAATGCTTTCACGTCAAGCATCAACATTTTTAAAGATATATCATAGCAAAATGTGAGTCAGATTCAGTGGAATGCGTAACCTCGGCGTTTCAGAACATAATACAACAAAAATAACAATCTACAAGGTAGCCAGCAAACAGTCTTAAAGTAAGTTACATACTGATAACTGAAATATCACGCAATCCACACCGTTGCTCCGACACTGTGAGTTCGTTATGTACATACACAGCCTATAAGTAACAATACAACTTAAAATGTATCATTAGTCCATTCACTATACTGGGTGATTGAATCTCGCAAATAAATCAGTAATCATTCCCCACTTCATCAGGGAAAAAGTTCGACAGAAAATTAAATGGAATCGGAAATATATTACAAATATAAAATGTAATATTGAAAGACTCAGAAACTATGAGCTTGAGGAGAACCGAGGACACAAAACAATAATTTCCGAGACATTTCAATCAAGAGGTTTTTTCCAGTTATCAGTCGACATCATAATTTCTAGTAACGCATAATACTGGAATGCCTTACTGATAAACGTCAAGTTTTTGGACACGTTCTAGGTGACTATATCAAATAGCCGAAGGTGAAAACTTGGTTAACTTGAAAAATGCTCAAGTCATTTGTCAAATTATAAAATTTCGCACAAATTTCCTGTACACTGGGAAATATTAGCATGCCACTTTTGATTATAAGATAAGGCATAAAACACATAGCCGAGGGGCTACAATCACTCACCTCGTGCAGACCCTGACACGTTGATGGACAAGCGAGAACTGCTACCCGCGATACCAACCAAACAAACCTGTAAAAAGTATAAGCTGCCTTGGAGATACCCGAGAATAATGTGAAATGTTCCAATGTAGCCTTTGGTTATCACGGAATGGTGAGCCTTAAATGTCCATATTGCGAAATTACCAACTAAAAATTCAACAGAAAAACAAAATATCCAATTTGGATAAAGATGCCCCACGTTGGGCGCCAGTAATGTGATATGCAGGCGCACCGGTGAAAACCAGCAGGGTTTTCATGTGTCGGAGAACGCTTCACATTCAGTCAATATACATGCAAATATCAATACCCATCAATTTTACAAAATAAATTTTTTTCTTCATTTATACAGTGCCCTCCACAAATCTTTACCGTATGGAAAACTTCATCATTGACTTCTCAGAAAATTAGGATACTTCATAAAAAGTGCATTGTTTGTAACTCAAAATTTGATAATCAAATTTCAAATGTTGATGTTTATGGATAGCCTGATAAGTTGACATAGGTGGTTTGAATGCTTAAAGTGTTGAGAATATAGAAAATGTAATGACAAAAATTTGAAGTCATTCGAACCTAAACAATTTTTAAGGATTTGTATGATTTGTTAGGCGTACATAGTAAAGAACCTTGAAGCTATATGTATCTAATAGTTTCGTTTTATAGGTCACATGATTTTGTGGACTTTATATAAACTATGTTTATATTGTTTCCTCCAGGGCTATAGACAATGCACCTCCTTACACGAAAAATAAAAGCTTCTGAGAAATGAACAACAAGAAAGTTTTCCAACATGACCCTGACATTTTAGCGCATCCTTTATTAAATAATTTGTCTAGCGGAGCTGTCGATCGAGAGTATTTTATTTACAAGAGACTCTCATCGAACAGTGCAATGAATATACCGACAAGGCAAAGTCGGTAAATCCTCTTCCACAAACACGGCAGGCCGTCCAGCAGGCAACAATGAAAAAAATTCCCGCACGTGACTGAGCAACAGAGGAATGCGCAACCAAAATAGTTTTAAAAAACCCAACAATAATATACATTAGTCCTACACTCCCTCTATACAGCTTATACGATAAAATGGTAATGAATCATTTGTCAAAAATAATCTTTCAACATTAGCCTGTACACATGGAGAGACGTTAAGAGAGTTCAAGGAAGCCGCATCAACAAAAAGACAGAATGGGCCAATCACAGTCGTGCAACTTGCATCGTACAGCACTAATATTTAAATTTGTTTTAAACATATCAATATTCAACAGTCGGCTAGGAACATATGACTCGCACAATAGAAGTGAAATCATAATGTACACACGTACACCTAAATGCCAATTAGTTTTTTGGGGCAGTATTATACCTCACGCACCGTTCAATAAATATTTTTTGCGACGACACCCTTCTACGCACTGTTCATGTCGTTCGCACTGCAGTTCCTCCCCCGGCGTGTTACTTGGGTGAGCGGGGGTTCACAAAATCGCGAAGCTGAGACGTCCTGGTGTCGGTCCTCCTGCGTTGAGACCTGTCATAAGCGGGCCTCGAGCCGCCTCCGCGGTTAGTCCCGTTGAACCGGTGCTGATTCCCTCCCAATTCTGCTCGTTGCTGACCGTTATCTATCGAAAAAAATTATTTTATAAATGAAGACGTGGAAACATATAACAAGTGCCAATACTGACAATTGCGAGGTATTTGATACAGTAGAGTAAATTGTTGTCCATTTTAAATACAATGTAAATGTATGACAAGCCAGGCACTTTTGCAACTTTTGAAAATTAAAAAAAATTAGCATATGACATAAAAATTGACGAAATCGTCAATATCTTCACTCTCATATAGATAATGTCCTGATATATTCCAGAAATTTTGAAAAACATGTGATTCCTCGAGTTCTATAGGTTTTTCAGGTTTAACAGAAAATTGACAAGAGCCAGAATAATAAATCTTTTAGATAAAAATAGAACAATTAGTACAAGACTGCAGAACCTCGTAATTTTGTAGTATCCTAACTACTCACCTCTGGAATCTCTATTCTCACGTTCAGGTTGAGCCCGAACGACATTGCTGCCATTATTGTGATTTGTTATCAGTGGGGCTGGTTTTGTTTGTGAAACTGGGGCTGCTGGCGCCTCGATTTGTTTTTCCTTGGCTTGTTTTTCTTTTTGAGCATTTGCTTCCTTGAAATGTTGAGCCACTTGCGCGTAGCTCATGCGAGGTGGATTACCAGAAAAGTCCTGAAAGTTTTGAATGAAAAATGAATAAAATAAAATCTAATA
This sequence comes from Leptinotarsa decemlineata, assembly GCF_000500325.1. Lineage (NCBI taxonomy): Eukaryota > Metazoa > Arthropoda > Insecta > Coleoptera > Chrysomelidae > Leptinotarsa > Leptinotarsa decemlineata. The sequence continues at coordinate 46,554 of NW_019290427.1, forward strand.
TGTTTTTTATTGATGACATATCTCAGTATCAACCTATCATTATTAATTTTTTTCTCAAGGGAGATTAAATAGTATCTCAACATATAGTATATCTATTGGCAATGATAGAAACTTGATGAATTCAGATGGTCTGCCTGGATGGTCTGCCACATTCAAAATAAAAAAAAAAGAACAATCTGGCAACCATGACCGAGACACGAGACACAATAATTTGAAACGTTTATCAAATTTACGAATCCTGAAAAGAGAGCTTGTATGATAACTATAACGCTATATTTGTTGTTAAATAGTTGTTTTTACCGCAAAGGGAGCAATTTTTTGGAGTATTTATACTTTACCAGTCATCAGTTTCATTATGAAAGCAAGCTAGTAAATCTACCAGCTGTGAATTATATAAGCGACACGCTTTTTATTGGTGTAATTATTTACCTGTCAAACTCAACATTTCTGAATCGAATATGAGGACATAATAATGTAAAAACCATTAATAACCAATTCAGAGTCATTAATTTATTTATTATCAGAGCAAAATTTTATGCAGACGACTTTCAATAGGTATATGGTCAAACGAAACCAGTTTCCATGCAAGAAATTTGTTTAGAAAAAAAGGTTGCCCAGTTACTATAAAAAAAGGTTCACAATGCCATTAGGGAATTGTACGTAGTCAGTTGTGGGAAGAGTCTTGGTTGAAACAAAAAAAAACACTTAACCAATATGGTGGGAAGTCAAACATATAGCTGCGGCATTGAATTTTTTTCTATCAGTCCTTCTATGCAAAGTATGAATTACTTGAGAGTATTTTTGTTACTTGAAAATTTACTTTTCCTAGCCCAGCGACTTGCAACAGCATGCAATCAACAAAATAAAAAAATTCCATATCCAGTGTCACTTACCTGAGCAGGTGGAGGCGATATTGACACATTCTTAGATGCTTCTGATCTAGAATCTTGTCTGTGCACTGATACTTGATTCTTCGTACCGGAAGTAGCGGTCACGACGGCCCCAGAACGGGACGGGGCTTCGGTTGGCACAACTGTAGTCATAGTGGCAGCGTTTGTAGTGGTAGGACAGGGCAGGTCCAAATCACCATTGAGTAGGACATCATCTGTTTTAGTGGATTTGTCTGCCATGGTACATTTGATGGGGAGAGCCGTTACTAACCTTAAGAAAAAAAACAAAAAAAATTAATAACATATATATCTTTGATGCACTATTTGGAAACTTTGGTGTAGTAATGAATATTACTGGAGTTTTTTTCCCAACACCAAATTGCTATTTTTAACACCTCGACATGTGTTTCGATCACCAAGTGATCATCGCTAATAGCGTTAGCTTCGCGATAGTTTCTAGTTCAATCTTCCTCTTGAAGATGATCACTTGGTGATCGAAACACGTGTCGAGGTGTTAAAAATAGCGATTTGGTGTTGGGAAAAAACTCCAGTAATATTATATATATCTTTCTATAATTATAATGAACGACAGGAAATGAAGTACTTAATTAAATTGAAGCAGCAAATAAAAGGCTTACTTTATAACCACGCTAGCGTTTAAAAATATATTTTTTGGAACTTATTCATGGTTCTTATGGTTCATATCTTCATAACATACGAAAAATGTTTCAAATTAATGATTTCTCGTTTGTATTTCTAAACATTTCATTTTGTTGATCTGTAAGATCTAGTGAATTTTTGAGCAAATATAGATATATAGCTATCATTAAATAATACAAATCCTTTTTTATACTTGAACAATTCAAATATTTCCTAAACATATATGAAAGATATTTCTATTGTCTCAAATGCCCGTTCTAAATAGTGAACAGTAACAACATGTCTATCTCGAACTGGTTCACTGAATGTTTTTTTGTAAACTCCGATTGTCATTAATAAATTTAAATAGCTTGTCAAGGATAGTAATTTCTAGTAACTTGTCTAATGGTGGTATTGTATCAATGGGTCTAAATTCATTAGCTGTTATAGTATTAATATTTTGGAAATGAGTCTAACCAATTTGATAAGATATTACTTATCTTTCGGAACCCATCGGGCTAAATGATAAAAGCTACCACATAAAATTCAAACAATCATATACTCACTCTTCTGGAGAACTAGGAGGCGTCATCGTAACAGAGCTCAGCTGAGCGTCTGCACTCTCAGTCGAAGCATCCCTGAGTTCTGGCATATCTGTCGACGGTTGCCTCACCGTCTGATTGCACTTTGAATAAGTCTGAGGGGAAACAGCTCTAGGAGAGTCGTTATCTCCTCCGCTGCTGGAACCCTTACTGCTACCATTTCTTTTGGGCTTTGTCATTCCTTTGACGACGTCGGAAAGTCTATTCTCCCCCCAAAGTCCTTGCCCCTGCGGGGACTCGGGCAAAGAAGGCTGAGTTGCTTCTGCAACGGAATTAGCTACGGTCGCTTGTTTTGGGGTCGCTTGACTACCGGCATCCAGTCTTGTAACATTCGTACGGCCATTTACTCTACCACCTGTAAGAAAAAACATAGGTGATGAAAATAATAATAAAAATAATTTACGAACCATTTATGAGATACTGAATTTTGTGCAGTCGCACGAAAGTTTGTATCATCTGCATATGCAATTACCCAAACTTTTGTGACTGTGTATTTCATCAAACCGTCAGCATATATAAAAAAGTAAATGCTCAAGTATGCATCCTTGAGGAACTCCCTGTTTGATTTCTGAAGTATGACTATCTTCTGCACAAGAGGTGATGAAACTATCCTCCAAGAAAATGTTCACCTCACCAATTTCAGATTTTTTAGTTTAATTTCAGAAATGGCAAGAAAAGTAAATTATTCTATCTATACTTTAAAGGTAAGAACACTTGTGTTATAGCAGAGTAATATGTTATGTAGTATTATTAAGGATTTTTTTCTTCTGATGATGGTACTAGTGTGTTCCACGGTTGAATTGTACAACTAAATTTCTGAGAGTAATATTTTGAGGCCTGATTATTATAGACCGAGAAACTTATGTACCATAATTATTCAAAAAAAAAAAACAGCTGACAAAATTTTTTTACTGTTCCGTTTGATTCAGTTCTAACACTTTCAATAGAAGCCCTATTTGAAAGATAAATGTTCTCATTATAAGTTGGATAAAACATATTTCAATTACCTCGTAGAGGTGGAAAGGCAGCTTGCATCAAATCAAACTGAGCATCTCTCGTGCCGGCAGTATCATTAGCCTGTGTTTGAACTGACTGTCCATTTGTACCGTTTTCTTCATCACGCTTTTTCCTTCGGTGTCTGGGAGCGACTACATCTTTCGTTGATACAGGAACTTGCATATACCTGTACATATCCATCATTTCTGGATGCATAATCGGTATGGCTAGAAAAAAACGTCAGGCTCAGAAAATTTTGTTTAATTGAAATGTTGAGAAACGCTTGAACAAAGTTCAACAATCTCAAGAAATGACAATACTATTAGCAAGACTTAAATTATTTTCAATACTATTTGGCAGATCATTGAAATGATCTAACTCTTCTTCGTAAAATAATAAATTCATAAAACTCAGTTAAAGTTATATTTTGCTAGAACAGGTGACAATGAAATCATGTAAGTAGTTGCCATTCAATTGTTTATGAGGTAAAAAAATATGAAAGATACAGATCAAAGCCAGATCAGAAGTAGAAACTTGTGTGCGCTGAGGATTAACAAGGTTTTACCTTTTAACGTGTGATTCTGTATATATTTTTGATCGAATATAAAATTCTCTTCTCAACAATATAACACATGTGGCCATTTCCATTCAAAATGACGGCGTAGGAGCCATTTTCATCAAATTCAATATGGCAACAGTATAACATTATATATGGAAATAATGTCTGACAATTATCACAGTTTTTAAAAGTATCACATTATATAACGAAATTGAAAAACATTGACTACAGTCTGAGAACAAAACTTGTTGAAACTTCATTGCGAAGGTTGTCAAAAATTAACTAAAAATAAGAGGGTGATCATTTTTCAATTATAAATGTTTCCGTCTCAAGAAATTTTAATTAATTAAAAAGGAAAATTCTTTTTTGATTAAAATTATAGTAATTAAGATTTATTTTCCCAAGAAGTAATAAAATGATCCAATTCATGAATCTCTTTCATCTAACTGATAAGGGGCTGTTCAAGTATTACATAAGCATATTTATAACAATTATTTACCCCCCATCAATCTTGTCAGCGATAGTAAACAAAGCTCTTACCCCCCCCTTCCGTGCTCATGTACATTGTTGCATTTTTCAAACATATACAATGTGTGGGTTGCCATATGTGTAAAAAAATAAATAACTACTGCTAACTTAATCACCATCTAGGCTTCACTCGCCCCCAATGTCATCAAAAATAAGCAAACCAAAGGCCCCCCAGCCCCTCTATGGTGCTTACGTAATACTTGAACGTCCCCTAACGAACTTTACAATGTCATTAAAAAAATAAATAAAACTCACCCATCGGGACAGTGTTGCTTGCTATGTGAATATCATCATTTAAAATGTGAGGGTGGCTATTTTTCGGAATGGCCCCCTCCAAACTTTTGGCGGAACTGGACTTGTTACTTGCTGTTTGCGGAGAATTTGAACGATTACCTTGGTGAGAAGTTGACGATCTAGAGCCGCCTTGTCCTCCACTGTTTCCGTTGCCACCTGATGATTCAAAAGAAAAAAAAGAAAACAATCGTGTTTTGACTATTACAATTTCAAATTTCTCACCTTGGGAGGAACCCTGTGAAGATTGGTCGCCACCACTATGTACTGCACCTCTCGATTGCTTGCGAGATCTGTTTTGATTTGTGCGATAATGGGAGTGTTTGAAGTTTTGGGGAGACAGTCCGTTAGCATTAAACACGTTGCTCAGGTCAAAAAAACCTGCAGCAGCTGGAGCCCAAGGTAATGACGTAAAGTACTGCTGCTGAGGGTAAGGAGGCTGTAAGAGATTGTTGATTAAATATAAATTGCTGCAAGATTGATCAGGATTCAAAAATACATTGGTATCAAGGTTTTAACTTTGTTGCTATTGCTATCATATTTGATACTGCAATACTGTTTTGCATTGCGATTTGAAAAATGACTCAATTAATAACAATAATCGAGATATATGTTCTATTGTTTCATTTTTATGGACCCTGAAAGGCCAACATTTCTTAGGTGATATGAACAATTGAATGGTTTTTGGATTTGTCAACAAGCAATTCTAAAAGAGGGCGTATATTATACACATTGAAAAGGTATAATGTTGAAAATAAAATATGTCAAATGAAAGATACAGGAATGAAAACTGGAATTCAATTATTATACACTGAGAGGTTGATATATTGAAAGGAATATGTGTTGAATTATGCTCTATGAAAATCCTTGATAAAAGTATTCAAGTCTCACTAAACATTTTACAGAACTGTAAGACATGTTTCCTTTCAAATCAGGGCATATTATTTAAAGTATTACTCAAATATGTTATTCTAGCACTAAATAAATGAATGTTGTTTCTGCAACTTATAGTTTGTGGACAAGTGGTCACATTCCAAAGTAATATATAATAAGAAAAAATGGTCAGCTAATATGCAGGAAGAAGCACGTGTGCCTACAAAATCTAAAAATGTCTTTTGAAAACAATTTTAATGCAAATTCTGATAATTTAAGTTTTGAAATTTTGGGATCAGAAAAAAATGAACACAGTAACGTCGTTGGGTAACAATGACTTGTTCTCAATTAATTTTGGTAAAAAATGGTAGTATTTTACCAACCACAACTAGTATCTTATTTACACGAAGATCAAGTTGCTCTTTGTGTGAAAAATTTGGCAACTGTAAACTACCAATTCTTGACAAATTTGAACATTTGACATAATAAATCCACTCTACATCACAAAAAAATGTGTAGTAATTTTTTTGGAAGGAAGAACAGTGATTAAATTTGAGGAATTTGCTCAGAAATAACTCAAAACTAATGTTATCTGGACTCTAGACAATACAGCATTTGATAGTGATGTTTATGAAGAAGTGAGCGATGATAGGTTCTTTGTCCTTTGACTTGACAGTGAGAAGGAAAAATACTGTTTTTCAGTATTCTCATTTTGCAGAAAAATGAAATATTTGTTTCAGCAATCAATTTTTCATTTGAACTCAAGATACTCTGCTGAAAACCAAATCCTCCATTGGATTTTCTAGTGGAGCGTTACCAATATCTTTTCTCTCTTAAAAAAATCACTGTTGCTCACATAACACATATTTACAGTATCAACAACATAAAAATCTGAACAAAGAAAACTCACATATAAAACATGGTTGTAGGCGGGGACAGGTTGCCCCGGAGTGCCGTTTGCATAAAGGAACCTCTGCTGACCAGGAGGGAAGGCCGATGGATCGTATACAGCAGTAGGAGATGCTGTTGGAACCCTGAACCCGTTTTTTACTGCATTTACAGGCGGTACAGTCACCCTATTCATCCGTTTGGCTTTTATCCTGGCCATGATCGGCTTCCCTTGGAATTCTCTCACCTCCTCCCTTAAATATCCATATGCTTTTTGGGCGTCTTCGTCCGATTCAAAAGTCACATACCAATTGCTATTGTGAGCGAACTCACAAGAGACAACGCGGGGGCAATTCTCTCCAGAAAATAAGTTCTGAAATAATTTGCTTATTGAAATGTATCATTCAAATAAAATGCATGCGATAGAAGTAATGAGGTGGTAGATACCAGTTGATAAGTTTGGAAAATATTGGGATTTGAAGTGAACCAACTTGATGCATCTATGTATTTATGACCTTCAGAAAAACAGAAGTTTCAACAGTTATGTGACCAACTGCTGATTGCCAATGCAGCAATAGAAGCTTTAGAAAGACACTGATATTAGGCATCTCAATAGGTTTTTTTATTCATTGATAATAATAATAATAATTGTAATTTATTGAACAAAATTACAATTTTGTTCAACTGGCTATCGACCGAAGTCCTTCCGCCCGAAATATTCAAATCAAGGAATTGGGACCCAAAAACCTAATTTAGATTGACAATGAACCATTGATTGGTTTTTTGTCTTGTTCTTGTTAATCATTGTTTTTATTCATGTCTTGTTTTTGTTAATTAGACAAGTTTTTAAAATTATTTCATTGCAATATTTCAGTATTCAGGTCTGTCGTGTCACAATGATTTATTTTATTTAATTTATGTTCTATATGCAAGGCAGATTCGTAAATGTCTTTCAAAGAATATCTTACCCTGACATCCTCTACTGGGGTAGTGTCTGGAATTTCGCGCAATATGACGATACACCGTTTGTGATTAGGACGAACTTTGATTCCTTCTTCGTCTACCTGAACGTTGGGTGATTCACGCAATACTTCTGTTATCAGCTTAATGTCCTTGGAGAGCTTTTTTACTTGATTGAAATTCGCTATTGTCCAAATCGGCACATACTGGTCATTGTCCATTTGCGACAAAAGGTATGTGTCGTTTGCTAAATTCTCTCTGCAAAGAAAAAAAATTGGGAATTGGTAAATATTTTGAAGAACATGTTTGTCATAAATACTTTTCAAATGATTAACATAACTTCTGTCAACACTTGCGTATATTTTATTATCCCTAGTTTTACTTCACAGTAAAAATACCTACAAAAGTGATAAAAACAGGTGTTCCCCATCAAACAAGATAAGATACGGGATTGCTTTTCAAGACATATGTAGTTAATAAACGGTGGATACTCCTATCATGTTTCAAAAAAGTATTTCAACAATTTATGTACAAATAATTTTGAGAACCTGAACCATTCCAAATAGTTCTTTCAAAGATTTGAAAAATATATATAAAAATGTTCGCATTCAATTCTAGGAAACCCTGTTAGCATTCACTGCATCAAACTGCATTGAATTATTGTTTTAATTAATTACATCTTGGTAATACATAAGATTTCTTTGTTCAAATTTCAGAATCTAATTGAAATTCTGATTGAATTTTATTGGGGAATCGACTGTTTATACAATCAGATTCAACTATAAAACGTAGATGAACCAACTGAATTTGAATTGAAAGGCAGATTTACAAAATGTACAATTCTAATCAGATTAGGAATCATATGAATAAATTCTATCTTAATACTAGTGTGTCTCATCCAAAAAAAAATTTGTTGAAAGTATGGAAATTTCATCAAAAGTAATAACCTTGACAGAAGAAAGAGAGATTTCATAATATATTATTTAGGGTGGCATGTCAACAAGGAATTCTAATACCTAAGTTTAACTACCTAAGTTTAACACTGACGAAAAATTGTTCATAGTGTCATAAAGTTTGTTTTATTAAAGAATTGAAGTGGCTATAATTATTGCAGTTTAGTTGCCTATTTTTTTCATTCACCACGAAGTTTCAATATGCAACAGAATAATAGATAAATAGATTTTTTGGAAAGAAACGTTTTGGCTTTCTACTTCTTCATCTTGATACAAAATCTTCAAGAATCTTCCAAAGAAAGGAAGGATGCTATCAATTTCAAAAACTAACTCTACACCAAGATGTGTAGATTATGCAAAGAAGTAACTTTCAGACACAAGCTGAAAAAAAAGCCCTTTCGAAACAGCTATTTTCATATAGACATTGAATTACACGAAAGAAAAATACTTGTGAAATACTTTTATATGAACACTGAATATACGTAAAACACTTTTTTCCGTTCCGTTTGTATTCCAAAATTCGTAATGAAATTGAAACAGATATCATTCACAGGATTCCTACATAATATAATTAATGAAAGAAGTAAAATTTCACTTACATGTGGAGGAATCCTGTGAATGATATCTGATTCAATACCATTTCGAATCTGTTTGAAAAATCTGTTTTTCCGTTAACTAGCTGTCGCGCCCCTACGATCGACAACCCACAGAAATCGAAACTTGTGCGCGCTGAGGATTAACGAGGTCTTACCTTTTAACGTGTGATTCCTAACACGGGTTGGACGATAGCAAGTGAAAATCGATCGTTCAGACTAGGGCTTGAACCACCGACCAACACGGCAGTCAACAAAGCACCCACGTCGAACCGCCTGGCTACCGACAGTATTTATTTCAAAAGTATTTTTCTTTGTAACTCAATGTTTATATGAAAATAACTGTTTTGAGAGAACTTTTTCTTCCAGTTCGTCAGTGAACAGTTACAGTCCACTCATATAGATAACCACATATATTTTATTTTGGGAATTATATATAAAAACTATATAAAAATGTGAGATACCTACCCACTCTGTAAATTTTTTATAATTAGCATGTGTTATATCTTTTCAGAAATTCGATTTTGATTACCTGTTCGATAATATAATTATAACTTTGTGAATATTTTTTTAATTTCATAGGCATGTTTGTGGGTGAGTAAAATAATGTTGTAATGATTGATATATGCCATTAAGCCTCACAATATTTTGTTTCGTAAATGTATCCCTTAACGCACCAATTTCTCAACTTCTGAGAGTTGTCGTTCGTATGGGGGCGACAGCTGATTAACGGAAAAACAGATTTTAAACAGAATGTAACATCAAATATTATTCTAACGAGTTTTCTGCAATGAGAAAACCCTTATCACTTCTGTAGCCTGTCCCCAGGATGATAATTTAATGTTAAATATACCATTGCATAATAAACGTTCATTAGTGCATGTATAATAAAATATGTTCAGGTTTTGGACAGGCTATGGTAAAATCATATGATTTTTTCTTTAATTTTAGATTTAGATACTAATCGAAAATGAATCCAAATCAAACATTTCAAATAAGAACCATCAATTTTTTAAACTAGTTCATAGAGTATAACATTATTTTTTTAATGACATAACAACATAATATGTGACCATTATATTGAAAATGCTGGCATTTTGACGTCATTTATGGAATCATTGTTAAACAACTTGATATAGCGAGAAACAAAAGATAAGTTTGATTAGTTTTCAAGAAAAAAATTCAAAAACTGAAATTTTTAACAAATTCTCTTACTCTTCTTTAATGCATTATTTTACTTCATTCATCTTGAAGATATTAAATAGGGAGTAGCATTTTTCAAACTCAACCTCAGAGTGTACCCTTTTTTACTACAAAAAAATGTCAAAAATACCATGTGGTTCGTTTTTTTGAAACAACGAAAAAGTTAGTAAAAAGTTATCAACTCACAATATAGAATAGCTTTAAGAGTAACGTTTCAATTTTTCAAAGTTATTTTTGATTGAATTTTCCTCTCCATAATTTGCAACATAATATAAAATTGAATTCATTTATGTATTCACTACAATCAGCATTATTATTGGCTGTCAGATAAGGTCTTTTCACAAGTCAAATAAATAATAGTTTTAACCAAAATCTGGAAATCGATGCTATCAGTTGTTGGATACTTTAAGGTTTGTTCGTTTTGCAGGGGACGTTTGCCATATGACTGTATATTTATGAATGGACCAGCTGTCCAAGCCTCCCTAATCAGCTGCACCCCTTGCAATTCACAGACATTAAAGGAATCAATATATCATTTCTATTCCCAGATAATATCGACATAGGTCTTTCTGGCCAAAGATGACTCGATCATGAGTATTAACGTAACACTTTAACGTAATATTTTCACCAAACAGTTTACAAAACCGCGACACGTGTTTCACTGTACAATATCTTATCCAGACACGTTCAGTGCCTCCTCATATACAGTAATAATCAAGATTAAAATGACTTTTGTTACCTTAGTAAATGATGAATAATTATGAGGTGAACATAATTGACCCCATTATTAAAAAAAAACTATGGAAGCTTGCTACTGACCAAGTATATCAAGTTCAAAAAACGGTAGTAAGCGTAGGACATCGTCCATTTTTGGTGAACCAACCAATAATATCAAGAATTTTTTTCAAGGACTAGGACACGACTTACAGACCGAATAATTTGAGTTAATTCATTTTGAACAATTTCGGTCCGACATCGAGATCAAAAATATGTAAACTGACTTGTGGTTCTTGACCCAAACTTTATATTGGACAAACATGGAGAACTTTTTTTTCAAAGAATAAGAGAGGACAGTATCTAGTAATTTTGTTAGTGTTATCCCCAATTGTGTAATTGAAAAAAATCTTCCAGCAGACAAGAATGAGTTCAAATATGACTGTAACGTATTATATTTGGAAATAGATATTCTGGAATGCTTAGGCTTAGAAGATTCCAAAATTCAAAAGATTATACTGTGTTGAAATTGAAAATTAGTTGAATATTGCGATATTGATACGCAAACTCAAATACGTTCATTTTGTTATGTGTAAAATTGAATGAGTTTGTTGCGCGGACTTGGTGCAGACTTCAGTCTATTTAGCGTGTTTCCTAGGTAGACAAATTGTTTCATTCAGTCCGCGACACTCGCTAGCGAGTGGTTTCTCGTGTTACAAGAAAAAAGCATGAAACCATTTTTGTAGAAAATTTCATGACAAATAAAAAATTATAGATTGAGAAAAAACTCAAATCGAAAATGGAATATTTTTCGGGTTTTTGAGAAAAAGCTTCCTGGCTTTCTACTTTTCCATAATTGAACAAAAATTGTATGAAATTTACAAAGAGAAAGGACTATTTTTTTTCGTAAACGAATAAACCAATGTGCCGCAAAAAAAAACAGTACAAAATTCATCGGGCTGAAATTTTATCAGCTTTAGCAACTAATAGTCGAGTACAAATATTGTAAATATTTTTTTTGAAGCATTTCGGTACAAAATGTACCGAAAAAGTTTTTACCAGTGTGGATAATCAGAGACTTCCAGTGACAGTTCAATTATAGGAATTATAAAAGGACATGGAGGCAATTACAGAGGAGGAAGAGAAAAGCTCAATAATTAATTAAGCTAAAGGATTCCATAAAGCCTTCGGCTGGCACCGAACATCGTTACCCACTATTTCTATTTATTGTCATTGTTCCTTTCACTGTTTCTTACAAATTACACGGTCTCATAAAAACAATCACCATTCTCGGATATTAGTTTCGAATAGCGATAATTATTGTCATTGTAAACTGGGATTATTATGTAGGGAAGCACTTTTAATCTAGAAAGGTTAATGCAGCCAAGCTGTTGGAAAATAATTCCACGAAAATCAAAAAATAAATAGATAGTACTTTTTGATCATTCTCATACGGATTCCAATTCAAGAGCCACCGGTAGACAGCTGTTTCAGCCTATTGGGCATCGTCAGTACCGCCAATATGGGAATATTGAGTGCGCATATAAGCAAAACTAAAAAAAATGGCTCTTCTTTGGCACCCCGAAAAAAAATCATAATACAAAAAAATTGGAATCAGTACAAAGTATGGCCTCCACGCTGGTTTATTACGGCCCTACATCTATCGTGCATCGACAAAATGAGATTGTCAATGTCTTGTTGAGGTACATTTGCCCATTCAGCGATTAAAAGCTCTCTCAATTGAAACGTTGTGTGAATGTTCCCCATATGCGGAGTAATTCTTCGTTGAAGCATGTCCCACACATGCTCAATGGGATTCAGGTCCGGTGATTGTGCTGGCCATGGCAATACATCAACTCCTTCGTTGGTGAGCCAGTCAGTCACTAGACGCGCGACATGTGGACGAGCATTATCGTGCATTATAGGTGGAAGTTTTCACCAACAGCACCAGCAAACGGACGGACGATAGGTAGAAGAATGGTGTCGAGGTACTGTCGAGCTGTGAGGGAGCGATTTGGAAAAACGAGATCGGTTCTGCCGCCGATCATGATTCCGCCCCATAGCATTACCACCTCTGTATGTGTGGACTTCCTGGACGTGTCTCAAACGTTCATTATTTCCAGGTCGTCTCCACAGTCTTACTCGACGAGAATCTGGATGAAATCCAAATCTGGATGAAATCCAAATCTGGATTCGTCTGTAAACAAAACTGTGGCCCCAATCATTTGCATCCCAGTTTTGATGTTCTTGACACCACTCTAATCTTCTACCGCGATTGCCTCTCGACAAAGGTGGACATCTAAGTGGCCTTCTGTTGTGGAGATCTGCTTCATGCAGTCGATTTCTGACAGTATCACGACCAATGGTTACCTGGTGCGTCTGCTGCAACACGTTAACCAACTCAGGTGCTGTGATTGTCGGTTGTCTTCTTGCGGTTAAGACAAAAAATCGGTCTTGAACTGCAGCTGTAGCGCGTCCTCGCCCTGGATGTTGTTCGGCTGGACTGCCAGTTTCACGGAAACGCCGCCACAATCGACTGATAACACTTTGGGAGACCCCCAAACGAAGAGCTACATCATTTTGTCGCATGCCACCTTGAAGAAGCCCTACAGCTCTATTCATCTCAGCCAATGGTAAGTGATGGCGTTCCATGTTAAAGCACAATATTTCCAATTTAATTGCTGAGCAAGAACTGCATAGAATGTACAAACTCAACACTTTCAGATTATTCAATTTAGCCGAAAACCTACAGTTTGTAAAAAACTTGATAAAAGATTAGTTACCGTTTTTGCAGGCTTTGTTCAACCCATAGAAATCTATATATATAATTCATATATGAACTTTTCAAAAGTCGATCGCCCTGGCGAGGCTGAATTACGCTGCCCTAAAACTACCGTTGGACAAATGCAAATGTACGTTTAAGTAGAAGTAGCTCAATAACGGTGCGATATTACATCATTTGATGCAATATCAACAATTATTGCCTTTATAAGGCATTTCATTTCGAAGTGAAGGTCGAGGTCAAGATCACAACAGATTAGGCCATTTCAACTCTACACTTTTCATTTTCAAACAGTTATTTCAAAAACATTAGATTTCAGATATTTCACTTTGACCTTTCATTTGACAATGACTATTAGACATAATCAAAGTAACAAATTTCAATTTATTACCTCCTTAATCTTGATTGAGAAATAAAAAAAGAAAAACAAGTTATTTACGAACTGTTGCTACGTTAAAAATCTAAACTGTTTATCAAGTACAATATTCAATAAATATTCAACCATATTCTACAACAAATGAAAATTGAAATTGTTTTGATTTAAAGGCAACATTTTTAGTAAATTTAGCTACATCTATTCAAATGATATAAATATATAAAAATATTGACTTGCGTTCGACTATTATATTGCAAACATTTTTACTGGAAATTTTCTTTCGGAATTCTTGGAGGGAGGGGGTCACTCGCAGTCTGAAGTTCCCGGGTTACCCGTTGCGCCATCCGCCATCTTGAATTTAAGGGTTGATTTTTTGTTCATTGAATAACTCGTTTATTTTCAATTCTACACGAAAAATGGTAGTTACAAAAGTTGTTTAAAATTAAATTTCCTACAATTTGATTCTCATCAATTTTTTCTACGATCAATATTTTTCGATTTATACCCGAAAAGAGGGGGCGAATGTTTTTTTTGAACAATTCGTCTATTCAATTTTACGAGAAAAATTGTGTGATGAAGAAAGTTGTTCAAAATCAAATTTCCTGCAATGTTGCTCCTTATCAATTTTTTCGTAGAACAGATATTTTTCGATTTATGCCCGAGAAAAGGAGGAGGTAAAAGCTTTTTATTGTATCACTTTTATTTTCAATTTTACGAGAAATATTATAATGAACAAAGTTGTTTATAATAAAATTTTCTATAAATTCTTTTTTATCGATAATTTTCGATTTATACCCGAAAAACGGAGATGAAATCATTGTATATTTTCAATTTCTCGGGAAAAAATGTGTATAAAATTAAATTTCCTAGAATGTTGGTCCTTATAAATTTTTTCGTAGGATCGATGTTTTTCGCTTTATACCCGGGAAAATTAGGGGGTAAAATCTTATTGTATTATCACGTACATTTTCAATTTTTCGAGGAAAATGTGTATAAAATTCAATATCCTACAATTTTGGTCATTTTCAAATTTTTCGTAAGATCGATATTTTTTATTTATATTCGAGAAAGGGAGGGGGGGTGTAAAATCGTATAATTGTATTCTCACGTTAATTTTCAATTTTACTAGAAAAACTAGATGAACAAACTTGTTCAAAATCAAATTTCCTACAATTTTGGATCAATTTTTCCGTAGGATCGATATTTTTCGGATCTGGTACCCCGAAACTTAAATTCAGACTGCCCCCAAAGAATTCTAGAAAAAAACTGCCAGCTAATTCGACTGGGGTAGTACTCCTATATTAGGGTAAGGGTGGCAATCTAGCTGCTATAAAGCCAAACAGGGTCCTCTCAAATAACTTGGTTACACTTGGTTAGTCGTTGTAAATACCCAAACAATTTGAATTTCACAACGGTTTTTTATGGCTCCTGCATAAAATTAGTGTAAACTACTAGGTAAACTGAATTTTTGTCACAAACTGACATTTTACGGCCTTGGTGCATACAACCGAATCAGCGTTAAAACATTATTTATGACTACCTCATTCTCGTACACTACTAACATCTAAAATCGTTACAAAATTTTATGAAAATTTAACACGATCATTGAGTGTTGAACGAACTTATCGGAAAGCAACTCAAAAAACTGTGATTTCTCTAGGTTTGGATAAAATAGTCAAATTTTAATTGCTCGTAAAATACTGGTCACACCGAAAGTTACTAGGAAACATCAATGCAAAGTAACAGTAGAAAAAACAATTTAAAATACAATCATTCACGAGATGCTTCATTTGCATAGGTAAATATTGATGTCTTGAAGACGGTACTTTCTATAAATAGGGCTTTTTTTTTGGAAAACTGAGAAAATTCAGGCACACTTAGAAAAATTCAATCGAGGAATAATATTCTGTACATTTTCAGTTGTACTGATGTCGACGACGTTCATTATCCAGATTTTTTTAATAATGAATCGAAACATAACATACAGGGAGTTCCAAAGAATACTATCCCTTCCAACTGAGAAACGAACACGTTCAATAATTTTGATTATATCAATTTGTTTCAAGGGGGTCAAATTTTGATACGAAATTCTTATCCAAACCTTAACTTATTGTGGACTCCAAGTACATCCTGTTTGTTTTAATGACAATAGGGTCGAGCAAGACATCATTTGAATGGTATCACCTTCATTATCACTGATTTTTTCAAAATTTGTACTGAATGTTTTACTTAATAATAAACTCAACATTTGCGTTCGTTCCAACTATTGAGGAACATTGATAGGGATAGCAACAAAATTACCTAGTTTTTTTTTGACATTTTCTTGGGACTATTTACCTTCCCCAATAAAAAAAATATAGAACTTTTTACATATGTACAAAAGGGCAGGCCTATAGAGTTTACTTCATAAAATCCCCATATTTTTCTCAAAGAAAAATGTTCTGTTTATCAGTAACTCGTCATTTTTTACTATTTTGTCTAAGGAAAAAAAATTGGAATTTTATAGGGTGCGTATCTAGACGTTTCACGGGATGGACACAAAAACATGTATTGGAAACTTGGAAAATTGGAAAATATGCAATTTTGTACTTGTTACTTGATGGTTTCTACAACGAATCATTCCAACAGGGTCCAGTGGAGTAACCGGCAAGATCACCTGATCTCACACCTGTGGATTTTTTTCTGTGGGGGCACCTGACGATGACTTCAAATAGATGAAGCTAGGAAGTTACATAGAATCCTAGGTCAATACAGTACTCTTCCAATGTAGAAGTTAGTTTGCCAAGTTATGTGAAACTGGGAGACAATAGGGAAAGGTTGACGTCTCAATAAAAAGTTCGTTTTTTTATTCACTGATTGGAACATTTGGTGTTGTAATGAATATTATTAGAGTTTTTTCCCAACACCAAACCATTATTTCAACACCTCGACACGTGTTGTGATCACCAACTGATCATTTTCAAGAGAAAGATCACTTGGTGATCGAAACACGTGTCGAGGTGTCAAAATAATGTTTTTCCCAACACCAAACCATTATTTCAACAACTCGACACTTGTTGTAATCACCAAGTGATCATCTTCAAGAGGAAGGTCACTTGGTGGTCGAAACACATGTCGAGGTGTCAAAATAATGTTTTTCCCAACCCCAAACCATTATTTCAACATCTCGACACGTGTTTCGATCACCAAGTGATCATCTTCAAGAGGAAGGTCACTTGGTGATCGAAACACGTGTCGAGGTGTTAAAATAATGGTTAGGTTTGGAAAAAAAACTCCAGTAATATTCAAAAAGTTCGTTGTTTTTTTCAGGGGATCTGGAACCACAAAATACTTTACGGTGACTGTGACGACTGTACTTTAGCACTGCAATATTTATTCTAATTCATGAAAGTGGATGACAATATTTTTTGTGAAATGTTTAGGAATTGCAATAACTAAAAAATACAGTTCTACAGTCAAGTATCATACATCTTTCAATATTAGCAGTTTCCGATATATACTAAGCGAATCCGAATCGTCATGTATTCATGAAGATTTTATGATTTACATTCTGGAAGACAAGCAGGGTACACGTGGTTTTCTCAGTTCCTTTGTTGTCTTATCTTTGCAGGTAAGTTTCTGATCTGAAGATACTTGGAAATACTAACCTCTGCTAAAGTTGTTGGTTTAAAGATTATAAAAACAGACCTACAAAAACAATACAGTTGATCTTTTGAAAATGTCGGGTTTTCCCAGAAGAATATTTATGTACCGAGGAAAAGAAAATAAACTCGTATGTACAGTTTCATTATCATCTTTGTCTCTTGAAAAATAAAATTTGTTACAGTATTATTTATAATATATTCATTCCTGGAAAGGGATGAAATCGCAAGTCTATTGTCAATATTGGATACGGAATTGTTCGTAGATAGGGATTAATTATAGGTTAAGTGTTTCCTAATGCCTGTGAATTAATCATTTTATTTCAAGACGGATTTGCACAAATGTACTTGCAATAACAAGAATTATGCTATTGCCTCACAAAACAGGTAACAAATTTCACTTTCGAAATGTATGGAACCAGTAACAATTGCACGACAATATTAAATGGTACTTCTCAAAGAAATTAATTCATTGCTTTAGACATTTGGCAAACGTGAATCCTACAACAGAGGAACAAATCGAAACTGTGCCAATTGTAAGAGACCCTTCCTTATACCTGGCAAGACGAACATGAAAATGGGCAAAACGGTACCTGGGGACACCAATTGATTAGCTTCTTGGTGTATCATGAGCCCTACCGATAGTTGTGAGGAATCGGAGGGATTCGGATTCGTTAAAAGTTCATGGTCGACCTTGTACAGTTATGGAAAAAATATCTACGTTTATGACAATTATGATGGGTTGATTAAAAAGTATCAACTTCCGAAAGTCTACCTCAATTATTTATAATTATAATCAAAACGCCCAAAACAGTGCTCCGATCTCCCGTTACGATATGAAATATTTGTTTATATAATTGAATATCAGATCAAGAATTTGAATGAATTACGGTGTTATTCGAACACTTCGTACAATGAAGTTTCGTTCCGTCAAAAAAATTATATTGACTTTTCAATATAATTTGAGTTTTAACCAACATTTTTTTCCTCTCTCCGATATATACAAATAGCGAATATATAAACACACTTAAGAATATAATGTCATATAAATGTATAAAAAAATTATTTTGTATACCTATTTTGATTCAATTGCAATTTTTTGTATTGTGAAATCATTATAATACATTTTTCTACATCTCATTTCAAACCCAATGAGCTAACACGAATTTCAACTTGATGAACTTAAACTAATACCCCTCCTGAAGATTGTCCAGGATCCTCCACTGACTTAAGGAAAAATCAGGTATATAAGTGATACGTACGTATTTCTAGTTACTGAGAAGCACAGACAGAGAATTCTTTCTTCATCCCAAAAACTATTCGTTCCTCAAAAATACCCAATTTTCAATTCACGGAGAAACCAATTCCATAAATTATAAAAATTCCAACTTTTGTTGTTGTTCAAGTCTTATTTCTCAGTAGAAAAAGATGCTACTTTCCGTTATTTTTTATTCATTGTTCTACTTTTTCACTAGAAGCATCCTAATCTTTTAATTTCATAATTTCACTTACTTGAAGGCCATTCATACCTAATAATAAGTATAAGACCTTTTGCATATGCATGAAAAAATAGTAGACAGAACGTATGGTATACATTATACTTGTTAAATGGATGTATGAATAGGGAAGCCCAAAAGGGCCCCATATTTTTATTATTTGTTTCATGAAAATTACGACTTTAATCTCAGGATTCGAAGTCATAATTTTCAAGAAACAAGTAATAAAAATATATTGCCCTTCTGCGCTTCCGTATATAAATTACAGTTCTCAGAATTATTTCGGAAAGCAACAAGGTTTGTCACCATTGTCATATATTGGGACATGCACATAGCACTCTTAGAAAAGCCTTTAAGCAATTTGGAAAGGTTGGTGTATTGATTTTCATGTTTATTTAAAGCAAGATACAAGATAATCTCAAATTTTCAAAAGGCTCACATCTATATCTGATGACAGACCAATAGAGTTCCACAAGGTTCAATTCTCGGTCCCCTACTATTCCCACATATACCAAAGTGTGTACAATCCACCACTATGGTGGCGACACGGAAATATATGCAGCTTTTTCAGCTACATATCACTCTACACACTAATTCAGGCTAATTCTACTCGTTTGCAACGAATTTAGAATTCTTGTATTCGATTTGCATAAGGAATTCGAAAATTTTATCACATTAGTGGCAAGTTCCAAGATTCCGGGTAGCACAAACTCGAAAAATGCGTAAATTTCATCTTCACACTATCATCTACAAAGCTTTGATTACTGGTCATCCAACGAACCTATTCAAAAGGCTAAAAATAATGCGTAGCCAGAATCAAGAGACTACCAGGAAATGCGATCTACTTCTTGTACCTAAACACTCTACTGCTCTATTTACACGAAGCTACTTTTACGTCTCTTCAAAAGAATATCAATTTCCTAATTCATTCTGGGACTATTCTCTGTATAACTTCAAAAAAAAAGGAGAATGAGGCTCCGCCTACTTTAGATGTATCACTTGTTAAATGGACCGGCTACTACAAATATATGATTTTTTCAAGTTCGTATTAAATACCAACCTAGCTATAGCAAGCGCCAAACGTGATGGCGAGCGATCGCATAGGTATAGATTCTCCCAACTAAATTACTATTGGATTACCATGAGCCCCTTGCCGGCCAGTGTCGTACCTATAATTAGATTTAATTAGGAAAGCAAATGGAGCATGACTTCTTTGTATTTTTTTTTTTTCATATTTTATTTAGTATTATAGGTAGTAGTACAATTCAATAACATGTTATATAATGATACACTTTTGATGACTGGTTTTTTGTTAGGCGATGACACCTTTTCAGAAACAACACAAATTATTCAGATAATGCCAAACTCCAACAGCATTGGGGGACAAGTAAAAACACGCCTCTATACAGAGCATTTGTATGTTTGTGCGCATAGGGGCGGGCGCCATCGCGTTTGGCGCTTGCTGTATCTGTGTATGTTCAATATATTTGACCAATATGCTATAGTCAGTATTGTTATATTTTTTTGTTTGTAAATACTTCCGTGCAGTATGAAATGTAACATCTGGCCATTCTTCCGGTGATAATGATAACATCATGTCATTTATTTTCATTTTCAAAATAAATAATTTTGTAATAATTATGTATTTTAGGAAACGTACATTATTTTCATAGATTTAGTTTTTTTTTTTTGATAAATCTGTTTACTCTCAGGCTCGAGTTGAAAAACAGCTTCAGCTGACACTTCGCCCATTCGTCAAAAGGTTATCTTCAATTAATGTAAACACAAATAAAATATCCTTTATCTCTTGTGATGAATAAAGTCAAATATTATTATTATTAATTGAGATGAACTTAGCATTGTCAATAGCCAATTATTCAAGATCATTTGTAGCATTTCTCCAATACCAATAACCACTTATTCACCATATGGTTGAATATAACGTTCATGAAAACGGAATAATGATGATGATGATAAAATCACCCATCAAAGAATATATTTTTATTGGGATAAAATATTTCTGCTGGTTAAGATTCTTCAAATTGCAAATCACAGTTAAGAGTTGTTTGATTCGGCCACTTGTTTTTACAACAATTCATCTGAGTAAATTGAAAAAATCAATTGATTTTAATAGTCGCAACACTACATCTGACACTATATGTAAAATATCAGTGTTGCCAACATAAACGCTAAAAATATGTCCGATTATTTTTATATTAATGCACCTCGTTATAAAAATCCTACTTTTCGCAATTCTAAAATTCGAATTCGGCACAACCAGTATGCTTATAATTCATAATGTAGCATTATTATGTTCCGGAGTATGTTCTCCATGTGTTAATGAAACAAAATTGAATACAAAAGATTAAACTCAAGACTTTTTGAAATAAAATTTAATTTTTCTGTTTTTTTTTGTCAGTTGAATACCTGAATTATCTGAAGTAATTCCCACAATAGCTAAATCGATTTTAAAAAAATCGTTTTCAATTACACACCGTGTGTGCTACAGCTTTTGTTCCCGGATAAGATATCTATGACAAACAGATATGAAATATTTCTTTGCTTATAATATTATCTATCAAAAGCATGCTACCTATACGTTCCGAGATTAGATTGAAGGAATGGAGACAACTGATTAGATTATTGACACACACAACAGGATTATTTCGAGTTATAATTGGGCTTTGTTATCGAAGGATATTATGTATTTTCGATGTATTTGGTGCTACAGGAAAGAATAAATCAATTGAATGATTAATATTAAATACGGAACTTCGAGAAGACTTTTCAATCAATAGAACAAAACTTCATAAAAACCATAATGAAAAGTAGAAAGCTGTTTAGTTATATTTCCCCTTCTCCAATCGAACTTTATACATTTTCGTGACCAATAATAATGAACGAATAAAATTATTATTAAATTACAACCCCGATCCAAGAATTATATGAAACTAGCGACCGCCCCGGCTCCGCACGGGCGCAATGCTGATACTGAATATAAATTCACCCACCAGAAATGTAAAGGCATAGAGAAACAGTGATGAAAGATAATTTTGAACTATTGTTGGACCAGTTGGACTACTTGAAAATCCTTTCTTATTGAACATCTACAATATAAAACGAACCTACATACATAATTTCAACCTCCGAAAATGTACCTGTATGAACATATACCGCTGAAGATGTCTGCCGCAGTAGACAACGAAACGTTCACTTTACAAAGGAATCCCTGTATGCGTTCCTGGGTATATTTCCTCAGTACTTTACTAAACATAATTTTCTTGGATCTCGAAATGAAGTTTCCTGTTTACTTTCTTTGTATCACAAATTGCAAATAGAACTTCTATATATCGGATTCAGGTCAATATGGAAAGTAATCTAACGAAGTTATATAGCAATAAGGAACACTTTTCAATTGCATAAAATTTTTCTGAAAGTAATCCGACTTGCCTAATCTTATTGTCATTGCCTGTTTTCAGATAAAAACAATATTTATCCTTCAGTCTTCTGTTAATATTTGCCCTTATTCGGGAGATTGACTCGAACATTTTCAACAATACTGAACAGAGTACAACAATATTAAATATTGGCCCCCAATTGAAACGTAAATTCAATAATTTGTACAGTGTTTCATTTGAAATAAGCAAGTTGCCCCCTTTTCCGGAAGCCCCAACGCCTTGAAATTATTTACACGGGTTTAGACTCATCGGCATTACTGTACCATTAAATTTTCTTATGTAGTTTTTCTCATATATCGATGAGTTCCAGTTGAAACCCCCTGAATGTTTGAAAGTCATATGTACAATTGGAGTAATATGTAAACCTACTGATTCACCCAAACATCTGTTTAAAAATGTATCATGCTCAACCTCATATTGACTCAAACAGCTACTTGAAAATTCCTCATATTAATTGAAAACCACTAATAATGTTGTAATTAATAAGATATTACGATAGTATTCCGCGCGGTTTGGGGTTATCGAACCTTGCCTCATTTTACCCCAATTTTGTAAATGGAGGATATTTTAGTGCTGCTTACAGTCCTTTATTGCCTACCTTATTTCTATACATGAATTTTCAAATATTTGTAGCCATTATTTTATTCGGATAATCGTTTGTTCCCTATTTCAACAATCACAATTTTTTTGCCAATTTTAATGTATATACCGGAAACAGAAATCGCGGCAAACCATGACAGTACACCGACCATTAGCAAGTAATCATGTAATAAAATGAATATATGTATTTGGGGTTTCCCTCGTGATTACTTTGATCTTTGGACTCTTTACTTGTTTTCGAATTAATTTACTTATGTGCATATTGTGAATCAGTGTTTTGCTACACTCCCAGTCAGCAAATTCCAAATGCTATGTGGGCTGTAAGACATTTATTGAATTAAATGACCATCAAATATTTCAAAAAATGCTTTGAGGCTGTCATAAGTTTTTTTAGTTCATTATGGAAAATTATATTGAAATCAAAAAATTGGTGAATGTAGGAGATCATATCATGAAAAATGAGAAATAAAACTTTCTATGCTTTTTTACCACTTTTATTTGTAACTAACGTTTACTGTATTCGTTTGAAAATGTCCTTAAAGAACGAAACTGCAGTAACGTTAGTTACAAATGAAAGTGGTAAAAAAAACGGAGGAAGTTTTATTTCTCATTTTTCATGAAATGGTATCAATTGGAAAAAAAATTAATGCCATTTAGAAAAGGATTTCCAAATTTTCAAGATATCTGCATTCAAATTTGTGAATTGAGAAAGAAAAATAGGGCAAGCTAAACTGGCAATAATAACTTATCAATCGTATATATTATCTTAGTGAGTATATCTTGCAATTTTAGTGTCAAATCAACTGAAAATATACAGAAAACGCCTGTATAAAACGTTTTTTTTTTATATTATATCTGCTCAGACACTAGGATCTTATATAATATCTCCTTAGAGAACGTAGCTTTAAGAAATCATTCAATTTTATCACTGATATACGACGGTTGTTCAAAAAGTGTGTATCAACGAGCAGTCATCTCATTCTTTTAGCAACTATAAGGTATATATCAAATATTATTCTGCCACAGCTAGCGAAGAAAAAAAGTTGGAGCGTTGTTGAAAAATGAAATGTTTAATGAAACTCTGGAAGAAGCGAGAAGACGCTACTTTCTAAAATCACCTGATGATACTATCACTACAGATCACCTTACAGAACACACTCTCACCTGGCGACACTGTGATGTTGAGGTGGAAGTTTTTGTGACCTCTATTTTGTGTTAGAGGTATTCAATTAATATTATCTTTAACGGTGAATTCAAAGTATTTGAAACTCATTGGACCACGCCATAAAATACTAATATGGCACGAATATAATGATTCAATTTCTACAAAATCCCAGTGAGTACGTCCTTAGCATTTTAGATTGGATCTATAATGAAAATTCATCAAAATGTAGAAATGAAATGCACAATATCGAGACTTTCAACATACTAATTTGAGTTTCTAACTTTAGGACTGAAAATTCTGTCCTAGAGTTTGGACTTTTTACTGTCGCGGATTTCTCTTTGTTTTTGGTCAAATTGTTTCTATTAGTTCCTAAAACGGCAAGAATCTGAACTCGATTTCATAACGGAAACAACTTATTACCCGAAGAATTCACATCTGATAGGAAACAAATGATTTCGAATAACCAACGTGTGAAATTATTGATTATTCATGCTTAACATAAACCACAAAAACTCTCAAATCATTTTAGACATGTGTGCATAAATTTGAATAAAATACCATTTTACCTACCTCTACTTATCTCATGGTGATAACAAGGCCAATTATTTCTATTATATTCATTACCTTTCAAGCAATTTCCTATTCCACAATGGACTACATGCTTGGCCAAATGAAAGGGTATTCAAGACAAAAATAAAGAGACTTCAATATGTCAATAAAGACAACACCATTTAGCACTTTATCATTAAGAGCCGCTTTTGACTGGCTAAGTTATATGCTACATGGAACCCTACTTTTCTGCAATTATTTTTTAATTTCTCCTCAATAGGATATATAATCCATTGTATCTACTAAGCAAATTTTTTTGAGAATCTATGAAATGTTAAGGATTTGGTAACCATGTCATTATGAACAGAATAGTTTCAAAACAAGTAGAGTGAATTCAAGTCTAGCATATTCCTCAAATATAAAAAATATGTGAAAAAGCTGACAAAACCCCAAACTTTGTAAAATTGACGTAAAATAAACAAATAAATACATCTCTATATTAGACTGACTGATATAAATGTCAACTATCGATGATTTAGCTATTCCAAGTAATGTTTTCTGCAATTTTCTTCTAACCAGTAACATATGCCTCAGTAATATTAAAAGTGATTAACTTAATTCAGACAGAACGATACTATCAACATCTGAATCAAATGGATCCACCCATTTATTTTCTCCTCAATTAAGAGAGCTGTTTCTCTTATACGGGATGGTCTAGCTTAGATTTAAAAGGGGATATTTGAAAAACACCTGTTAGATGATATTCAGTAAAGTAATCCAAGTGATTAGAGATATCAACTGTTTCAAAATACGAAAGTTAATTATAAATTAGGTCAGTATAAAGCTCACACAGGCAATGTTCCTGACGTATATGACACATAGGGGTGAATATCAAGGGTCAGTGGTGGTACAATCACTATTTATATTCATCAATGACTCGATACTTCAATAATGGGTTTTCATAAAAACTCGAAAAACAAATTCCAATTTCTTACCACCTTATCATCTCAAATAATTTGCACTGAGCTCCAGTGAAATCATAATTTATAGGTTATTTTGTAGTTTTGACGTGAAAAAAACCGCTTTATCAAAACAGCAACTTTTCATTGAGTCCTTGTCTGCCCTCCAATACTTACATTGATTTATTATACTATATTGAGTTTCAATAATTACCACAAAAAGTTTTTTTTTCTACAGAACAACCTTTCTATGTATACTCAAGAATGGAAAGTTTTGTGTCATATTTTTTTCTTCTCGTTTACTGAAATGCGCATTGCAAATGTTCATCTCAACAACAACAAAAAATCTTTATAAATAAATCATTTCGCTTACATTACTGTGATTGAATATGAAGCAAGAATAACTTCATAAAAACTAAATATTCTATTTTACACCTGCTAAATGATCTCTTATACAGCAGAGTTCTAGGTTTATCAAGATATTATGGCTTACTGTCTTATACAATTCTGACTACTTTTTCACTCTGTTCAGTAATTTGTTATAAATTTTAGTGCAAGAATAATCATTTTATACATGTTACCTTAGGCGATGTTCAGGATATACGCATTTGCTTGATAATCTGTTCTCAACTTCTACAAATATATTTTTTATAAGAATAAGACAGATTCCTTTCTAACACTTACTATTTTCTAATACTTTTTTACTTAGCACAATGTACTGTATTTCTTTTCATGTATAGTTAGTTCTAAATTTCAACAAGTAATTAAAAAACAAAAAAGATGTTCATCTCAAAAACTGACCACTTCAAATTTGGAAAGGATAAGACTCTCCGTGGAGTAAAAATGAAAAAAAAAAACGGGAGAGGAAAGAATTAGCTACTATCTGAAACAACCTTATTTTCCTGATATAGATATGTTTTTCTCAGTACACAATCTATGTTCTTTCAAATTCAACATATACAGAGACACTAGTCATAGATATAAAAATGCCTCACTTATTATACAGTTTTCGTTACTAATGAAAGTCCCTTTTTTAATTTTCAAGTATGCCTAGTTTCAAAAGAGTTATAAAGAAAAATCATCACTATCTAGAATTATATACTAATAACTTTTTTGTTAGTCAGTGGGCTATACTTGAAAACTGGCAGTAAATAAATTTAAAGAAATGAACTTTAAACGTTCAAGCCAGTCTCGCATATACCTACACAGTAGGTTGAATGGCCCGTGTGTGTGTATTGTATTGCCAATTGCATATGCAAGAAATTTTCTGTGAAGATTCCTGCACTGAAGCCTGTCGGATATAATCCAACGCCCTTCGTGGTATTAGCCAGGGGAGTAGTTGTTTTCTGATAGGTGTCAATCCATTCAACCTACGAAGTAGGTATATCCGAGACTGGCTTGAACGTTTAAAGTTCGTTTCTTTAGATTTCTAATAACTTTTGTTGCTACAAGAATCGTAAAAAACTATTTAAACGCTACCAACCATACGCGGTTTCACCCATGTTATGTAAGCTCTTAATAACATAAAATATGTGACAGAAACAACGAAAATAAAAGAGGAAGAAAACTTCAAAAAACTTGCCAGTATAAACGGACTTATGTTGATAGTTCTTTCAGTGAATGTATTGATCATTATTTTTGTTAGATTTTTGTTCAAGTAGTTCAAGTATTTTTTTATGCTTTGCTGATTATATTGTTTTTAAATAGATATGTATTATTGTTTTTCCTTTTTTCGAAAAAAACTTTTCATAAATATTCTTCAGAATCAAGAAAGCATTTCACTGTATACTAAATCCAGGAATAGGCAGGGAAAAATCATCTCCTTTGCCAATATTCAATTTTTGATTCTCAGAATTATTCAAGCCAATGGCTTTTCAAACCTGGTAACCAGGTAACCTGGCACACACAAAGATTTATAGAATTCTTTGTCATTTAGGTAGTCAGTTCAGACTTCAGCATTTGAATTGGAAAAGAGACATTTTAAGGAAAGATTAGATTGTTGGAAAAACAAGATTTTGTCGTACTACTCATCTATCATTCAACAAAAAATGTGGAAAATTTAAAAAAAGGAAGAAAGATGAACTCTTTCGAAAACAGCTACTTTCATATAAACATTGAATTAAATGAAAATAATTTTTCTATACTCCCAACATTCATTATTGAATAGAACCAGAAATTATTCATAGAAACGTTACATAATGTAATATTTTAAAGAGTAATAACATAAAATGTTACCCACATAAAACACTATCATCCTCAATAATGTACTTTGAGGTATCTCTACGTCTAAATTTGTTTGAGATTTTAGGGTTGAGATTATATAATGCACTTCCGAAGTTTTTCAAAATTATAACCAAGGAGCAAGTATTCAAACAAAACAACTACTTTTTGAAATTAGCCTTCACACAATCGATGAGTTTTTTTCTTATCTACATTAGTAAAAATGTTTTGTATTATTTTTTATTTTTGCTACTTTGTTCAGTTGTTTCAATAACTCTTGTTATATGAATGTATCTGATATGTACTGACTTGTTCAATTGCTTCTCATATTTTTTTTAATGGTGGAGAAATAGAAAACAAACAACTTTGTCTTTCCAACAAATAACACCGGTAATTTCCATACCACTTGACATTCTTTCGAGCAAATATTTCAACTTGAAAAGTGGTGGAAGTTGTACAAACTCAATATGAGATTACTCATATTTGAGAGTAGGGTTTATTAAAAGAGTACACTAGTGGAATTGTATTGGAAGTACAACATATTCAATGGAATTGTTGATAATTTGAGAAATTTCAGAATAACATTAGCATTTTATGATATAATATTTTCAAATAAACTGGCCAAACAAAACGCACTTGCAACCCAACATCAGACAGTGCCGTTTCGACCCACCATAGGTCTGATCATTGTTGTTAGGTGTGAATATTTTACATCAGGGTTATATAAACGAACCATCAATCAAAAACTCGGTTTGAAGAACTATTAACAATTACAAGAAAAGCTATATATATGAAGTACTTTCAAAATGACTCACCTAGAGAAGTAATATTCTAATTGCTGTGAAAGCATCTGCTTTAGCTCCAGCAAGGAATAGGCTGACTGGGAAGCAGCGTCCTGGGGAGCTGAGGGGGGAATTGAGCTGGTTCCCTCAGCTCCCTCTGCTACCCCATTAATAGCAGAACACTCCGGATGGGTATCCATGGCAGCTCCTGGGGTGGCGCTGTCCACCACCCCCGAGGAAACTATCTCATGATCCCCATTCATGTACGTGTAACCTAAAACAAAAAAGAAATTGGTGAAATACTCAAATCAATTTTATTCTATCTATATCCATTACACATGTTATTCCATCCTTTCAGTAGAACTTTTCAAAAGGATTGTTTGACAAGGAAGTCTCTATACTTAATTGTTATATGTTCCAGTTTAGGGATTGCTGTTGTTTACAGAAGAAAACAACCAAGAGAAAAAAAAGAAAAAAAAATACTGTGAACACATTAACACATTTGTTTATGTATTAATACCCCCAATTATGTATTAATATTCCTGAAAGATTGAAGAAGACTTGTGTAGCAAAGGCTGCACTTATTTGAAAATATTTGATGAACATATCAAACAAAATCAAGGATCCCAGTTTTCATATTCAAAAAATGCATTCCTATCCTCAAAATTACAATTTTCTGTTGTGTTGTGTGAATTAACCTACACATTTTCTCACTCCAACACACCTATAAGAAAAATTTGGGCTATATCAGCAGAAAACCATAATATATGAAAACCATTCAAATCATAAAAACTTCATTATCATTGAAGGTCACCAACTTTGTTGCATGGAAACAACTAATATTGTAAATCACATATGAAAATTAATAATAAGACTTTATTCAATGCAGAAATTAAATATTCAGATTGATGCTGATATTATTTGAATCCACATAACCAGATATGATTGATTGATGATATCAACATACAGATCAATGTTTTGAAATTAGACAATTTTGATTGAAGATTTCATCTGAGAGTTTTTAATCTGGCTCAAAACTGTTATAAAGCAGCATATCTCCACAGAAGATAATATAGTAGTGCCTTCATCCATTTACCATAATAAAAAAAGTTGTTTGTTGAACTGTTATCAGTATATTGCAAAGAAAATATGAAAAAGGAAAGAATTGTTAAATCAGTTCAACCACAAACTTGAATAATATTTGTGTCTCAGTTGATAACTACAAACAAATATCCCTATAAGCAATATACAAACGGAACACTAGTCAATTCAAATTAAATAATAAGGAAATGTCAGAAAATTAAGATCAAAATCAATATGTTCCATTAATATATGAAGAGGAATCTATCAATGAAAACTCAGAATAAATCAAAATATTGACCTGTAAGTCAGATTCAGTAATTTCATCTATTTTCAATCATTAAAATACCTAGATGTTACGTTCAAGACATTATGATGTGATCCCATATGCACTTAAAACTTATGTGAAATATTTCCTAATATTTCAAATAAAAAAGATGAATATAAGTAAATAAAATCCACAGTAACATCTTAAAACCTGCTTCAACTTCTCTAAAAAATACTATTCCCCAAATCCGCTTAACCATAAACTCGAATGAAGTAAATATTTCCCTTCCTATTGACACATTATTTATACAAGCAAAACCCATAAGGAACTATTCCAACTAAAAATTGAGTAAATACAAGAGGGTAGCAGAAACTCATGTTCAAAATGATTATGCAAGCTTTGGTATTCAAGCACCACTCAGTAAATAACAAAATTAATCTTTGGAAATACATAAACTGTAAAATAATTGCACATCATAGAGTAAGAATTCACAAGTCAGCATGTCTTTAAAAGAAAGGCACACTACCTACTTTGTTTATTGATTTGGCTCATATTTCTCCAATACATCCAACAAAATTTGCTTAATCATTGTGATGAAATTGTCAAATCTGTAAAAATGCCAAAGATATAAATAAGTGGAAAAGTGTGTGAATTGTAAGATTTAAAAAAGAGTTGTACATACCATGCATGGTATTAAATATGGTGATTGTTGAAGCAGAAGTGGAACCTAACCTTATTTTTTAAAATGGGTGTAATATTTGCGTCAAGGTCATTTACACTCCAATTTGCAGAAGTATATCATTCATGTAACGTAAAATATTCGATATTTATGGGCAGTTTAAACACTCAGGAATCACTACTGAATAAACACATCTCTGAGAAACTTTTAAGAGTGTCAACAATTTTACTAGTCACTTATAAAACGTTTGACGTATGAAACTTTGTTTGACACCACTCAAAGGATAATGTTAGGTGATATAACACTAGCAGATATATTGTTGTCTAGTTCAATTTTCAAGCGAAAATAAAGTTTGAACGATCTTATTGGAAAACACAATACTGATACCATCTAAAGAAAGCAAAACAATTAATTTCGTAAGTCCAAACGAGGTGGGTAATGGAAATGCCAATAGCCGAGGAAAGGGAAGTATCTTCATAAATAGTCCATATAGCAGATCACTCGAAAGCACAAAAATCAGCTGCCCACACCTTCTATTAATTTATTTACAAATTATAACTAGGAAACCATGTGGCTCACTTTCGGCTTCCATACAATGAGTTGTCTTCAAAGTATCACAAATTACCGATAATTTAAAACAGGCGTAGATGTTTGCTGTTGAAGATATTATTGAAGCACCAAAAATGCACTATACGTATAAAAATCGTGAAACACAGGTAACCTACACAACATGGATTAATTAGAGCCTTACCGGTGAGATTACTTTGCAAAACTAAACACAAGTTCTCACAGAACTATCAAAATGGCTGTTTCACAGCACATGCCACACAAAACTAATAATCTCATAAGAAAAGGAACGCACGATTGCAGATTGCAATCTAGTGACTAGTGCTGTCATCTCCTATATTTCAGCTGAACGGAAAATATTGGCGGGGATTTTGAAATTTTTCATTGCAAACAACGAAGCCGACGTGAAGGAATCAAAATGAAACAATTTAGCATAGTTAGCGATATGTGACAGTATTTACGAACCGTGACGTACTCCCAGTGTTTATCTGAAACCCTTTTAATTAACAATGATTTTGCGAAGTGAAAAACTGCGTTATTTCAGTTGATGCACATTTCATTGTAACTGTTGCAAAAATTATTTATCAACACCTCTCTTATATACATTATAATAATGTATTCGGAACGATTACTTCCACGGAACAAAAAATTCTGCTTAGCACTTTTGGTTAATCTGTTGAATTGTTAATTTATCTTGCAATTTCAAAATTACTTTATTTAAGTGAGAGAGTAAAACCACGAACAGTCAAAATAGAAGTAATAATAAATCGGTACATCTGTAATTTATTCCCATATGGGTAGTTACATGCGTTATAAATGTGGCAGATGAACACAGTGTTGCCAGAAATGTTTTTAGCGACTGAGAAAATTCTATGAATATCATGAATGGCAAGTATGAGACAAAACTACACGAAAACGAATTCGGATGCGTTTGAGCCCATCCTCGACAGAAAAACGTATCCACCTAAATATGAGTTATTAAGGCCGCATTATCGGAGCAATATTCATACACGGATTCTAGTTCTAGGAGTTTCACGACCTTATTGTAGAGAATTAGTTATATATCATGTGACATTCTATCATTCTAATAAGTAAGAGGTAGAATGAAAACCTCATGAGTAAAACAGAAATGAAGACACACTTTTCCACAGAGATGATTTTATGATATTTAAAAATAATTTCTAGAATTATTCTCACCTTCTAAGACTTTCCATGAAAATCCACTAAGTATGTGAAATTTGTACGGTATGCATTCAAGATCCGAGTTGCTTATTGAACTAGCCATATCTATATAAAAGCGAACCCACTGAGGACTGTATCACCGTTGCACTGTACTTCAATTAGAATTCGGTGAAAAACTGACGACAAATTCCAAAGTACTGAGCCAACTGCTGCACTAAACTTCAATTAGGATACAATACGAAACTGACCACAAATACTAAAGCACAAAGATAACTGTTGCACTGGACTTAAATCAGGATACAATGCGAACCTGACCACAAATACTAAAGCACAAAGATAACTGTTGCACTGGACTTAAATCAGGATACAATGCGAACCTGACCACAAATACCAAAGTACCAACTTACTAAATCAACTATTCGATAAATTTATAGATTTAGATTATACCTGAATGTATACCTGAAGAATTATGAAAATCCCCTCCATATGAAATTTCATATGCGAGGGGGGATTTACCTGCGTTACACCTAACACATCTATTTTTGTATACCATGAAACAAAACTCAGAATTTAGAATAAAATACTAATAAACTGCCACAAATTAAACTCAGAGATACTTTTGATGAAAGGTTGAGATTCTCAGAAAGTGATAACGAAATAAATAAAAAATACAGCATATTATTGATAAAAAATATTTCAATGGCTACAGATGAGTTCCCAGAAATATTCTCCTAAAATGGAAAGTAACACGGGTTTATCTAGACCTTT
Source organism: Leptinotarsa decemlineata (assembly GCF_000500325.1). NCBI lineage: Eukaryota > Metazoa > Arthropoda > Insecta > Coleoptera > Chrysomelidae > Leptinotarsa > Leptinotarsa decemlineata. The sequence continues at coordinate 79,815 of NW_019290427.1, forward strand.
GGCTTGATTTCAATGAATAATCCATGAAAATATCGTTCTCTCGTGGTTAACTTTCTCAATGTTATAAATATAATGCTTTCCGATCTTCTAGATCTCAATAGTTGTTAATTGCAAGTCCCGGCAATTGAATAGTGCCCAGGTCTCAACTATTGCAGAGGGAAAACATTTTCTATTACGAATCATTTAAGAAATAGAATGAAGAAGTAATATTTCTTATTATTTTTTGGGGTATATAACCTATCACAATTTGAAAAAAGTTGGTCCGTAATATAAAGTTCTGAAGAGTGCAATTAGTAACTTGTCGTATTCATAAATTTTGCCTAGAAATTGAAAAAAAAAGAATGTCTAAACTTAGCTTTCTTTATTGGTCAACGTTTCGGAAAATAATCTTTTTTCGTTATAAAAACCCAAAATTCACATTAAAACTTTCGCGTCAAACTGTAAATAGCTTCAATTCTTTTGACGCATGTCAAAACACATGCTTTTGACGTATGTCAAAAGAATTAATTAAAGTGAATTTTGTGAATCGTCACGATGTAGAGTATGCAAAACTGTATCGCCACCAGAAACATGAATATCACCGTCTTATAAAAAAGCGGCCCATGAAAATTAAATTAAATTGGCCATATTGGTTGACATATTTGCACAGAATAATTACTATTCTGTGATATTTGTATGAAAATTCTACACGTATGGGTCACACACCAGCGGTGTATTCAAATTACAAATGAAAATTTGAAATTTTGGAAAATGACACTAGAAACAAATTTTCAACATTTGAAATGCATTCGGTTTTATAAAAATGTTTACCAGAGCATACAAGGTATAACGTATCAAATACATGTTTTTTTTTCAAATGAAATGCCATATACTGCTTCCTGTAGAAATAACGGAGAATGATTAATAATACTGACCAGTGCCGGATTTAGCACTACCGGCCCCTGAGCGAGATTCGTACGGCGTCCCCTAATTGCAAGTCAAACCCATACGAAAAAAAAACAAGATATATACCTACGTTATGAAATAACCACTTTAAAAAAACTCTTTTTTGATTGACTAGGTTGCCAAAAATATTTTAGACAAGGCAACAAACAATCATTATATCTGATTTAGAGTCTACAGTTAATTTCAAGAAGGTCGGATTTTTCTGAAATTGTTTTTATATTGCACAAAAAAGAGACCAAAATTCCAAATACTCATTTAACTGATCGAATCTTTCTTTATCTGAAATTAATGTAGTGTCCTCAATTTTTTTTCTGGGGAAGTTACAGGCTCATTGCTGGCAGTACGTTGAATTCTTGTTGTGGCTCCAAATACAAGTTCAATATACATATTAATTTTCAGCAGGCTTTTGATGCCTCTGTTAAGCATGTCTCTATCTAAAAATGTATAAATGAACTTTGGCTTGTGTACATGTTATTTATTGTTCTTAGGCACTCCTAAGAAATTTTTGGATACCGCTAATACGTACTTTGGTCATTTGTCTCATATTCTGGATTAGCAATGTTCATAACTCTCCGAGCCATCTAGGGAACATCATGGCTATTCTCAGCCATGTAACATTGCAGAATCATCCCAGCTTCAACTAAATAAATTCTCTCGAGAGAAATATCTAGTCGAGATTGGGATCGAACTCACGACCTTTCGATAATGAGTCGGGCGTACTACCACGCGCACGCCAATTCACCGCTGGACGCACACTGAGAGAGAAGTCGAGCTAAGGATTAACGAGGTCTCACCTGCGATTATCATAGTCAGGAAATTGTCACAAGCAACTAGAGATTCACGTTTTGGATTATTTGTATGAGGCTCGTTGTTGGGCAAATTGTTAGAAATGCAAAAAGCTTGAGCATTCACCTGTCGTGGAACAGTTAGCGCAGGAAAATTCACTTTGAAATGGTTAATGATCTCCATTCAGATGGATTCGTTAACGTTTATCGACACTGGCGGCAGTGTAGGTTTTCCAGAAGAAATGTGCAGTGATAATGAAACATGATGTTTCAAGGGACCGAACGTGAACTTTTGGAATATCTTCAGCAACTCCATCAACTGGACACTATGAAATTTCGTTCAATAAATGTGCTTCTAGAATGCACCAAATTTATTAAATATGGGAGGAGCATGGCCTCTCAAGAATATGTACCTAGTAACTCTATTTGCTGAAATAGAGAATATTCTCAACTCCGGGATATTATTACATTAGTAGATCCTGATGTGAAACAGTTACTGAGAGAGATCAGATACCTATGTTGGTGGTATTCAGTCAGAGTATTTTCGATTAATCGATTTTTTGTGACAGAGTGTAACCATCAGCTTTATACATCTGCGAAGTTAACAAAAAATTAACAAACAAGATTAACACTGACATAATACTACCACACATACAGAAGTTACATGCTCTACGTGTTGCTTTTCGGAGTATCGAATCAAAACAAAGTTATTGATTCAAAAATCGCGTTGACGTTTCTACACGATTCGAACCAATTAAATATTCTTTCCATTCAAGACATTCAAAAACAATCAAGCAAAATCCCAAAAATGTCCAGGGGCAAGAACCCTGGACCCTACACAGTCTCACTGCTTCCGTATGGAGCGGTCCGCGAAAAGAAAATGACAGCGTGGATCGGAATATCGTCTTAACCGTTTACTTTTAATTTTTTTTTCAGTCCTTGAGAAATATCACTGGTGGAATGAACATGAACCAAATACTGTCCTTATTCATTTTCCAAATATTTCAAGTAACTAAGTGGACTTAGGCTGCTGATCTTTTTAGATATTTGAACAACATTATAAATATACCGTTCAAAAATATTTATATTACGTTGCCATGATATTAAGTTATACATTTTTTTGCAAATGAAATGCAGCCGGATGAACTTTTCATTTGACTTTTATTTTACATTTTTACAACCTCTGAAAACACTTCTTAGATGCCCATTCCTAAGAAAAACAAATTTCCTATTGAACCACTGTGAACTATCTCTGGTTGAATGGGCTGGATATCCATTATCTCACACTGTGTGGTTCTTGTAAAGTCAAGTTACCATTCAAATTTTCTCAAAAAATGACTTATTTATTAGTGAAATAACCACCCCAAACTTTTGTTTTTTGATAGCTTCAGTTTGTGTTACCGATTATTTTTATGATAGCCAAAGGACTTCTTATAAATTGAGTAAAAACGAAAAATCTGGAAAGGCTGATATGCCTTCACAGAAACAATATTTGACGATGACAACAAAAAAATGTACTTATAAATTTGAAAAAGTAGAACGATCTGAAAACCTGGGGACGACTTTCGTATGTAAACCTGAGAAGGGAGAAGACATCTCAAAAATAGTCACGAAGGCAATCGCTATTTGTATGCTCTCTATGTCATACGAAACAAATATATCCATAGGAGCCAAAATAAAAACATATAAAGTAGTAAAGAGCAATGTATCTGAACTATAACAAAAAACAGAACAAGAGAGATTACTGTTTTTGGAGGTGAAGGAACTCAGGAAGATACTACATAGAAAACAATTGTAACAAGTCACATATACAATTACAATATATAAATATATAGTATTTTTTTTTGATAACACAAGCATAGTGAGACTATTGTAATACAGTTTTTTTAATAACACAACCATAATGAGATTATCATAAAATTGGTACATATAAGAGTGAGTGCTAAAAATTACTTAAAACTGATATATGAGATGAGAAAGTAGATGTTTAGAAGTGATCATCAACAGTGAATTGGCAGGAAACAACGAAAAGGTAGACCAAAATCAAGATTGGAGAAAGAAGTGAGAAAGTAGGTACTTGAAAAATCTCAAAATAACAAATTGGAAAAAAGGCGGAAAACGAGATAGAATACAGTTAACCAACTCATGGACTTACTAGGCAATGATAATACCTTTTATTTGTTATGTATACATTTGATGTGAAATTTACCATATGCATTTCCACGATTACTACAGCAACATGCTCCACGTGTTACGTTTTCGAGTATCAAAACAAGGGTATTGATCCAGAAATCGCGTCAACTTACTCGACGAGATTCGAACCAACTAAATATCCTTGCTATCCAAGAAAATCAAGCAAAAGGCCAAAAAGCTCCGGGGCAAGACCCCCGCTAACACAGATCTCACCGCCTCCATATGGAGCGGTCCTCTCACCTTTTGGATGATGTAGCAGCGCGGGTTGAAGGCCGTACAGACATAGGTGCCGTTCGCGTCCAGGCAGGCGTTCATGGGATCGGACCTGGTGGCGGTTCTGCCGCGGTTTCGGCTAGGGGGCATCGAGAACCGCGGAGCGAGGGATCATGCCGCCCGCTGCCGACCTGTTGAGTCCCGGAAACTGACGGACCAGCTGACGAGATGTCGGCGGCGGCGGCGTACGCGCTAGCTCCCGGGCACTCCGACGCCCCCGTGCGGATGCTGCGAGTGGGCGGTTGATTGATACGGAACAATTGGGAGCGTACGGGATGGATTAGCGAGGTGAGAAATATCGTGTGGCACAAAGAAAACGTTTTGCAGCGTCGATAGTTTATATATTCAGGAGAAAATTAACCTGTCTAGATTTTATTACTTCAATATAATAAACCATTTATTGAATGTTACTAGTTCGGACTTCCATTGTCTAATATGATATGAGTCTTTAATAATTTTCAAAATACAAATCATGAAATTATAAAACAACAATAAAAATTAATTAGAGCTCCAAGGCGACTTCATTGATTCAGGCTGCAGGAAAACCCGGGAAAACCTGCAGCACCACATCATCTGAAGATCTTGATCTGCCAATCCCCTCTCTCTTATAAAACAAAATGTAGGGTGTCTCCAGAGGCTCCAATAAATTCAATACATCGCCAGTACACTTCGTGATACGACTATCGTCAAACTTAAACCAGTCCGTTTCGTCTTTGATCAAGGGGCGTAATACTGACCAAATTCAACACCATAACCACAGTGAACAATGACTGCATGAAAATTATAATAGTAGTCTGCTAGATTGAAGTGTTCATCTATTTCGAACCTTCGTAAAAGTTTGGTGCTTCCGTTAGAGGTTGAGTCATGTTTGAAAATCATCAGTGTTATTACTAGATTGACTGGTGCTTCAGCTATACTTGTGTCCTTATAGCAGTCAGTTATTTTGGCGCATGTTTGGCAATACAGTCGATCATCACCTGTTAAAAGTTTCATTTTCAGATGATTTAACAATAAGCTTTGCACGCGGACTGGTTAGGAAACGTTAGTTGAAGTTCCAGAAATTAACATACGTTTCTGCTACCTCTTGAACATTTACTACAAAGTGAACAAGTGAGGATTTTTCCAGCAAAAGATTTACAAACACAAGACGAGATAGACTGTACGAAATCATTCAATCCAGAGTGGTCAGGAGTATTGATTCTGCTATTGTTTTGCTCACGAAGAGTATTCAACAAGAACCCCAAGAATTCAGAACAATCCTTGTCATGTCTTAACGAGTATCTAGTGGGCCTCAAAGACTTCAGGAAATCAGTTGGAGGGAAAGATGATTTATTCTTACTAAAGTGCAGCTGCATGAACAGGTGTTTGAGTTTGGTGAATAAATAGGAAACATTCTCGTTCTCGTTCATCATTTAAACCTCGTTCTTGCAATTCTATTTCCTAAATTATCTAATCCAATTTTCTTCTCGAAATTTTCAGGACAACTCTCTATTGATATAATATGATTTGAAATCCCTGAAAGAACGAATGAAATTAAAAATTGGAAGCAAAAACCCTCAGATGAGATTACAATGAAATAAAAATAAGCAAAAAATTGGGGATAGTATCTGAATTACGAATCCAACCAACATTAATCTACCATCAAGACTCTAGTGGATCATGCTTTCAGGCTTTGTAATACGAAGGAAAGTACCAAGAAGGAACTAGACATCATCAAAAAAGATCTTCAACGAAATGGTTACCCCAAAGTGATGAAGATGGTGGATCAGATTTTGGCTAGAAGACAGCAGGAGTCTCACAAAGAAGATAAGCCGTCACAACCAGTGCTTGCACTTCCCTACATCAGAGGATTATCGGAAAGAAGAAGAACAATTGGTTCCAAGTACATCAGAACCTGCTTAAGATCCGGAAACACCATCCGTAGCAGCCTTACAAAAACCAGTCCACCAAACGCGGACTGAGTTCCAAGAACTGTATTTACCGGATAACCTGTGAGTGCGGCAAATCCTATATCGATGAAACTAAGAGACCATTAAAAGTCCGCATTGCTGAGCACAAGAGAAATACACAGCGAGAAGAAATCGGCCAATCGGAAAAAGCAGAGCATGTTTGGACCCATCAACATAACATCAAGCTAAGATCATTCACAGGCGCATTCAGCCAAGCTAGCGTAGAAATACAGAACATATGGAAACCTTTATTCAAGCGGAAAAAAACGGTCAACTCCCGCTGAACCGATGAAGCGGCGAAAGGGAAGAGGAGATATGAAATATTTGAGTTTAATTGTTCAATTTACAATTAATTGTGTAGAATAACATCATAGTGTTTAGATTTCAATTATCTTGAATACGTAACTTTCACCTAGGAATTGAAATGCCTTTAAATTTTATGGAAACAGAAACTGTAGACAATGAACTGTAGTGATATAATTACCAAAAATAAAATTTAATAGTCATAGGGGAAACAAAAAGAAGTAGGAATGAGTTTGGTATGTAGATTATATGACTATACTAGACACTGGTAGCTATATATAATGATCTTGCGTTGAGTAAATTATTCTCTTGATATAGATGATCCCTTGAAATTCGTATATTTTTTAAAATAATAATTTCAAAATTGAGTTCCGTGCTAATTGTAAGCTAATAATGTGGTTGCTGAAAGTACCATCCCATGCTAAACAATATTTCATTATGAAACCCCGTGTTTACGACAGCATTACGTTTATTTTTATAATTATGCCAATTAACATCATTAGCATTTCTTTTAAATAACTTCTAAGCAAAATCTCTTTCCTTACTCAACCTTCTGATTTGACCATCATACCAAGGCAGATCTTCTTCATAGAAAGTAATTGTTTTTAAAGGTGCAATTTCATTTAAGATGTTTTCACAATTTTCTTTAATGTTATCATAAATCTGATTCACATTTGTATTGTTAAGTGAAAAGTTACAATCTATTAAGATTAATGTTGAACAAATTTCTTTCTGTCAAGTTCCTAACAGTTTTTGTTTGTTTGTTTCTGTAATTTATTTTTTCACTCCTACAACGTGCCTATGGTATATTTTTCTAACTCGATCGAATGAATTAACAATTTATACTTCTTTTTTTTGTTATTACGTTTCTTGAAAAAAAGTCTGAAGAATTTAGTTTTTTTATTATTTCGATATAATATATCTCCTGCACTTATTGATTTTACCCATAGAAAACCTTATTCTGGGGCCACACTAACGGCTAACGTCAATGCCCATTATCACGATAATTTTTAACGTGCCAAAGTAGGTGGCTACACTTAATACGGTCAACGTGAAAGTCCACGATTGGCGATAAAAAAAAAGACGTAGTGTGGCCGCTTTATCGCATTAATTCTGGCGTTAATCTCTTTGATGTACCGCCACTTGAGCTATCGCCTAACGCGAAACGGCAATGTTACTGCCGTTGTCAAATTATCGCATTAAGTCGTGGCTACACCTACGGTTAACGTCCATTATCGCGATAATTAATGTCATTTCTCGTTAGTGTGGCCCCAACATGATGGGTTCATGGAAGAGTTATAACATCCGAATATGTTCCCTTCATTAGAAATTATCGATTATTGTTTTTGACTAATTTCAAAGTACATTTGATTGAAGGTAAATTACTTTTCCTGAATTCTTCAATGAGTTTTCGTTGTCAACTTCCTAGTAGAATTAAGTCAAAGTGAAAATTATACAGCGTTTTACAGCACTGTGGCTACATCTAGTGAGCGCAAGTAGAAACTTTTGCAACACCAACGGTTGACCAAAGAACTATTTTTCCTGCGGCATTGTCAACCTTTCTAGATTTGGAGCTGCACATTAAACTTTCTTTGTAGGTGTTCTGTAATGCGAGGTGATTAAAATTTGTACCTTGCCCTAAACCTACCTATAAAAATTAATAACATTTACCTACATATTTCTTCTCCTCTTTCGTTAGCACAATTGACCGAAATTTCGACTTGAAACTCGAAATTACGGGATTTAAAGTCAAAATTTCGAGTTTAGTCGTAATTTCCAAAAAACTAATGATAAATATATGTGGCCCTTCTGCACTTACCTAGAAATTTGAGTACATTGTAACTAGTTTAACTTCACAATACGAATATTTTACTAGTGTTTACCATTTAAGTAAATTTTGCAGCTTATAAAGATCCATTGACTTGTTTATAAGGTCTAAGCTAAATATCGTCTAGGCAAAAAGCTTCAGTTTTACTTATGAAAGTTTATGACAAATTTGAATTATACGAAATCGCTTAACTTATTATTAAATCATCTAAATTTGATCAGGATACAATTTCGAGTGGTAACCCTGTAGTCTATCTTCAATTTTTTGAGATCACTCCAAATTGGATTTAATTATGGTGAAACGAACCTTTTTCAAGTTTGGCATCCCTGACAAGTCAGACTGCTCAAAAGAAAATATGTCCTATGAATTTTTTCAAATCTAAAATACATCCATCTGTCTTTTCGATTCATCAATAACTTCCCAGTTTATCATCACTGATGACTATGGTTTAACCTCAAGGAAACTTAGTATTTTTGTTTGGTACATCAATCCAGACGTCAGAACTATTGAATAAAACACCAGACACTAGACCAGACATTTATTATTTATCGGATTTCATTATAAACTAAACACAGTCAACATGAAAAGAAAAACACAAACATTGTGAACTAATGTATTTATGGAAAGGCACAATTATATAAAATTATTGTACAAAATTGCTACGTAGCAGCAACTTCGATTGGGCACATGCTGTTGAAAATTCCGTGATTTAAATAAAAGTGCGACATTTACATAGTTAAAAAAAAACAACTTCGAGGCGCATTAGAAACCGTGCACCTTCAGTTGATCTGGTTTGGCCAGTCCTACTTTCGTAAGCCACTGACAGATGTTTTCTCGTTGATCACCTTGTAGTTGAAGAACTTCTCCGTATTCTGGGTGCTCTATCACAGTACCATTGCAGGCAAACTCCTAAGAATAAATAATTAAAATATTGTTGAAAAAAATATATAATTGGATAACTTTGTACTCCTACGAAAATGAGGTATGTTTATTCCTGGTTACTGATTCAACAAGACATATATCATGTCAGAGTTTTCCAGGTCCAGGTAAGAATTGAAAAAAATCTATCATCAAAAGTTAACTCTTAATGATACCCAAAAGTTAATAACCTATTCAATGCTAATGAATTTTGGCATACTTCTGGTGGCTGACTTATATTTTCATGGAATTCGTATCGGTTTCATCAAATTATTGCTATGAATGGTTCAGAACACTTCACACTAGTATGAATCTAATCTAACGCGTTAACTAGCTAGAGAATAGTTATTTGCATTCATTTGTGCACAAGATGTCGGACGAACTTATTGAACTTGTTAGAAAATACGGGTTTGCATTTTTTCATTATCATTTTCTATCATACTCTACTCAAATTGATTTTTTGACATCCCGAAATCTTTCTTCATCACTGGTAAACGATATTCGCTTCGACTACCTGTCAGATAATTTACTGGATGAACCCAATATTTTTTTCTTTCTTTTTAAGTAAACTTTACATCAGCAGGCACGTACGGTTTTCCTGAATATCACTATCTGAATTGGAGGAAAGCATTGTAGATGCTCGCATGCGTTTACTCCAAAGGCCACCACTGTATTGGCTCGAAACAACGTCAGAGCGCGCACCGACACGACAGAATAGTCTGCACACTCGCTGTCACGTCAGAGAGCATCACAACACACCACAACATATTAATGTAATTCCGGCTATACTTGCTGAAGCTCTATTGCTAATTGAGAAAAGGGAATATTTATTTAGGTGAGAAGATATCAATTAAAACTCCCCACAAAGGCGTGTACAAAGATTAGAAGTCCAATACAAGATAAGTTTTTCTTGTGAGATTTTACATGCTTCCATATATTACATTGTGTAGCATACCTTTATATGATATTCATTTTAATTCTGTCACAAATGTTTGGAGTATAAACTGAATGAGAAAAAGTAATTTCCTTGTAATTCATATTTGAAAGCAGTTGGATTTATTTTTCCAGATTGTTTCTTGAAGAAACTTTTGTGTATGATCTTTTTATTTTTGTAAAGAACTTTTATTGATGGCTTTACTTTTTCATCCTTTCTTCGAAAGATTCCCACTTTACGAATTATGATGAAGATGTACCAAAGTCAGATTTGTTTTCCCAAAAATTAGTGTATTGTATTTAATGAGATATTTGTGAAATTAATGAGGGGAGGAAAAAAGTTGATGCCTCTATTTTCACAATTGGTGTAGAACTTATTTTAGAATCACCTAATGAATATTATAATATTATTGAATTTGAGATTTAGACTGAAGAACTCTAAAATCAACAAAGTTGCAAAAATTTGAAGGATAAAACAATTTACTGGCAAAAATCAAAATCAACATTCTGAAAGGGGAAGATAACTTTTTCTCTGAAAAAAAAAAAAGTTTACCTTTTTACATGCTCGAACAATTTTCTTCAGGTCATATTCAGATGAGAGTCCTTGTACAGTGGTTAGAGTCTTACGACCATTACGTTGTTGTATTCTTATATGAACGAGTCCGTCTTGAACATCATCGTCCGCACCCTTACTTGCATCAGCAAAGGGGTCTGAAAAATAAGCACACCAATGAAATGTTGAATTTGTTCAGTAGGTACATAATCCGAAGCAAGTTTCAGAAATACGAATATTTCCAAATTCTACAAGTCATCACAAGATTGTGTAATATAAAATCTTAAATTTCCAAGAAAAATTGAATGATTGGAAAAAAAATTGGAATAATTTTATGATAGAGATGACAAACATTGGGAAATTTACTTGGGAATTGCGTTAAGAACAATAAAAAATCAATAACAAAAAAGATATTGCATTTAATTTAGAGTATGGTCAAAAATGATAAAATCGATAGTAACATTCACACGTAGGTACTCCTGAATCAAATTAAACTAATAACTAAACGTATGAAATGTATGTACTTAATAAATGAAGTACATACATTATCAAGTTAATTAAGAAATATTAGTACCTAATTGTTTATATAACTGAAGTTGGTGGATGTGCACGAAATTTCATCAGAAAGCATTCAAAATGACAAGTCTTAAAAATTAATGTTTTAAATAATATATAAACTTTTCTGTCCATGAAACAATTACTTACATACATCTGAATCAAAATTCAACTACTTGTACACTGAATATTTCAGCTCACTGATTAAGCTAATCTCCATTCCAGAAATGTTTTCTTCTTTTTTGGAAAATATCCGTCTTTTTGTGGTAAAGGAAAGGAGAAAGCCAAAGAGGGCATTTCTTAAAGGAAATTTGTTGTAGAATGGAATTGGCCAATACTTGATCAAAATCCATTTCAATGCATTTTTGAAAGTGTTTCAATATATTTGAAGTCGAACATGCAGGTTAAATAAAGCGAAAGGAAAATAATTACCGTTATTTGACGATTTACTTCTCTATACTTTTGGATTTAACCCCGGATGAGAAAAAGCGGATTTTAATATATATATATATTTTTCAACTAAAATAAAGTGTGAGTCGCTTTCAAGCAACTAATATAGGTATCTCTTGAGGAAATCATGCAATTTCCTTGTGATTTTAGAAGTAGCCATTTTGTCTTCAGAGGTCTGATCCTTCAAGAAATCAACTTACCAAATGTGTTGAGATTCTGGATGGACATACGATTTTCAAAATATACTTTGAAAAATAAAAATTGCTGCAATCTGCACTAGATTTTGGAATCCGGTAACTTCTGACAACTTTTGACGCTTCACAACCGACGAATTTTATTACGAAAGATGACTCACAATCCGCAAATATGAATCGACGACAAGAAAGGTCGGATTTTGTGATGACGATGACGCACTACAGGTAGACAACGTTGCAAAAAAATGGGACAAAATGAATTTCAAAAACAAAAATAGACCTTTGAATTTTGGAGATTGAAAAGTAGCTTGACAGTAAGTTATAATTATCGATATCGGTATGTCAGTTTGAAAAACAAAATGATATCGCCTAAAATAAAATTTTTTGAATTCCTTTATTTTAGTTCAGTTGGTGTCCATGGAGCAATTCTAGGCTCTTTCCAGTTGATGCGCCTTTTGCTCCGAAGATTTGTGTCCGAAGTTGAAGACTAATAGTTGAAATACGGACACATCTTTGAAACAAATGCTTATTCTATTAAAAATGATTTTCCTTGACTTTGAAAGGACAGTTTTCATTTCTTTTTTTTTTCAGATTAAAAAATATATTTTCACAAAGTTTTTATTTTTCAACTATAAGCCTGGTGTTTATGATGGAATCGGCCGATAGTTGATGACAATCCATAACTAACGTATTCTAAAAACACTTTATTGTGTGATATTCACTGGACAGTTTTATAAAAACGCAACACGTGTTTCGCCATACAATGGCTTCCTCGGGTGTGTTTTAATGATTAAGATACGCGTTTTGTAAAACTGTCTAGTGAAAATCACACAATAAAGTGTTTTTAAAATACGTAAGCCTGGTGTATATAAGAACTGACGTATATGTTTAACTCCGAACCAAAAAATCATGCATCAGAAGATTGAATATTTTTTTTATTTTATATCAATGATCGCGAATTGTTTTAAGATACATTAACAACAAATATAGAGAATCTCAATGAAGAATTCAGTGAATATTCTAATGTAATTGTCGTATCTTTTATTTTATGTAAACCCGTCACCAAAGTTAATATATTTATTGAAAAAGGAATATTTTCAGAAGAAAGAAGACAAAACCCGTTTGAAACAATTACTTTCACTTGAACGAAACTTTCATATGAACAATGAGTTCCTCAGAAATAACTTTTTTTCTATTAAGCTTGTACTACAAATATTCGTTATGGAATTGAAACAGAAAGCATTCATTGGAACACTACACAATGTGATATAAAAGAGTATCGATATAAAATATCATTTATTTGGAATAGTATCATTCTCAATGGTGTAATTAGAAGTTTCGGAATAAGACACTTGTCTTATAACCTCACCCAGAACAGTGTCGGCACATAAGTCAATGTGTGTATTTTAAAAAGGCAGAATGGACATTATGTTATTCTAGTTATCATTTTCTTTCATCTTCTCATAGTACATTTTTCAATGAAATAATTCACTACTAAACTGCTTTCTAACGGTATACGTTCTGACTATTTATCACCTTCTCTTATACAGCTAAATATTGACTAACAAGTTCAATAAGCTCTTACTGCTGAAAAATAAATTGAATGGTCATGCCAATGATTTGTCCTATATAATAGCACCAATAAACACAGATAGAGAGACAGAGATATTTGTCCATTCTCTGGTCATTAATCACAAATGCATAGGCATCTTATTTATAAGACAGAGGTTTTCTAGATGATGTTTCCAGGACGTGCTTCAGTTTCTTCCATATATATCACCACAGAACATAAAGTTTTAGTTTTTTTTCAAATGCGGTATTTGTAATGTTGGTGTTGGTGAGTCACTATCGTGAACTGAAAAACAATTTGTGTTTTATATCATTCATTCGACCGTTCATTATATCCTAGGCGAACAAATCGTAATCGTGTACTTCAAAATGACTGACTCTCTTCCGTAGTTGAAGAATTCTGTGTTAGTAGTAGAAGCAGCTATAGCCTATATTCTATTTGAGTTCAGCCTAAGACTAAAGACACGCGACTAACTATACCGGTGGGGATTATTAGTCCCAGCCTTTGATCAAAATACGATGTAAAACCGCTTTCATTCCCACTATTACAATTTTAGAAGTTTGTTTGAAATACATATTCGCTAAAAACAATTGACACGTACACGTATGCGCGGTTTCACAGGCAGTAGGAGCAGGCAGTTAGATGTTCGAAAACGTGCGTATGTTTTATAAGGTAAGATCCTAAGATCCATGAAGTAAACGATGATGTTGTCGATCCAAGATTGGCTCATAAGATATTCGGGATTAAACTTTAGAATATTGCGATAGTATTAATGTTTCCAATGAAAGTAGTACAATATAGGTAGCCATATCCACGACCCAATTCACTATAATAACAATAAACATCGGGAGATATAATTCATTGAAGTATTCACTGAAACTGATATGTCGTAGGAACATAATTCGAGCTAACTGACCCTCACTCATCAGTATGGTTCTATGGTTCATTTAAATGCAATGATGGGTGACATAAGGTCATTGCACTGGTCGTACGAGCTATTGGGCGTTATTTTAACAGACCTTTCGAAAATAAATTAACCTAAAAATTAGTTTTTGTGGAGCTGTGGTTCGCGGGCACAGAACTAATAAGTTATAGTTCTGTGTTAGCGAGAAACGCATTTTCCGTCAAACTCAAAACTCAGAAGAAAAATGTTAATATAGGTATCTACTTTTTCATTCCTAATATAACAGGGAATGAAAAAGTAGGTATATTAGCTAAATTTGGAACTACATTTAAATATACCTTTGGAAACAAAAATAGATAAAAAGATAATTTTGCCTATTCTTAAACAAAAAATATTTACGGAATTTAGAAACCAGTGGAAAACAGATATAAAAACAAAAGGTATTACATAAGGCGAAATTCATACAGAATACCCGGAAACAATATGGTATAATCAATTTCCCTATCAAAACAGAAGACATATTACAACCATAATAAGGATGAAAACAGGTCATTGTTTAACAAACAAGCATTTACACAGAATTAAAGTAAGAGACAGTCCATACTGTGAATGTGGGCAAGAGGAAACGTTGGAACATATTTTTTTCGAATGTCCAATCAACATTATACCAAATGTCGATATGTATCGGACGTTTATTAAGTACTAGTCATAATAGCGCCAAACCTGGAAGCTGAGACCGAAATTAAAAGAAGAAGAAGAAGACTTATTAACTTTTTTTACTTATTAACCAAATTTTTTTGTGTGGTTGGGAAGGGTAGTTGGGTAGTATCTAATCTAGTATCTAGTATACAGACTGTCCACGTACAAAGATAGTATTTATTTAACTATTGAAAAGTATAAAAACACTCAAAATGCTGTGGTAATGAAGAAACAAAAACAATTTAGTTTTAATGTACCTTTCTATCCCAAGGCTTTGTAAACTTTTTTGAATTGGTACTATTCCATTTTCACGAGGAATTCGAAAGATGAATGAATCATGTTCGGAATCATATGATATAAAAACTTTTGTTTTTATGGATACGGAAACAACAGGTTTGCCTTCTGCTGAAAATAATAAAACAAAGATTACTGAACTTAGTATGGTTGCTGTTCAAGCAAATCATATTCGACTAGGAGTATTTCCACGAGTTCAGAACAAATTGAATTTTTGTTTCAATCCCTGCAAATTAATTTCTGATGGCGCTGAAAAAATTACAGGTACGTACATTTTTACCATTATCTTAGTTGAGAATATTGATTGCTGCCCAAAGGGATATGTTCCTGGGCATCTTGTTTTTTATACTTCAATAACCTTTTTAACTTTTAAAATTGGAGGATATTTCACCATTTTAGCTGATAATTTATGGCATAAAGAAGAGGAATCCATCCTCTACAATGAAATAGCTAATGATATATCTACAAACTCAGGAATGGTCTTATGATAATCAACTTTCTTTCAATATAATAAAAACAAATTTTTTAACATTTCAACATATACCTAGTACCAGTGACTTCAATTTTAGAAATCATGTCCATAGTTTTTTAAAATTTTGGAAAAGTTATGCCTGGTATACATAAATCAAACTCCATATTACTTGGTGTATTGGTTGAACCAGTCAAAATAATAATAGGAATACCCTGTCCTAACTTATTGAGATCTTAATCAGCTATAATCCTATTGAAAATACATAATCAACTTCAAGCATTTCAGAAATAGGTGAAATATTACATATATTAGAGGTATTTTCATAATATAAATTAATAACTTGGCAAGTCTCTAATGTATGTTGAATAATTTACTTATATGTACCCAAGTATTTGTCTGTATTTTTTATATTGTGAATGCTTTTTTATTTTTAATTGTCAAAATAACTTTGACAAAACAACTTATTAGGACTAACCAAATACTAACTTCTAGAACTAAGGAAGAATGTATTATACATCTTGAAAATATTAAAATATATAAATTTCACATGTTAAAATAGACTGGTAAATTGGTTATACCAACGCCATTTGAACTCATCACACACACAAGTGAGATATCCTCAGATAATGAAGTATCCTTTGATTGATTGATTGATAAATTAAATATTATTTTTCAGGTTTATCGAATCATCTCCTAGAGAACTTACCCAGTTTTTCAGCAGGAACAGTGGCATCCATTAACGCTTTTTTGAACCATAATCCCCAACCAGTATGTTTAGTTGCTCATAATGGAAATCATTTTGATTTTCCCCTTTTACACACTGAAATTAACAAAACCAAAAGTTCATTGGCAGAAAACATTTTGTGTATAGACTCTATAATTACATTTCAAGATATTCATTTCCAAGACACTAGAGCAGAAAAAATATCTCAAGAGACTGTGCCTATTGAACTCACAGACGATTATGATTTGCTTTTATGTAGTGCCGCTGAACAGTTGGAACAACAATGTATTGAAAAGGCCCTTAAGGTTCAGAAAATAAATGAAACTACACCAAAGAAACAAAAAATAAGGACTGATACCTCTGAATTTCCTTATCCATCTAAGATGAGGAAAGGTGTTCGAAAAAAATTCCGCTTCAATTCGGGGTAAGTTAGTTTAAATGATCTAATTGCCCTTAATATATCCCTGATTATCACCGAAGAGTCCAACTAGTCAAGCGTAAACAGTTTACGCTTGAGGAACCTTTTGTATAGCGAAACACATGTCACGGCTTTTGTAAAACCCTTTATAGTGAAAATCATACAATAAACTATTAATTAGTTTTAATATGGATTTTCATCAAGTATCAGCCAGTTCTAATCAATTATTAACAGATATACTTATAGAATGTTTGGCAAAATCATTAAGTATAACATATTTTTGAGGAATAGCACATTTTTCTTTGTAAAAACTCCATTGGATTTTCTAAGTAATTTATTGGGACGAATTAGAAGTTTGCCTTTCTACAGCTGTATAAAGTTCCCATCATAATTTTAAATAAATGAAATAATTTTCAGGATTAGCTTCAAACTATGTGATGTATACACCAGACTGACGAATCGACCTCCTGAAAATCTCCATCAAGCCGAAGGTGATGTTTTGATGCTAATTACTTGTGCTGCTACTCTTGGCGACAAGTTTGTTGATTGGGCCAATCTGAATGCCAGGAAATTCTGTGATATACCTGCTATGGTACCTGGAAAAAAAATCGGAACCTGATTAATGGGATTTATATTTTTCTAAAACAAAATTTTTATGCACTGATCTATTTTTATTTATATTTTTAAATAGAATGTTTTTTATCTTTATTGAGAGAACCTGCAGTTTTAGTTCTGATATATTTGCTGTGTGTACCTGAAAAAATCAGAACATAATGTTGTTGAAACATGTGTTTTCTGCTTTTATTGAAAATAGTTTTTATACACAGGTTTATATTTTCAAATAGAACATGTTTGTTGACATGTACGTAGGGTTTTGGTTCTGAAAAAATAATTTAAATTTATATTTGCTAAACATTTTATAGCATTCATTTTCATCAATATTTTTAATTATGTTTGTTGCTTTTATTTAATGAAATTCTAAATAACGGTTCTGAACAATTGAAATGAAAATTTGTAATAAATACTATTCCATTATTTGAAGTGTATTATTTGCTGACTGCAATTGAATTAAATTTATCTATGGAATGGGTTATAAGAAAACTACAGTTATTTTATTCATATTCCGATGATGCTAACCTGGTGTCAAAAAGACAGCAATTTTNATTTTTTTGAAATTAGTAATGCCACAATTACCCCATATGATTAACAGATACCTAAGATTCGCCAATATATATGCATTGTAAACCAAGTATCTATTACTGAAACTCAAGTAACTGGAACACCTATATAGAGCTCCTAACATTGGTACAATTTTATCATTAATATGTTCTATGTGTCCTGACCAGTTTAACTTATCATCTATTATGAGTCCCAAATACTTTGTTTTTGCAACATTCATTAAGGGTAAGTTATTTATTCTTAATTCAATATTTCCACAAATTCTATTTTTTTGTTTAAATAGCATGTAAACGGTTTTTGCAGAGTTCACCTTAAGTTTATTATGTGCAAGCCAATTTGAGTATTTAGAGAGATCTTCATTAACTGTGTTCTCCAGTAAATGTAAATCATATCCACTGTACAAAAGGACCGTGTCATCGGCGAACGTGAAATACCTTCCCTTAAGCCCGGCCTGCCTCAGTGACAGTACCATCAGTGTATAGAACAGGGGCCCCAAAACGGAACCCTGTGGTACGCCACAATTATTTTTAATATGCTCACTCATGCTCTCACCAACAACGACAAACTGGGATCTTTCCTTCAAAAATGTCTCAATGAGAGAATAAGTTTTGCCCCTTATACAACATAGTTTGTTCAGAAGAACAGTATGGTCAACGACGTCAAATGCCTTTCTTAAATCAATGAACACTGCAATAACCATCCAATAACCAATATCCAATTCCGATGTAATATTATGAATGAAATCTATGGTAGCGCTTTTAGAGTGCTGCTACCCTTGATAAAACCATACTGATACTCATCAAATCCCACATAACGATCAACAAAGTCTATTATTCTTGTCTTTATTATAGTTTCAATAATTTTAGAGAACGAGCACACAATTGTTATAGGTCTATAATTTTCCAGTCTTCATCAGTATCTCAGGAAATATCCCCGTTTTGAAAATATCGTTTATCAAATTAACGAGTATGGAAATGAAATTTTTTTCAATTAATATCATTTCTTCAACGGATATGTTGTCGTGCCCTGCTGCAGAGTTTTTATTGAGTGCAACTATGACTTCATATACCTCTTTAGCGTTGGTTTCCTTTAGGAATACTGAGTTGCCACACGATAGTTCCTCAAAATCTACACTTTCTATATTAATATCTATATTGGAAATAATTGATTGACCTATGCTAGTAAAATACCTGTTGAACATATTTGCCACCTCTTGAGGGTCAGTGATAGTTCTATCATCTGTAACTAATTTAATTGACTCGTTTTTTTCCTTCTTTATATTTATTATCGAGT